>JASVER010000064.1:4590426-5137151 GCA_030449065.1 Oceanodroma leucorhoa
GGCCGCGGAGGCCGCCGCGGGAAGGGGCGTGCGCGGCGCGGCTGCAGCGAGCCGGGAGGGAGGGGGCTCCGGCGGCGGCGGCTCCGGGCTGCCGGCTCCGTCCGTCCCTGTGTGTTTGGAGCGGAGGAAAGATGGCAGCGGCTGCACTTCCTCTTGCACTTTCACCCCTGGGGGGAGGAGAAGGAGGGGGCGATACCACCCCCCCTACAAAAATCCAGCGGGGGCCCCCCGGCTGCTGCTCCCCGACCAAGCGCCGCCGCCGCCGGCTCCGGTCCGGGCCCCGCCCGCTTCGCTGCACCCGCACCACCGGCGCCGCAAACTTTCCTCTCTTCTTTGGCCGAGAAGACCCCCACCCTATTCATAGAGACCCCCCCTCCAGCCACTCGGGCTCCCCCCTGCCCCCCCGCTTCCTGCCCCCCTCCCTCCCCGCATCCGCCAATGCAAGAGCAGCCAGAGCCAGCAGGCCGGCCCCCACCCCGCCCGCCCGCGGGGGCTGGGGGCTGCAGTCTCCCCCTTCCCCAGCACCGATCCTCCAATGCCGAGCCGGCAGCGAGCCCCCCCCGCGGCACACGGGGGCGGCGGGGCTGCGCTCGCCCCCTCCCCCAAATATCCGGGCTGCAGCTCGCCCCCCAGGCGCCCCTCCCGCCGGAGAGAGGAGGAGGGGCCGGCGGGGGGGGGGGGGGCTGCAGGCAACCTCCCCCCCCTCCCCAGGCGCAAATCGTCCAATGCAAACCCTCCCGGAGCTGCAGAGCGGCCCCCACCTCCTCGCCTCGCCTGAGGAGAGCCGATCCCAGAGGGGCCAGGGGCTGCAGAGCAGACCGGCCTCCCCCCGGTCTTTCATTGCATTTCTCACCCCCGCCCCCCGTACTAGATCAACTCTCAGCCTGACTAAAAGAGCGAGGCGCCGGCATTGTGGGGGAGGGAAGGGGTACAGCGGGAATTCTTCCAGAGCAAAAATGCCCTCCTCTCGGGAGGAGTCGGGAGAAACGGTACCCGCGGGCCGGGGGCTGCGGGAGGCACGGGCAATTGCACAACCCCGAGTGCCTGCCTCCATGTTGGGGAAACTCCGCCGCCCCGCTGAGCCCCGTGCTGCCCGGGGTTTCCCACGGCACCCCGCACACCCGYGGTCCCGCGCCGCCCCGCTCCCCTCCAGTCAGCCTTCCCCAGGCCCCAGGTCAAACGCTCCAAAACCCTCTCCTGTAACTCACTGGCGGGGGTTGCTTGGACTGTCCTAGTGCTGAATCCTCCCTGTGTGCTCAAGGTCTCTCTAAGAAGAGCTTCTATTTCAACATCATCATCGTTACTCATTTTCAGCTGAAATTCGCGTTCTGTCTCAGGGAAGAATTTTTCTCTACTTTTGAAGAAATTTCCCCCCCCTCCCATACACACACACACTCCCAAAACAGTTCTTTGTTTTGTTAAAGACAACACTCCTTAAAGTGTTCAAGGGCACTTTTTTTTGCATTTGTAACATCAAGCCTAATTAAGAATCCTTGGATGACCTATTCACGATCCAATATTGTCACTTAAACTATTTTGTGGAAAATACTGAACTTAGCGCATGCGAGGGCATCACAAACTACAGAGCCTTCCAAGAGCTCGAACCCAGCACTTGAATTAAATAGCGGTAGAACTGAAAAAGCATTCTGGGTACTGATGTGCAAATGAGCGCACTGAGCTTCCAACTTCCAAAATGCAATATTACATTAACACTTAAGGCCACACAGTGCCCTCAGCCCTTTCTCCTGCTTTTGCTAGGAACTGTTTGTCTACACTGCAGGCAGAATATTACCAGTAGCTTTTTATTACTGCATTATGTATGCACACACCCTGATATGAACATATATTTTTAGAAATTTGAGGTTGTCTGAGTGGTAGCAATGCTGATGAACCCAGCTCAAACACACCGTATTATACAGATAATAAAGTGCTCACATTCTCAAAGTCTGTTTGTGTGCCACAGGCACAAGAGTTGTTGTACTTGCTGCAGTGAAGAAACTGATTATATTTAAACCAGCCGGGCTGCATGCACACACACACACAGAGCAGTTAAAAGAATCTGGAATTTGCTTATCTTTCCTAGTGGCTTTGGTCAGTTGTGCGCCTTTCCCCCCAGTGGTTTATTAATTTGCTTTCTTTTAGTCCCCAGCCTCCTGACATGGTTCCTGCTTCCTATTTCAGTTCCCTCCTTGCCTGTTCTTTGTCTCTCCTCTAGGCAGGGGGAGGGGGGTCCTGCTGCTCTCACTGCACTTTCCTCAGAACTTTCTCCAGTTGCCATGGAATGTTCTGGTTTCAGCTTCCAGCCCTCCTGTTTCAAAGGCACCATCCAACACACCCTGCCTGCTTTTTTAGGTAAAATCTAAGTATTCACCCCAAAGCAYGGCTGTTTCTTGGCAAGTGAAGACCCATTCACACTTGCCATGAGGACGCCGGATCAGCATGCTGGGAGCTCATGTTCTGAGTACATTGCTGKATGCTTGTTAAAGATGACCGCCAGCACGTTGCACTCCCAAGGAAATCACAACAAGGAGACCAACAGAACCATTCACCTTAGCTCCTCAGCGCTCTGACATGGTAACGGCTGGATCTCTCCTCCTAGCACTTCCACTCTTACTATACTGGCCTCCCCCACCTTACGGCTTCAGCAACACGTTTAAAGGACCACTTCTTGTAACTTGCTCTGGTCCCAAACTTACCCGTCTCAGAATAGGAGACTATCAAAGTAGTCATTCAACTAGCATTTGTTACAATGTAGCCAAGTTTCTTCTATTTGCAAATAAGCAGTTTGTGCCATGCTGAGACAAAAATTGGCTCATCAGTATAAACAGACTTGGAAGATGAAGTTCCCTAAATTTAACATGATGACTAAATGTCATTTCCCCATACTTAACTATGTAAGTGTACAGGTATGATTACCTTTGAACTCATTTATCATCACAACTAGTTAGTTACTGTCTTTAAGACAAAGTCCCAGATGATGTTTTAAATTTGAATTCAAAAATTTACATTTTCAGTGTACAGAATTTCCTCCCCTTTTCAGATGATTCCTAATCTGACATCTTCTGCACTAGGATCTGCTGAACTTCTTTTGAATTCACCTCTCTTTTAAATAAAGGCATTTTCCTCAGCTACTTTATTCAGCTTCTCACTATTTCCTGTCTCACTTCTGCTCATGGGAATTCCTGAGCTGTCCCTAAATGTTTTGCAGCTGTCTGGTCCCTCCTGAAGCACTTTGATTGGTATTTCAAAAGTATTAAAAATCCTCTTTTGCTCTGAACATATGTGTACCATTTGGGACTGTACACTGTACATTGCTCACTTCACTGCAGATCAGTTGCTACTGGCCTTACTCCGAAGTGCAGACCTTAAATTGGTCTGCAAATATTGGAGGTAACAAAAGACTGTGTTACAGTCTAATCTAACATATACCCAAATATATTTGAATAATTAGACTTGAGTCATACCTATTCGTTGAACATTCGCAACTCATGCATCTGTGTAGGTCTTGAGGCTACTGAAATTTTTCAGAATAGTCTCCATTATTATACTCTAAGATGGTTAGTTAGTCACTATTTCACATGGATTATAATATTAGCAGAGACATTTCAGCATAGCACYTGTGCCAGCTAATTCAGTCATATGAACCATTTCCTTTTTATGCATGTTCCACAGAAATACATAACATTGCGCATTTCATGGCACACTTGCAATTTCAGTGAGTAGCTGTGTCGGTTTTCCTGAGCTTTCACCGGAATTTTAATTAACTGCGACTGATCTAACAAGCAATTAATTCAGCATTCATTACTTGTTAGGTTGACTATTACTTAAATTTAGTTTTTTAAAGCTTGCTCAATTTTTTACTGGGAATCATCCCATGAGAACGCTAACCCTAGCAGCAAGGATTCTCAGACTTGGAGATAGCACAGTTTCCTCTGTAATCCAGACGTGGGTTAGTGATTTGTCAGCTTTCTCCTCTAGAAGCAGATTAGCAACTCTCTTGGTTAAAAATACCTAGCATTCTCACAAAAACGACAGCAACTGCTCATAGGGAGGTATATGATGCTATGAAAAGTATGCAGAAAGAGTTATTTTAAAAAGGGAAAACTGCACTGTTTGCTTTTCTTCTTTTTGATCACTCTCCTCATTGCACTCGTGCTGTGTAGCCCATCTGTTGCATGGCAGTCCACGACAAACTCCGGGGAGCTGATGCTAAACTACAGAACTTTTTGTTGTTAAACTAATTTAACACAGTCTTGGAAGCCGACCTTCGATACTTAGTCTCCCTTTTGTTCCCCTCATTTCTTCACTCTGCCCAGTTTAACTTATTCTAGACTGCCTGGAACCAAAGCAACCTGAGCCATTCAAAACAAGATTGCCACATCAAGGATCTGGTCAAAATGGGAATGCAACCTAGAATTCCATCTAATCGACTCCCCATGAATTAGGCATCCATGCCTAGCTAAGCAAACCTGGCAGACAACTTTCTCATGTAAAACATATATTACAATACAATCCTAAATATGCAATGCAAGTAGCAAATGTTTGGTATTTACAGATTAATAGCTAAACTACCGTGCTGYCCCGAGAAGGACTTTTCCATAAATACCAAGTAAACTGACATTAAAAGTTAATCCAGAAGACAACTAAGAATGGATACATCTGTATTTCTTACAACATTCAAAAGATACACAACTTTCTGCCTATTGCCTCAAGAGTCAATGAAGATGTGAATTGCATCAACTTCCAGAGTTGCTTCACCTCAGGCAATCAGTATTGTAATTCCATTGAAGACTCAGTCCTACAGATCTAAAAAAATCTTACCTTTTGGTAGCAGGTTCTCAAAAACTCTTTCCTCTAAACGGGTATGAGGCTGGCCCTTAAGGCAGTTCGTCATAACCACCTTAAAAAGGTTTGTCTCCTCTTCAGCATGAGCAGTTCTTCCCTGAAGTACAATAATAGGGTTAATTAGCAGCCACTTCTCAAATCAAAGTACAATTCATGGAAAAAAAACAAAGGTAAATTTGCAAAATTGTAAAAGAAAAAAAAACCACAGAARAATCACCTTAAAATGAACGGATTTCCTATATGCCTTAACTTGCAGTTACCCTTTTTTCATGAAGGAATKCTGGCAGGTTGGTTACAGTCCCATACCCATAATTCTTAAAATCATAAATACTCAGGTCGAGGTTATAATTTGATACAGATTATTTTTCACTGGGCTGGTGATAATTGCTGAAAGGATATGAAATTTCAAGAGCCTTGTTTCACCTGCAATCATGATTTTATTTCCTCCCTGTCACCTCCCTCCCACTTTTTTAAATCCTGCAGAAATCCCCACCACTAATCTAGAAATGTAGTCCCTAGCAAGTCCACAAACACACACGTAGCATTAGCGCAGCTGTTTGCCAGTATATTCTACAGCTTCTGTCGTAAGGTGAATTACCAAAACCACAAGTRCAGTACCACCTGAGTGGCTCCTAAGCTACAATGACCTTCTCGGTGCACTGTGCATAGACTTGATATCCACAAATATTTTGCCATTGAAGTTATTTATTAGAATAAAAAGGAGGAAAAGARAAAAAGAATAAAAATATACCTAACTAAGCGAGCATGCACTGCTTATTTTTAAGAAGGGTCTTTATGTGATTTTAATGAAGCATACACTACACAAGTTATCACRATTAATTTCATAATCACAGTTTTTACCATGTATTTTACAATGGTAAATTTTACATGGTTATCCAGAAGACTTRCAAGCCTTTTCTCAACATACTTAGTTTGCATCTCATGTAAATAAAACTCTTACTCAAGCTAAAATAATAGCTGTTTCAGAAAGAATTTCAGAATTTGGCCCATAATGAAGCAGCTTATTTAAAATTGGTAGTCTGACAGAAAACACACTAAATGCATTAACTACTCAGTTCTCCTATTGAAGTGATCTACAGTTATCATACTCACAGGGCARTGCTATGGAAACATGAAAGTTTCAATCATTCTGCGGCAACTGCACATTCCTGTTGTGCAAAAATAAAACTGAGGCACAAGTAAAGGAAATGACTTGCTCAAAATCAATGAGTCAGCAGGAGTGGAGTGCGTATAATATGAATTTCTGAAACCCATTTTTGCTACAGCCCTCCATCATTCAGATCTTGCTAATGAGGTATGTGCCATTTCAGTCACATTCCTCTCATTGTAGCTGGATGAAACACAAACTCCTGTTTTTTCCCAATCGCTGATTCCATACTGTGTCATGTTTTCTTAGTTGTTTGATGAGACAGCCTTTATTTCAGATGCAGCTTTCCTACATTTTCTAAACACYCTGTAGTATATTGCTCTCCTTACCTTATTAAAAATATTATTAGAAAAGTGCTTATGTTATATACTTTCAGTTTATCAGTTCTGACTGAATGACTACTTGATCATTTGGGCTTTTTTACTCCATATTTGAATTTTTATTCAGTGTTGTCTGACATAGTAGGCAGTTGGCCACCTGAGAGACTGGCTCTGCAACTGTTGTGCAATTTGCAACCTTTGGAAATACACCCCCTCTTGCACTTCATCTCGATTTCCTAAATGGAACTCTCTCGATTTAAAAAACATACATATACATTTTAAGAAAAAAATGGCAATTCACATACTCCATCTTCCATCAGTGCCCACTATGAAGCTCAATTAACCTTTCAAGTAGATCTCAGTCTTTTGCATCTCCTTTCATTTTCTCTCAGGTTCCACTGGGGGCTTTTTCCTCTTCTGACATTATATTGAATTTTCTATGAATGTTTTCCTTGATTTTTCCCTTCTCTGACTGATTTTTTTTTTTTTTTAATAAATTTTTATAATTTGCTCTCCATTTTCTAGTTTTGACTGCTGTCCCCACAGGACATCATTTACCCATTCCCAATTACCCACCTTTCAGTCACTTTCCCAGTTCTCACACCTAACTTCCCATGGTCATAACCACCCTGTTGTCCAAGCGCCACATAACACAAAATACCTTTATATTAAAAAATTCACAACAGTCATCACAGTAAATAAAAATAATTAAACCCTATTCACAACCTGGAACCAATCTATATTGAACAAGCCTTTCTAAAGCGTAAAAGAGGGTGCTGTTATAAATTAATATGAACTACTTTAAATATTTTAACCAATTATAAAGTGTTAATTTGGCTCAGAAAAAAAAAAATCAGACAAATTATCTTTATTATTTAAACTCTTACTCCTTTCAGGTCATCAAGGACAATACTCAACACTGAAATAAGTTTTAGGTGCCTAAATTCCTTATAGGATCTTTGCTTGAGTAACTTTCTGGAAAAAAGTATTTAAGAGCAACTGTGTTAATAACAGTATGAATACTAAAACCAGGAAAACAAAACCCACCCAGTAACTAAATTTGCAAACCATTTATTTTATTGACATCTTTATTCATTCAGCCCACACCTGGAAAAACAACTTTTAGTTAGACTCCATATATAGSATTTGGAATGAGTTTGTAAGAACAACTATTACTGTTGCTAGCAAGAAGTTCTGAAGTTAGCCAACATCTACTGCAAAAATAGAGGTGGTCTTAAACCCTGATTGAGCATTCAGAATTTGCATTTTTCTCAGTGTTTTTCTTGTTACTAAAAGGGATGACAAACATGGACTGATTGTATGGCTGAATTCAGCTGAAGCATAAACCAGCCCAGTTCCATCTGAAGTAGGTAGGAAAAAATTTATACCAGGACAAAATCTGCTACATCCTATGTTGAAAACGGATATTGTTCACAAGGAATAATTAGAAAGCCATGAACAAATATGGTAGGTGCATTTATATTTACCCTAGCTTAGCTGAGCTAACGTTACCAGGAATAGTAATCCCATTTTATTTGAGATTCTATTTCAGTAAGCTCTGTATAAGCTTATATTAATGACAGTTCCCACTATAAAGAGTTTATAACATTAAAGGCYGTTTTTTTTGATTAAGATGAGACAAGAAGGGGATATACAGAGGCAGAAAGAGATAGCAAATAGCAGTGTGGTTTCCATTGCACTAGCRCTCTTTTTTTTTTTTTCTTTYTACTGTAAGTTAAGACTTAATGATCCRTAACAATTCTATCACCAAAATTGTTATAAAGTTAGTCAAATTTCRTCAATCCTACAATACTCAGAATCCTGTCTGAAGACATGGCAGGTGGTTCTGCAAGCATCATTGGAAACACTTCTACAGTATGGGCCCAGGAGACTATATTTTTTTTTAAAAAACATGTTAAGTTTTAAATTTAGATACGTCACATAAAGACAGACTTTGTAATAAATTGAGACAGAGGAGCCTTCCTGGAAAGGTTACTGAACATGGAGAAAAAGGTTTCTATAAATGATTCAAATTCAGACAAAATATAACAGGGGAACAAACTTGGAGGCTCTAAAATCCTGAAAACTTATAAAAATGTATTTCCTTATGTCATAAAAATACTTTTTATTCCAATCCAACTGTTTGGCTTCTTGTGATACTGTCAAAAGCTGGAGATACTCGTTTCTTTAAAGTTTGAAGGGGGCCATTTAAAAAAATCCTGTATCTATTTAATTAGCCTGTGTTCAATGGACAGTTACAGATGTCCCTAGGGCAAAATGGTATGGCCTGGCCTCAGCTGAAAGGAGCCGTGAGAAAACTTCAGCATGGAAGTCCTGGTTTTATAAAGCACCAGCTAAAGGCGGCTCTCCTACGAGCAGTGTAGCAGCTCTACCCGATTCAGCAGGGCTGTGGAATACATATGCACATCTACACACCTGGTGATGAGCAGTACTGCAAGCGGACTACAAGGAAGACCGGGGCAGAGCCAGATCTCCGCGTTATGTCGAAGCGCCAGGTCCAGTCTAACCACAGGGAAAGGCACACGCAGCCTCCCCTCACGAGCAGCGAGTGCCCGCGGCTCCATACGCCGGCCCGCTCACACACCTGCGAGCCGCCCTGCCTCACCACACAGCCCTTTTCCCTCTCATCGCCACACGCTCTCGCCACACCTCGCCCGCGTTTTCTCCCTCAGACGAAYACCCAGAGCCTCGGCCTCACGCCGGCTGCCACGCTCGCTCCCAGCACCGCAACGCCAGTGCYCCCCTCACAGATGAGCATCTCAGCCTCACAACGACCGTTTTCCTCCTCCACCCCCCGAGCCTCTCAGCAGCTCCCTCGCACACCGTAGGCTCATGACGATTCCTACAGCCCCCCAGCTGCCTCAGCCTCGCTCTCTCTCRCACACACGTATCACACTCTCTCTCGCGCTTCTCCCGGCGCCGCGTCCCGCCGCGCCCTTCCCCTCACACCGGAGCCCGCTGCTGTGAGGCGGCCGCGCAGGGGGCGCTGCGGCGCCTCCGGCCAGGTCGGCGCGCGGGCCGGGTGGCGCGCGCCGCGGGCTCTTTCCCGCCTGCCGTTGAGGCGCGCGCCCGCTGCTTCTCGCGAGCGTTGGSCTCTCTCCCGCGAGAGGCCGCTGTGCGCCTGCGCGCAGCCGCGGCGGAGCGGGCCTGTGGGGGAGCCCTGCGGCTGGGGCCGGAGCCGAGCTGCCGCCGAGATGAGCGGCACGCTGGCCAAGATCGCGGAGATCGAGGCTGAGGTAGCGCCTCGGCCCTCTCCCCGGTGGGGGGTGGGCCAGGCGCGGAGCGCTAGACGGGGCGAGCGCGGGGCTCCGAGGGGGGGCGGGCGCGGTGCCGCGCCGTGAGGGGGTGACGGGGCCCTGCCGGCGCCGCGCGGGAGCCGAGGGGTGGTGCGGCCCGGCTGAGCCTCGCCGGTGGTGAGTCCTCGGTTCCGTGCTCTTGCAGATGGCCCGGACGCAGAAGAACAAGGCCACGGCTCACCACCTGGGGCTGCTGAAGGCCCGCCTGGCCAAGCTGCGCCGRGAGCTCATCACCCCCAAGGGAGGCGGCGGCGGCGGCCCCGGGGAAGGTGCGTTGTTGTGCGGGAAGGCCCCGGACGCCTTGGCGGCCTCTCAGAAGTGGCCGCTCCTCCCTGCTGAAGTGCGGGGGGTGTGACGGARATCGATCTGACAGGGGTGGCTCTCGGCCGCTGAAATCGTTACAGACTGTCCGCTGAATAAATCGAGCAGCCGCCTTCTCTCCCTCTTGTCCTTCCCGGTGCAGGACCTTAGCCGTGGTTTGTGGCCCTTTCGAGGGCTTTGGGGTGGAGCCCTTGCTGAAGTGTAAATGAAAGGGCTTCTGCATTTTGGCTAATATAATCTTGTATTTGCAGAAGTCTTAGGGATTTACATGAAGAAGCATCTTGCAGTAGCCACCTGTTTTTATATATAAAGGTGTGAATTGTATAAGCTGCAGTGCTTAAAGGGAATGCTYCACCTACACCCAAGTCAGGTATAGCCCATTGGGAAGCCTTGCAGCCTACACTATTGACAGGTACATGCCATGGAGTGTTATACAGACAAAGTGGTGCAAGGCAATATAGATTGTGAACTCTCTGTTTCATACTCTYATCCTCCTTGTAGGGAAGCTTACCTGGCTTTCATTCAGGCAATATTAAAAGTAATAGTGGGCCTGCTGTCCAGAACCTTAGAAGATAGAAAATGTCAATCTTTAAACGAATATTTTTGCTCCTTATTTGCAGGTTTTGATGTTGCAAAGACAGGTGATGCCCGAATTGGGTTTGTGGGTTTTCCATCAGTGGGGAAGTCTACTCTTCTAAGTAATCTTGCTGGTGTATACTCTGAAGTGGCAGCATATGAATTCACTACGCTAACTACTGTGCCTGGAGTCATTAGATACAAAGGAGCAAAGATACAGGTGAGATCTTTTCGTGTCTGTGAGGATAAGATGGTATATAGAGATGTAATGGTGTTACGGCTGAATGGTCTAGCCTGACATTAGCAGTGACATGTAGAAGTGCTTGAGAATACATTGGAAATGTGTCCATGAGGTATTAATTTTACCCTGCTTTTCACTTTGCTCTGGGGGGAAGTGCCTGTGGTAGTTCTCATATTCTGTACGAGATGATCTCTTCTATTGTACCAGTAGGGCACCAGGGATAATACAATATATAAGAATCAAAGGGGAAACCATTTTGCCATATTCTATTCAGATTTGCAGTAGAGTMAGCTGGTTCAGGAGAAAGGTAAAAGTAGGATTTATTTTCTCCATGAAGAAAAATATTTTTCTCATGAGTTACTTTCCTTCCTCTGAACAAATAGCTACTTGATCTCCCAGGAATTATTGAAGGTGCCAAGGATGGTAAAGGCAGAGGTCGGCAAGTCATTGCAGGTGAGTATGTTAGAGCTGGAGGCAGCATCCTATCACTGGTTCAGTTAGTACAGCTTATGAGAATGGAGGGTTGAATCACCATTTCTGATGTCTTTTAAAAGCTGAATTGTATGCTGAAATTGAGCTGCCTGATGTGAAGCAGTAGCCATTTTCATTTCGTTCTGTTTTCAGTTCTGTCTTTATGCATTTACTGAGTTCGTGCTCTGCGTTGACACCGCAGTGAAAGTATATTACCAATTCTGAAGGCAAATGTGATCCCATATTAAACAAGGCTGCTGTCATCATTTCTTTACCTAGCTTATTGTCATCATTCTGGGCTCTGAATGTAGACAGGAAGGAAGATTTTTCCAGCCTCTGTGATTCTTACAACATGTAAGGATCTGTCTGTCAGTGATGCTTGGCCAGCACTACAAACTTCAGTCTTATACTGGAATTTTAAAATAAGCAATGTACTGGCCTTCAGGGGTTTAATATTGTCATCAAGTCCACTGAGCCATGTTTTGTGTTGCTTTGTCTCAGATTGTGTGAGCGCAATTTTTTGAGAGATGACTTCCTTTTTCTGATTCTTAGTTGCTCGAACCTGTAATCTCATTCTGATTGTTCTGGATGTGCTGAAACCCCTTGGTCACAAGAAAATCATTGAGAATGAACTGGAGGGATTTGGAATTCGTCTGAATAGTAAGCCCCCCAATATCGGCTTTAAAAAAAAGGATAAAGGAGGCATTAACCTTACAGCCACAGTAAGTTGGAAGTTTTCTTCAATGAAAATAAAAAAAAAATCATGTGACGAAAGAGGCATTTSCAGTGAATGGTGTGCCTGGGACCATTCCTATGCTATGACTTCTTTCGAAGCTGAACTGCTGCGCTGTGCTGTAGTCAGTTACTTTTCTTGGAGGCCACCCATACCTGCCGTACGAGCCCACCACCTTCCCACTCCCAAATCAGAGGCTCGGTTGCTTTCCCACAATTACGAGTTCCGAGGCCCAAAGGAGAGTGTGCAAAAACTGCCTCTCGCTTGGTGGCTACAGCATTCTTCTGCAGAAGATTGCTCAGAGCTCCAGGCCTTGCAACCTGGACTACTCCTCATTTACCACTGAATCTTTAAAAGCGTAGAAATAGCCAGAGATGATACCAAAAATCAGACCTCTGCTCTGGGATCTGGGTACCTAACAGATGCCCAGCTGGCTGGGCACTGAACTAGTAGATGCGTGGGTTTGTATTGCAACTGGTCCCAGACAGGAAACACTACTTCTGAAATGTCTGACTGCAGCTATCAGTGGGGCATTAATATAAATAAAGCTCTTACGATTTAAATGTTTTTTCCCTCTTCTGAGGCTAAACATGGTTAGCCATCATAGTCAAGTCCAATAACTTACAATGCAGCTATTCTGGTAATCTACATGCAGCGATTGCTAGGTGATAGCATTGTTAGTTGTAATACTTGATTTGGCTGTAAACTCTTCCTGATGTGACTGTAAACTCTTCCATTCCTTAATACTGTGTCTACGTTCAGTGTCCTCAGAGTGAGCTGGATACTGAAACAGTGAAGAGCATCTTAGCAGAGTATAAAATTCACAATGCTGATGTCACACTGCGCAGCGACGCCACTGCTGATGACCTAATTGACGTTGTTGAAGGGAACAGGTACTGTTGGGACCCTGGGTTTGGCATACTTGCAATTTAGATTCCAAAGAAAAGATTCATCTCTGAGGTTTGCTTCCCACAGAAGCTAAGCTAGCAATGTGGTATCAACAAGTGCTGTTTAGCACCTTACTGTCCTTTTAAAAAATGAAGCTTTTTTGAAGGTAGCAGTGTATTGCTGCTAGGCTGCTGTAAAGGTATTTCCTTCTCTTTGCAGGGTTTACATCCCATGCATTTATGTCCTAAATAAAATTGACCAGATTTCCATTGAGGAACTAGATATTATTTACAAAGTACCCCACTGTGTACCAATATCTGCTCATCATCGCTGGAACTTTGATGATCTGCTGGAGAAAATTTGGGACTACTTGAAGCTAGTACGAATGTGAGTCCCARCTGCTGCCTTCTGTGGAGTTAAGTGTAAGGCTAAGACTGAAGAATGTCTCAAGAATGGATGAATGATGATTATTTTATAATGGTTTCCTACTAGCATAGAACTCTAGCTTTCAAATGATGATGCCTTTTGTCACTGAAGTATGTTTAATCTGTAAATCGGAGATTGGGCTCCTCTTGTCTGTTGTGTGATGGACAGAGTTTCCTAACAGTTACAAGTGCTGTGTTTTGAACTTCATGTAGGGGAACTAACCGAGGACCTTGTGAAATCAAGTCCAAAATAAGTTTTAAAAAATTCCCGAAAACACGGGCTTCTGGTCAAATTTAGTGTAAAGTTATGAATTTCGGAGGTACCTCTTTTCAGCCTGTCATGAGTGACACGCATTCAGCTCTCTTAACAGAACTCAATTTAGTTCTTCATCTAGCCTTTCAGATATTTTAGTATAAATTATTACAGGTTTACCTCATACTACTAATGCATTTCTTTGGATGAATTTCTGGATCAATCTATTAATACTCATAATGCAGTAATTGTAGTCTTTTAAGCGTGTATCTATCTTCTTCTGACAATATAAAATTTACTGTAAAAAGGGATTTAGGATGTCTAGGTATCTGGGCTATAGACTGTCAGTTTTTTTCCTAATATATGTTGAGTTTTTCACGGAAAAAAAATCACAAATCGGAACCATAATACTGTAGATGTTCTTTTCCATCAACTATTCCTGTTTTGTCGTCTTTTAACCAACTACAGAAAGCTCACTAGGGATAAACCTTTGCAGTTACGAGGGAGAACCTGCTGCAGCCGTTGGCTACCCAGATGCATTTTCAGCTTAAGAACACCAAACAATTTACAGAATATCTATTGTCACAACTGAAATAGTGGAACTCTGCAGAAGCACCTAGGATGACAGTGCGAATAACCTATGAAATTTCATGATGGGTTGACAGAGAAGAGGAGGTTTTGGTATTGACTGACTGTTCCATTTGCGTTACAGCTACACCAAACCTAAAGGGCAGCTCCCAGACTACACCTCTCCTGTGGTACTACCTTACTGCAAGACCACAGTGGAGGATTTTTGCATGAAGATCCACAAAAATCTCATTAAAGACTTTAAATAGTAAGTATTACTGTAATTACTGTAAAAGAGTAATTTATAGAGAATAGAAAATAACCTGCCTCCTGGTATCTTCTCTTGTAAACTAGAAGGGAAAACAGATTTTTTTTAATGTTGAATGGAATAGATCTACCTATGACAATTAAACCTAATACTTAAATTAACTGTATCTGATGTTCCTATGCTCTTTCCTGGATAAATTTCCTCTATGGGGAAGATGTTTTCCTTTATATTTGAAAGTAGCACTAGATGCAGCATGATGGGCCATTGTCCTCTATGCACAAGTATTTTGGATGACTTCATACTTTGTTTTGATCTGCTTGTACTCTGGTTCACACAGACCACTCATCCAGGTACTTGCAGGAGAACAAAAATAGCTCTTAAGCATTGCTTTCTGTATTAGCTTTGTGACAGAAATAGCTGCTGTTTGCATATTATACTTCTAAGCCTTTTAAAATTGCTTTTCCTTCTTCTTTCAGTGCACTGGTCTGGGGTTCATCCGTTAAACACAACCCTCAAAAAGTTGGTAAAGACCATACTCTTGAAGATGAGGATGTTATTCAGATTGTGAAGAAATAAAGTTGTTCTGACACGGTTTGCCACTGTGCCTGAAATTTATCATTAGTTGTAAGTGGCAAAGAACAGGCCATTTCTATCAAACCTATAGYAAATGGGTATTGTTTTTTTGTGGTAGTACCTTACTGCATGGTAAAACTGATGTTTCTGGCCAACTTGCACTGCAGGGTCCCATTCTGGCAGAACTTACAGATGAGAAACYTGTATTAAGTGACTTTCGCAAGGGCAAAAATCTTACAAGGAAGCTTTGATGCCTGGGATGATTTTCTGCTGCACGTACAGGTCTTTCCAAATTGGAAAAAAGTTCACACATCAGGAATTATTTTGTTCTAAATTAGAACAAAACATAAAAAGCAGAGGCTGGAGAACCATATCTTATGAAACAGTGCTAGAGGACACAGAGTTCTAGCTCTAGCTGCCTTAATCTGAAATGTTCTTGTTTGAATACTTAAAGGCTATTAATAGCCCTGCAGTTGTGGAAAAGATGGTGGGTTCTGCTCATGAGCAGTCACTTTTTCAGTTGTTTACATGAGTGGAAGTAAACTAGATGCTTGTGTTCTACTGTGTTAGTGACTGGCAGCTTTTAAGTTTTCTTAAAAGCATTTCCTGCTTAGTTTAGAGAAGTCAAATAAGTTGCCCAAGAGAAGCAGGCTGCTCTAAAAGCAGTGGTTCCATTGCTTTTTAATAGAAATGAATAAAGTTAGAGCTCTAACATGAGCAAAAAGCTTACCAAATGCATTAGCCTCTAGCATTTGCTCTCCTACAAAAAGGAAATAGGGGTGTTTACTTAAATATGTCAAAAACGTTCTCTCTCATGTTACTACACATATAAAAAGTACAGTGATTTCACACACCCATTCAAGCACTAAATCCGTACCACAGTGGTTGTATGCAGCCTGGTAAGAAAACATTTTCCCTAATATTTTTTCTAAGCTTAGAAGCAGACTCCTGCTAAGTGAGCTGAACTACTGCCGATATGCTGGGGTTATTGGCCTCGACTGGCAGCGGGCAGAGGAGAAGTTACAAACAGTGAGCCTCATTCACCCTTTCTCTAGAGCTGCTTAGTTGTATGAGTTCTTCTAGTACCCTGGAATCTGATTCCTTACACTTGACCATGGCTGTACAAACACACTTAAATGCAGCAATTCTATTGTCTTCAGTGAGGCCCATTACCTTCATCAAAGCAGACTGTGCCTCTTCCCCACATGGAAGATMAACTGAAGTTGAAGTTTTCTGCAGATTCAGCTCAAACTGTAGTTTTAGCTTACATAGAAGGACAATGCTGAAAATTAATCAGTATACCGACATAGTTYAGTTCAAGAGCACTTGATACAGACAGCTGGTAGAATCAACTTTATTTACAGAATGTTACTGGGAAAGTGTCAAGTTAAAAAAGTATGAAAACAATCTTACAAGGACAAGCTGGTGATTGCATGTTTAACACAGATTGTTTTAGGAACAACCACTACAAGTATGGGTGACCCCCAACAGATTCCACATTGGCGATTTCAGCTTGCTATTTCTGTACAACACTGTCTCTGCTGGACTGAAACAAACCAACCACAGCATGCTGGCAATTGTTATAATACAGTCAAGTGACTTTCTTTYTTCTGCTGCTGGTTTTGCATTCAGTGGGACCTAAGAAAGAGCAAGTCCGTGAGAATTCTGGGTTTGCTTTCACCTTTTTAAAAAGAGCACAATGGCCTAAGCTAGATAGAGGACATGACAGCAGTACTAGACTCAACGCAAGTGAGAAAGTGAAGTGAGGAACCATGCAGTAGCAGGATGGAAGAGAACACTTAATTGTTTGGGAAAGTGAAACAGGCTTAAAAGGAACATAGTATTTTAAAACCAAATATACACAGCAAGATCACAAAACTACCCCATCCTCCCCCTTTCAAGCCACAGAACAAGACTCCAAAGGCAAGTTTCACAGTAATTGCATCRGTAGATGCACACTAGATTTAGGACAGTTCTTGGGACTCTCTTCTATAACTAGAACTGAAGGCAGCATAGAACATACCACAGCTATGACTGAGGAGTTGAAGGGTGAGGATTTAAAGGCTCCATTTTGATGACCTTTAGTAACTGGTTTGAAAGATTAAAATAAGGAAAATACTGCAGCTAAACAAGGACCAGCACCAGCCCTCTTGAAAGAACTATGACCAGTAGGTACCTGCAGTCTCTTTGCTTATGGCAGACTGAAGATCTGGCTCTATTGTTATTGTACCAGGTCCCATCCTCAAGGCTGTTTGAAGACTAAACAATTCTCTCCTGTGATGGCAAGAGTCATACACACAAGGAATCAGACCTTTGTTATACAGACAGCAAGATGTGGGCTTGTTACTTTGACACTTTAGCTACACTGAGTGCACAGTACGTGACAGAAGAATGCGAGAGGGAGACCTAGAGGAGATGAGCAGCAAGAAAAGGCAAAGCAATTTTATCCTGTTCACTCACACTTAGGATATGCAACTTTAATCTTAAAGGAAGTCCCACATGTACAATGGAGAAAGATCCAAACCATAGGCACAACTAAAGCTCAACTGTTATCAGCTACTCTTATGTACAGCTGTATAGATTCAAAAAGGCTATTCTATGTGTATATATACAAAAGATTGTTTATACACAAGTCTGTACACAAGGGTCTATACATTTAGTTTTCTGCAGGAGGAATCCATAGCTGCTACCTCTACACTAGAGAATATCAGCACTTCATTCACATATCTTACAAAAACAAAAAATAGACACTTCCAGGATTAAACTGGCTTTGTCTTGCATCTAAATTTCTTCAGGCTTCACTATTCAAGCCRTAACGGATTCTTTAGTCTTGATGCAGACATGAGACCAGGACAGGTGCCATGTGCTTTAGTCTCTCAAAAAGAAATTTTGCACAGAGTGCTAAAAATAAAAGCCCCAAAAACCAAACAGAGGTGAAGTCCTGACTATGGACATTTTTATCCAGTCTAAAGAATCACGAGTGTCCCACCCAGTGGTCACTGTTCACTGCCGGTATTCCAGTTCATCTACACTGATGACTTTGGATGGCATGGAAGGGAGAGGCTGCTGCAAGACGTCTGAACCAAACCATTTTGCAAGGCCAATGGGAGAGCCACTTCTCTGGCTGGGGCGATGGTCAAGCTGTGTGTGCCCATGAGATAATCCAGTCCGAGACAGCACATTCTGAGGGGTGGTTTGTGCACCAGCGGGTGATCCCTGGGCTCCAGTGCCTGTGAAATGTAAAGCTATTAGAGGTGGAGTAGTATGTTCACCCGACACTGAGATTGCCCAGAGCAATCATCTGATAAGGCATGCGAGCTGAACGTGGCTTTTACTCACTCTATTAGCCCTGGGAAATCCGGACCCCACATGTTTATTCTCTTGTTAGTACTCCCATAAACTGCCTGACACTGCCAGTTCTGGACACTGTAYCATGCAGGTTTTAACTGGAAGACCAGCAACAAATAGCATTTTATTTCAGATAGGTGGGTGGCCTCTCACCCAGCAAGGAAGGAAAGACTGCACATGTGCTGCAAGGGGCAGATCTGTCAATAGCAACATGGATCTTGAAACCGAATGCTTCGCTTGGACTTTCTTCTGGCATAAGAGAGAGCCTGCAGTGGCCAAAACTGCTCTGATACCCACACAAGATTAGTGATTATTAGTATCTAAATTACCAAAGCAGCTTCCTGTTAGCACAGTATACTGAAACAGGCCAACAAGTATAGTACCTGGGGCAGGCTAGTCAGTGTCCCAAAACTCATACTCTTGTTTTATGTTTTAGCCTACCTGATCGTTGTAGTTGCTGTTGCATCATCGCTAGCTGCAAAGGTGTCCCAGAGCGTGGATTTAAGATGTGATGGCTGGCTGTTGGTAATGGATAAAAAGGTTGGCCAAGGATGGGAGCAGATATTCCCTGCAAGTGAGACAGATCCACTCCAGGAGGAAGCATACCTGTTGGACAAGAGTGAGGTAATAAGCGTAAGGAACTTAAAGCAAAACAATGTTTATATATTTAGATGGGTTAGAATTTATTGCCTGGTTTTAGAGGCAAGTTTTGATGTAATAAACATTACCAGAATGAATATCAGTTTGTCCTGTTCCTAACAAATCAGCCTTAGAGAGAACACACATTAATTTAAGGGGAAAAAAAGTATGGATTACCTGCTTGCAGTAGAGGAAGATGTTGTGGATGAACCCCCTGTGCCAACATCCTCTGGACCAATCCTGGATGCAGTTGATGAGCAGGTCGTACAATTGGTACATGGGGAACAAGGGGTACTTGATGAACAGGACGAAGAAAAGGGCCTCCTGGTACTGGGGAGGCCATTGTAGGAGTCTTTCTACCRGTTGATTTAGGCCTGTAGTCTTGCTCTTTGGTGCAACGATGTGCTTGGGTAAGAGGTGTGGAACATGCAGAGCGTTGCAGTGCAGGTAGTTTGGTACCTAAGGTGGGCAAAGTTTCTTGATCTGCATTCTCCACAGAACTAGACAGTAGGTTATCTGTAGCTAGAATTGAATACAACTATTATAGTCCACAACTAGAGATTACATCTAATGAAAATTAAAGCTAACAGCTGGATTTGATGTCTGGATTCCAGGACTAGCTGAACTTTAGTCATATAGTAAGCATCTGTCTTTCCTGGATGCTTTTGGCCAAATTATTTCAAAACAATAATGAGAAGGAATATGTTCCACAGAAATCCCTTGACAGCAAGCTTAAATTAGGTCAGAATCAGCAGTAACTCCACCTTTAATTCTTATTTTTCCCTCTTTCTTAGAAATTTTGAATGGACAACATGGATGAGTCAGTCCCAAAGGAGACAGGAGGTACAAGGGATCCTCCCTAGACAATATTATTATTCAGAGTTCTGCCAGAAGTCTAGCCCGAAGTGTTTTTTCAGTTTAGATGTGTCTGGGGATTAGCAGCAGCCTTCTATGTTTGGTATCTGCTTAGCAAGATTTGGAGCACTAAAGCACCTCAAGAAGCTACTTCCACAGGCCATATAGATCAGTTAGAYAGGGCCTAAAATATCGTAGCGTCCTCTGCTACCAGTTGAGGTAACAGTAATAGTTGGAGTGCTAAAAGGAAAAAAGTCAACTATGTAATAGGAACTGCAAGCTACCTCTGTAGTTACCAATACTGAAGTACAATGCCATGGCAATTAGGCATGTTAGTCCTACTGGGTCAGGCAATCAGTATCAAGCATTTCCTTTTAATAGCCACTTACATCAGTTAGGGTGATCTGCTACACTTAAAAGAGCTTAACTGGTCTCAGCTTTGATTGTTCAGTTAAGATGTCTCGAGAGTGCTGTAAGTTGTTTGTATTCAATTACTGGTGTAGAGAGATATGGAAGCATTATTAATATGCTTCTTCATCAAGACCAGTTGCAAAGAAACAGTTTTGGTCCAGGCCTCTTAGTGTCACTATTGCTCACAAACTGACAGATAAGAAAAAAATGGATTTAAACCCAACACTGTTGTAAGACTGTATGTGGAAGTGTATCCCCTCCATAGCTCTAACCCTTCCTCTTATTACAGGCTCACTTCTACACCCTCCTCATCTCCACAAATCAGGAATGTCTAAAGTTAGCCTGGGCACATTATGTGCTGAAGCTCTTTGATTCTATTCCAAATCTCTTTTGCATGTGTTATTTTAAAGCCATTACAATACCTTCATTTGGCCTCTGATTTTCATCTTTACCATCACTGACTTTCATTTTCCCAGAAACTGGATCCTCTTTGCTTTTTTCCTTGCTCTCATACATCTTGCGAATCACCGAGGTAGGKGTAAAGGAAGGAGACAGCTGCAGAGAACATAGCAAGAAGCAACGCCTTACCCAGGGCTCATTATCTAGGCCACACTATCCTAGCTATGGGTGGACACCAATTCTAGCACATCCTTTCCATTTAAAAGCTCTTTTGAATCAGTCACTGTATGCCCAGGATTTTACTTCACCTCGTTTCATAGCTTTATTATATAGCTTAAGCACTTCTCTTTAGCTTTTGCAGAAGTCCAATACTTTTATTAAAATCAGCAGATGTTCTCAAAGTTAAACATACCTTAACAGGCTTAAAACCAAATAGATACAGCTGTAATTTAAAATACAGCTGTTTCTTCTTTGCTATTGGATCAGAACAGCAGCTCAAAGGGAGTTGCCTTATCTGTATTAACTCAGGGCTGACGGATCTGCAGAAAACTATTGCCTCATTTCTATTTTTCCCCCCCAGAGTTACACAGCATCTGTGGAAGCCACTCACTTGGTATACAAACAAAAGTACTTGTTTGATTTAGCAGCTGATACTCTGCAAGCAAGTACTTAACTGATTAATTGGAAAATTGAGATCGAAGCAACATTCTACATAGTACTGATGGCGGTGAGACAACAGCTTGGCTTTGAGATTTTCAGAGTGACCCTAAAGCTCCTAGGTAATATTTCAACCTACAGACACTTAGGTTAGTCACTTCATACCTGAAGACCAGTGTTCTCTAAAGTGGCTAATGGCTTTTGGAAATTTAAGTACCAAAATATGAGGGCCTGAGTTTTCATAGTTATCTTCCTTTGGTTTCAGAAAGCCAGGTCAAGGTAATATTAATGGTGCTTCTTCAGTTTTAGATAAGACAATGGTCAGAAAAGGCTGTTTTCCAAAGTGAAGACATTCAGTTAAGTATGAAGTGTAATTCATTCTTGTATCACGTGGCCACCGATATAAGGTGATTAACTCCTCTATGGCCTCCCTTTCTCCCATCAATTAGAATTGCTATGATCTAGTTACTGCAGGCACTTTTACAGCTTTTTCTACAATCATTATACATTAGTACTGACCATGCTGGTAATGGATGCTGTAGGGGCTGGAGAAGATGCATTCCCTCTGTGTCCTGGTGCAGGGGACTTAGTCACTCGCTGCTGCCTGTTAACGGACAGGAGGTTAGTAAGAAGCAGCTCTACTCTTGTCACAGAATGGMAGGCAGGATTGCCAAGAACAATACAAGCCTGAGTCACTAGAACTAATATCTAGTGAAAGAAAATACTCGCATTAGATATCAGTTGATAGTGTACCACTTAAATTTTGCAGTCAGATACTCACCTGTTTCTGTAGCCATCTCTGCTTTTGTCCATTTGTGGTTTACCAAAGCCATGATGATAGAAGTTTGCTGCCTGTATGGCTAAGTCATGTGGTAATGCTAGTCCCTCTAATGCAGCTTGCTGTATTTCCAAGGGACTCATCTGAAGTAGAGTTGTATAAAAAAACCACATAAATCAAAGCTTGTATTTGGTTGGGTGTTTAAGATACTGAAGATTTACTGCTATAGCTACTGATGTCTTCACAAAGCGTCTGCCCACCAACAGCCATCTGTTTTACTGACAGACAATAGAAGTTTCAAAAAAACTTGTACTTGAGGTACTCTAAGACAGGTCCAATTGCAATGAGGTTTTGAGACTACTAAATTAGACTTTGCATCCTCACACTCAGAGTGAACTTAATGAAGCATAAACATCTGAATGCAACAGCTAAGTATGTGTTTCCCCCAGTTAGTTCCAGACCACACAATATAAAAAGAAATGAATACACGTTAAGCAAAAAGCATTTAATCTAACCTGTGCAGCAACTGGACTCATGGGCTTCCTTACACCTGGAAACGGATCACCAAGTAATTGCTGAGAACCTTGTCCAAAACCTAAAGAACATTCAACAGTTGTATTTAAAAGGACTAACAGCTTCTTTCAATATATACAATATACATCCCTAAGTTAACAATTCTACGTGAACTAAGGATTCCTTGTGAAGACTCGTAGCTCATCCCTTAAGTCTACACAGAGCTATGTCTCTTCCTTGTCTCTAGGCTGGAGAGCTACAGGGAGGCTACTAGTAATGTTCTGCAATACAAATGGCCAAGTAGTCCCTGAAAATTGGCTTCCTGCACAGTAGCTGAGCACATTACTACTCCACACCAGAATTTACCGTGAGGTCTAGCTGATCTATCACAGACATCTGCATTTTTTGGAGATTAATTTAACATTAGAGACTAGTAAGTAAAAAAGGCATCTTGCACTCAAGTCAAGTGCAGACACTGACCTAGTTGCCCACCAAAAGCCAGGAAGTTTTTATTAAAGAATGCTTTACAGAACAAAACAAACTCAAGGAATAAAAGAGAAGAAAACTGTTTTGCAAGCAGTCTCACCAATGGGTGAAGATATTCTATGACGCAGGTAATCTGCAGAAGCAGCTCGAGTTGGAAACACAGGTGGAATGGGGGGAGAAGGTGCTCTTTGTGTCAGTAAAGAGGCTGCAGGTTCCAAACCACCTATCAGGCCACTTAAGACATTTGACGAAGCAGGTCTGGTAATGGGTGGACCAAGAAGTTCCTAGGAACAAGTAATGAAAGATGTTCAGAGTATGATCAATTTATACAAACGAGCTCATTTTACTACACTACAGGCTATGCTATTTATAGCAAGTTAAAGAGACAAGGTGGACTTGTGCAACTAGATACACCAATTCTGGATTGCCCTTAGAATTAGGCACTTAGCCAGGCTTTTCATTTTCAAGTTGTAATCGTGGGAAATAGCACAAGACAAATTTCTAAGTAAACTGAACTAGTGACTAGTTCTCTTTCCACTATAGGGAGTCATGGCTGACTACTGATCATGTAATTGCCTTAAATGTCTTATTTTCAAATAATTTTTGTTTTCCTATTGGGGATGCCCTTTTAAGTACTTTCCCCCACCAAGAAGAAGTACCTGCAGAATATTCTTTGATAGAGGCTGGCCTGGCATCTCTGGAGGTGACATTAAGTGGCTCTCAAGGGTCTGCTACGAAAATGAGAACATTATAAGTTAGATGTAGATACAACAAGAATCAAACTCATTAAGAGACAAACCACATTTGTCTCAGTGACAGAAATAATTTCACCTGTTCTGTTAGAACCATAGTTTATGCATCAGCCAAATAAAATTCCAGCAAAGTCAAGGGCTGAGCTGGCTCAGATCTTCCCTAGCTAAGAAAATACCTAGTGCTAGATTGCATACAGGTAGTTCAATGTGCCTTATTCAAGTTTGATATATAAATTTATATAATTGTGTAAACTGGAGATGAAACATCGGGCCAAGTGGTCAACTGAAACTATGCACAAACTGAAAAGTGTTCGTATATTAGAGAAGTTGTTTAAGATATTCTTCTACGCATCAAAATTACATGTCAACGTAAAGGGACAGCCAGAAATGGAAGTCTTGATTTAAGTGTGAAATCAGTCTGCAAATTTCTGACAGGCCAAATTTACATTCTTCGCTATCTTTTAGTGAAGTGGGATGAGGCTAAAAGTCCTTGGGTTGAGTTTTGCAGGAAAAACAGATGCTTTCGACTCACTCAGTGTTAGAAGTATTTTATGGTGCCGGAGATAGTTATTGATAGCTTCTGGGTAAAGCATACCATTTAGGCAGTTAGTGTCCGGATGAAATTTCATGCTACAATTTCTCCCAGTCTAAAGCTTAGTATCATCTGTTGTTTAATATTAATCTTTCAGCTAAAAAGTACTCAGTTTCGTTTTATCTTAGTGCAAATAATTTTAAAATCCAAGTTTAAAATATTAGATTGTGCACTGCCATACCTGTACCAAAACAAAGGTCACTAAAGCAAGACATCTGAGCTTCAGGCAAGTGTTAATTGTACCCATACTGCAAGCATTTTAACAGAGATGCCTTTTAATAGCAGCTCTGAGGCAACCATTAAACTAACACTAGCAAGTCTTCTATAAAGAGTGGACTGATGATATTTGTTATATAGACAGTACCTCTTCTACAGATGTATTTGTTTTTATTAAATAAGGTTCAGACAGGATGAGTTCAAGTGTAGGAGAATCTTAGACACTAATCAAGTGTCCTCTATAGTAGAAGATTCAGCCTTTTCATCATACAGGATCTTTTTTTGGGGCAAGTATTTATAGTCTTCAAGTCCAGATATTAATCAGTTGGACTAGATATTCACATAGGTCCACTCTCAAGGTGGCAATTATTAGACTTCTCACACAGTATTAGAGTTCTGGAGCTTTCAGAAACTTCACATGAAATAAATCCCGTGAACTCCGACCCGAAAGAAGCCCCACTTTCAGTTACTTTGGCTAGGGAAAAGTGACAAAAGCACCTCTCTTACTTTCCCCTCCAAGCAACAATATTCTAAATGTAAGCCTATATTTAATATCACGCTGCTGTATCTGGTCAAGGCTCACGTGTTACCAGAAGGGTCATGTAAGGGGTTTCCAGTTCATAACAGGTCTTAGCACAAATCCATTTACAGCTCAGAAGAGCCAGGCGTCTGCTACTTACATTGACTTTGGGCTGTGAAGGCAGAGTCCCGCTTGCCTTCATACTGCTGACTAGTTTGTTAAATGCAGTCATATCTCCATCTTTCTTGATCTGTCTGGAGCCAGCGACATTCAATGCTTCCTCCATTTGCTCGGCCATAAATGGAGTAGAAATTTTTCCCTCCTGATCCACTTTCAGGCCTTTTAGTCCAGCTTCGACTTCTTCCACTGAAAGTACAACTCCTGAATGTGCTGAGAAATACAGGAGAAATACTGGTAAACCATGGTTCTCTGTTTACAACTGAGCTAACAATTCCTGTGCAGGTGTTGAATACAAGTTGTTTGAAAACAAGGAACAGCCAAAAACTTATCTTCTGATATTCATACTAGCTGTCAAACCATATCTGACCTGTGTTTAGACTGATATTTTAATATTTAAACTAGGAGTATCGCCACATGCAATTACAGGCATGTAAGACTCCACAAGAACCTGTTTAGGTTTCACAACTGGTAAGTCCTCATTAGTTTTCATTTATCCTGCAAGACATGTCTTCACTACATTTTACGACTTCACCTGCTTTTAATAGAAAATATTCATCTAACAACCGAGTTCGTTCTTTTTCAATTAGGAAAGTTCCATTTATCTTATACTCCGGGAGACCAAATGGTCTTACAGCCACAGTGTAAGCGATGTCAAATTGTCTGAAGCTATCATAAGTAGACAGAATACATACCTGTAAAATTTAGATACTTTGGAKACTCAGTTACACACTTAGTTTGGTGTATATTAAGTTTAAAGCAGATTTTTTTTTTTTGCTCAGAAATTAAAGCCACTATAGAAAGATTTCACTGGCATAACCAGAATAAGGTAAAAGTATTATTAAGCYGTACTTTTTTCCTGTGTATGCATATATAAATATCTATCAGTGCCCGACAAGGCTAGACATGCTTTATGGACCAGCTAACACATCACAAGGTATGACACCTTAAGAGAAAAGGAAGAAGAGACAGAAGCATGCCATAGGTTGCTGTAGCAGATGTTTGCCCAAAGAAATAAGATTTACTGGAAATCTGGGCAAGAAGGTGGAGAAAAGAAACAATGATGCAGACATGCAGTATGGAACATGAGGAAAAATATGATCTTGGTGGAGAGGAATTGACCCGAAAACTCCACAACACTTGAAGAACGGTACAGCATTTTATGGGAATACAGAACCTACATCAGGTACTTTTGAGTGAATGGAAGCTTCCCCACAATTTTTTGTTCCTTCATCCTTGGTTTGTGAGGATCAAAGTTTAAAAAGCTTTTAGTAGGAAAGTSAGACTATGCAGAACACAGAAAGACTTGAAGTCAAATTAAGAYAAAGTTCTCCACATATTAGCCGACACTCCCTATTCCCAGACTGGATGCTTAAGAATATTTGCAGTGCTTGGATGCCTTCCTTCCCAGCTACTTCTCACAAATCACAGAGTAGCATTACTTTTTGTTCAGTCCAGTTTACATGGCAATACATGCTGCTTGCCAAAGAGAAACCAATTTGGAATTAGACCTTAAGATTTCAAAAGAACACATGCATTTTGTACCCTCCGTGCATGCTATGGGCCCAAACATGCAAATCTGACTTGGACATGCCCTTGAACATTAAGTTTAAAGTCAGCCCTGAACTCTGTTTAGAACAGCTGATGCTAGCAAAAGTGAATTCTAACAGACTAAGCTCCCTGGAATCCCATGATTCTAGCCAAGTTAGTGTAACTAAGACAAATCTGTTCCTATGTTCTAGCTCTATGTTACTGTTCATCTTTTTAGCCACTGATATTTAATGGATCAATGTGATCCATTATAGATGCTTGCAAGAATGACTTACATTTTAAGTTTTTGGTAAAGCCAGAGTTTAAATGCCACACAGTTTCAGAGTTGATATTACCAGTCTCCAGTATGAAAAAAGTAAGTAAGTGCCATAGACAAAGCTGGAAACTCAGATCAAGACTTGCATCATCTTAACTTATGATTATTACTGGCCAGTAAAGCAGTCTGATAGAGTCCTGATGTCATCCTGTGATTAGGATGAAAAGAATCAGTGATGATATTGACACAACTGAGACCTGTTGAATATTGGGTTTTCAGTAGTGTAAGTAAACCTACAACACTTCCTACTCCTGGACTTGGCAGTTGAGGTTTCCAGAATACCAAGCCTCTTGCCTTGAGATACTGCATCACAAGAACTCAACAATATCTGAAGAGGCACTTACTGCTCTCTCTAAGCTTTTCCTTGTTGGCTGAAAGACTTGAGAGAAGAGGTTTTAAGTCCACTTTGGCTTTCTGTAGCATTTCTAGGATGTCCACTTTGTTTTCAGAGTGGTCTTCCAATGGAATGGGAGCAAAGTAGTTTCCAGAGTTCTGACCAGGGGAGAGAATGGCTTGCTCTAGACCTGAAACAGCAAAACCAGGAGCACTGCGACATCAGTTTACCAACCCAATGTCTCAAGATGAACATACACCGGTAACCAACTTCAATACGACACTGAAAAATTATGCCTCACACCCCTTGCCCAAGATCAGCTGGAAAGTCATCAGGAGCATGACAAGAACATTTATAAAAAAAGAACTTACAGCTGCTTACTCTAAGAGCTTCCAAAAGAATTTCAAGTGCTTAAACTGTGGGAGAATTCACTATCCTAAAACTTTATCTGCCATGTTCTTATTGAATGAATAGGAAGGAATATGGAAGGAGGCTATCTGACCCTGTATTGTCCTATACTCTTACCTGCTAGCCTCTCCAGTTCCTCATGTGGTGTAGATCTCAAGCTGCTTGACCGACTTCCAGAACGACTAGGATTAGAAAACCACCTGCTGAACCTGCTGGCAGACACTGAACCTTCCCCCAGCACATCCTCTATCATCTAGATTATTGGGAAAAAAAGAAACATAGGTAAACTTAACAGAAGCAAGATCAGTAACACCTTTGAGAAGCTTTACTGTGCAACCAAGATTCTTCTGCTACAGACAACTAGGTGCTGCTCCCACAGTTTAGAAGCTTTGAACTGCTTTTTCTCCCTTCCAATATGGCAGCATTTGTGTAGTCAGTTAGCATAACCCATCATACATCTTTTATTTATACCAAACACTTGTTCAGAGTAAAACTATAACTGAAACAGCATAATCAGAGCATCCAAATACCAAGGCTGGTCCCTATCACTGTACAGAGAAGGAGTACTCTGATCTGTTGGATTTTCTGCAGCCATGATTCAATTCAGTTCCAGCACTGGCCAAGGACAGTGCCTGGAATGAAGTACAAGGACTACTCCCTGACTTGCAGCATCCCACAAGGGCTGGGGGAGAAGGACAGCAGGTAAGGGCTACTTGCTTGCACTTCACTGGGACTAAGAGGGTTGCATTCTGCAAGTCAACGGAGTCTGTGTCATCAGCAAAGTACCAGCAGCTAGCACCTCCTCCCTCCAGGCAGAGCTGCGGTCACTAAGCAGTACTTCATAGAGTTAGTCTGTCAGAAGTCACTACAGTTATAGCAACTGTTTACTTCTTTGCTAATCATTACAAGTATTTCAAAAACAGTGCATTATAAAATTCAACTCAAACAAAAGCTTTTCCTGTCTTGCAAGACAGTACCCTGTTAAAAGCCTGCTCAATACGCACAGATGCGGTTTCACCATGCATCCCATTTTAGACAAAAGGAAGAATAGCTTCCTTCTGCCAGAGGAGCTGTTTTCTCTGAAACAAGGGGCACTCAACAGTATTTCCAACAGCAAAAACAAGGTAGTATTGACCCATTTGGTTTTAACTGTTTCAGTCTAACRTGTTAGAAGAATTAAGACAGTTATGTTGGGAAATGTACAAAGTCTACTATAACACTTGTCACAGACACATCACCAATACAAAGAAAGAATATTATGATATACTCTGACTAGTCTGAAACTCACTTTTGTGACAAATTACAACATCTGCCCACTAAAGTTTCATCAGSAGATATTCTGCAACTTGGGAATTCCCTGCTTTTGAAAGGAGTCACCATCTTGTACACATGCTGAAAATCAGATTGTCAAGTCTAAAGACACATCATTTACATCTTCTATAGGGAGAACAAACTCTCCACTATGTATWTGTTGAATTACTGCCACTCTATGATGAACCTTTTTTAATGCAAGCAGCTTTTCCACGTTAAAGACTAGGTCAGGATTCTACTTTTTGAAACCTTAACGTTTCTAAACTGTATATCAGGTCTGCCTCTTTGCTATGAGAATACTTTTTTTTTTTCCAAACACATTTACCTTTCTACAACACTAAGCCTTTTTATTCAAATTGTATCTACTAATCAGTTATACCATCTAGAATAGTCAAGAATAGCTTTTCTTCCWAGAGATGGAGAGATCAGAATAGAAACATCAACAGTTTATGAATTAGGCCCATGCTTAGTCAGTACTTGCTGGACCTGCTTACCCCTTCTTGTGGTGAAGAGGAAAAGGCATGCTAAGATACAGACCAGTTATAGCTCTCAGACTAAAAACACTGAACACCAACCATCCACTATTACCTCTAGAGACCAGATGTTCAAGAACTGTACTCTACCAACAGAAGTACCGGAATCCCCATCAAATCATGGCTGGGGGTAAAAATCCACTATTGGAAGAAACTTATGGTGCTACTGYCAGTCTTTTACTTCATAGTCTTGTTACTAGCTTCTAGGTATCASTAGCATCCCACATATCACTTAGGCTACGCAGAGTATCTACTAGTCACATCAATAACATTGTTTAAACATGCTTTTCACTGAATTAGTAGGCTATGTCTGTTTTTCCACCTCAGAAGTAATAGTTCCAAATAACGAATTAACCACTAAACAGAGGTTTAATAAAGATTCAAACCCTCAAACATACATCCTTTCAGCCACATTACTGGTATCGATAACAATGCAACTATACCTCAGAGACAGTATTCATCAGGTGTCTCCAGGCTTACTGCCTTCCAGGAAGCTTGCACAAAATAGTTATTTGCTGCAATTTCCAGACTTAGCTGCAAAAGGTTGTTTTTAGCTATATTAAGTTTGTACAGTGAATCTTCTCTGAACACACCTGTAATACTTCCAAAGACGACCCATCCAGGATGCTGATTTTGTGTTTTCAAGTGATGATCAAAAGAAAAAAAATAAGCTACTTTGCCTCGTACACTTTCTTTGGAGAGGGAGCCAGTCCCAGGGATAACATTTTAGAAGTAACATTGTAGAATCATAGAATCACTTAGGTTGGACAAGACCTTTAAGATCATCAAGTCCAACTGTTAACCTAGCACTGCCAACTCCACCACTAAACCATGTCCCTAAGCACCACATCTACATGTCTTTTAAATACCTCCAGGGATGGTGACTCAACCACTTCCCTGGGCAGCCTGTTCCAGTGCTTGATGACCCTTTCGGTGAAGTGACAACCCTTTCAGTGAAGATCAACATCCTAACACTCCAAAGCTAAATCTCTGCAAATTCATCTGACGTACACACTGCATAAAGCAACTTTCACAAAGCAAGAAGTTTTAGCTTTCACTGAATGCAGCAGCAGCAAAAATGCTTCCCTCAGTACAGCCAGTCTTTAAAAAAAACAAAAACAAAACAAAGCCTAAAACACCTCACCGAAGCCAGGCCAGGAACACTTTTATCCAAGTTAAAGAACTCATTGAAGTCAAACTCTCCTGGAGCTGGTTCTTGTAAAACGGCTTCCCTAGGAACTTCCTGATCTGCTGGAGTTTCATTAGCAAGGACAGTTTGCACTTCATCCTCTTCCGCCACTCCACCATTGCATTCTATCCCTTAAAAAGAAAATCAAGTGATTGCTGAGTCACTGAACTTGACCATTTCCTAGAGGAACAGTGCCTAGCAGTCAATGCATTTGCCTAGGAATTAGAAGCACAGGACCAAAGTAATCTACCACATAATATCTACATGATACTTCATCAGTTATATTGTGCTGGCTGCAGTCTGCCACAACAGAAACTAGGGCCCACTAGAACTCCAGCACAGTTTCTGGTTTGTAATTAAGACTATCTACTTCAATGGCAATTTTTATTTCCTTGAATCATGTGTAAACAACTACATCCTGACCAAGCCAGGAAGTACACGGAACAGATCAGACATTATGTCACACCAAGCAGATACAGCTGTAATGGTAAGTTAACAGCTGCCGCTGTTCTTCCATCAAGAATCCTCTGGCAGCTCCTGCTTTCCTCCTAGATGGCCCAGAGAGCAGACTCCCTGAAAGATGGTACTTGACATGAATTTTCTTATTATTGTCAAGATACGACAAATATTGCTCCTACTCTTTCAACTGGAGCAAAGCACGTGTCATCTTAAAGACCCACCAAGCTTGCATAGGTGCTGCAAAAAAGCTGTGACATGACTACAAACCTAGTATGCTTGAAACTGTACTACATTTTAGTTAAGTGAATACACAACTAAACCTGAACTTTTCAGGTTTATGTTGTCCACCTATGGAATTTCTAGCATTAAGAAGTTATCTCCTCTCTTGCCTCAGAGAACTTCAGCTTTTGCAATGGTAATAATAATGGTAGACTTGAAGTCCAATGACTGCAGACAAATTCAGATAGTCCCCAAATTCACCTTAAAGCTATATTACTGGCAGCTGTATATCCAAATCAATGTTCCTAACGCTAGTGTTACTGTAATAAAAAAATATTTCAAGTACCTCAGAGCATTAGCTTAGCTTAAACCAAGCCTTCTGCAACCAGCAGGATATAAAAAAAATGGACAAGATCCTTTTAATAGCCCACAAATTCCTGATCTCATTCAACATCCATACAAGTTTCTTTTCCAGCCTCTCAGTCATGCCTTTCTTTTGGAAAAACAGTATTTTATCACTTAAATGTATTTGCAGTCTGAAAGATCAATCAYGGGCCTTATGTCTTGTGCTTCAGGATGACCAAAAGCTATGCAAGTTTAAGATTAAAAACTGATAAACTGCATTATTCTTTACACTTGCCTGGATCTGTAACAAGCACCTCTATCCAGCAATATGCCATACTAGCAGACAAGCAAAAGTTTTGTCAAAATTGCCATTACCTTCTTTTAGTGAGGCTGTACGTCGTCTTGTACGTTTTCTCCCTTTGTGATCTTCCTCCAAAATTTTATCATCAAAGCCTGTGAGCTCAATGGTTTCAGACTGACTTGTAGGACCAGCAGAGAACCACTCAGGTTCCTCTTCAGTGTAAGAGTCATTCCTTCTTCGCTCCCCAAAGACACGTTTGCTGTCACCAAATTCCCTCTGAAGTGGGATATTAAAAATATTAACCATTAAATGCCGTTTCATAAGATTCCTCCCTGACCTCCAAAGCAAATGACAACCTTTTCACACCAGTTCTAGGTTTAGTGGGGTTTTTTTTTAGGTTTAAATGCATACTCAGAATGCTCAGTAAGCTTTTAAACTTTAAATTCACAGCTGAATTTCTGCTTTATTACACTGAAGGCTATTAGTCTGCAAGTGCCTATATAAACTCAGTTTTGAACCCTAAGAGGTAGGCTAGTGGTTCCTCCTTCCCCCCTCCCCTTAAAAAGGCCTGAAAGCATGGAAAATCTCCACCTGCTGAGGTTAAAGACAATACTTGCTGACAACTGCTAGGTCAAGAACTATGAACGAACTGTTAGACTTTTGTATATCTTGATATTAAGTCTACCACAGGAGAGGTTTGTAAGATACACAGTATTAGATGCATCCAAGTCAAGCTGTCAGAAGGAYTGAAAACTAAGTTTCTGAAGTACTGAGTGAGTACTGAGTGCTTACGCTTTAAACCATAAAGGTACTTCTTCTAAGAAGAAACGGCCTACAATTTGCATGGAACGCTCAACTGCTGTATGCAGTTAACCTGCCCCTGTTGCTTTTGGTGCAAAGTGTCCAAARACTCTGATTTAACATGCAATCAGGAACAGAAAGAACAAACCCTGAAGCGTTTATCTTTGTAGTCCCTCTCACGATCTCGGTCTCTTGCATCTCTAGAATCACGTATGTCTTTTTCACCACCCCGGTGGTCTTTATCAAAATTACGAGAAGAGATAATTCTTCCACTGCCAATCCTACGGCCACCAATAACACGGACACCATCATTCTCCTTTTCTAATGGGCTCCCTGCTCGACGTGAGCTAATAGCTGCAGTTACATGACAGCCGCCTCCAAAGCTTCGCCTTTGTGGACTTAAGACTACATCCAAGTCATCTTCTTTCACTCGCTCTCTTGGATCTACAAGTCAAAGACCACAGAAAAAGCACTGAATTTAATGTATTAGTAAATACAAGCTAGTTATCTGTRTAATAGCCTTCTGTTCCATAGCCTTGCTGCTATTCCAGGGCTTTCTGAAGGAAAACACTCATGATATATTTTTGCAAAGCTAATCASCTGAGACCACAGGAAGTGCAGAGGAAAAAAAAAAATAAATTTACAGTTGGATATTGGAGGAATCATTGTGGTCTCCTAGGAAGTACCTGCTTTCCCATTATACACCTTCTAAGTACTCAGTCTTGAATTGTAGGGAAATTGTCCCCTGCAYTAGCATTATCACATGTGCATTTACTATTATATAGCAACAATAGTAGGATATAATAACTGACTGCCACCTAAGTTTGTTCTTAGATAACAGTTACCAGAATACCAGAAACTAGACTACAGTCCGAGCAATCAAGATTTCCTTGACGYTTATTCTATGCAGTCAAACAATTTCCAGAGATACTTTGGTTAGTCTCATCTGTATCATCCCAAAGGAAAGGTTTAGCCAATAGCCTATGTTCAGTGCTATAGTCTTGTGCTATAAGAACGCACTTACCTACTATCCTACGCATAAGAGAAGTCCGATCTGAATCCAAATCTTTTTTAAAGCTTTCCACTGGAGAAGTTCTTCCTGAACTTGGATATAAAGAAGCATGCCACTTCTCCGGATCCCAGACACCATCACTATGAAAATAAAATTGCAAGGCTGTTTGCTACTTGTAGTCTAATAAATAATTCATAACACTGCTGCYGAAAACCTAGAATTCACTGACTAGCAATCTGTACAAGTGAAACATCTTTCATACCCAACYCACCCCAAATCTTTGCCTTATTATACCTTATGCCTCATACCGAAGGGATCCAGAATACCATGTAACAGTAAGGAAGTATAATACCCAGCACCAGCTTATAAAAGGGACATGCTGTCCCACTAGTTATTGGTGAAGTTTGCCTAGTACACTGAAAAATAGTTCAAGTAGATCATATGCTGCTGTTCTYAAGCATTCAGAAAATTTTACCTCACTCTCATACTTACTTGTTCAATAAATTAACCTGAATAGTAAAGATACTGCTGTTTAGCAAACTTACAAACACAAGCCAAGAACACTCTCACCTTCATTTTTAAATGAGGCACGCTGTCAACGTGGGAGAGTAATCCATCGAGCAAGTCAGCTTGTTGCAACATGACCTAGGTCAGTCTGTGCTATAYAGCCATCTATATTTTTGGTAGTTTTTCCTGCAAGTCCACAAGACTTGTGTTGTGTGAAGTTATTTTCTGCTGGATCTCATATTATGAACTTTGTTCAAAGCACAAAATTCCTAGCTAGAGCATTAAGCCTTTCCTACTAGATTAGTACKTCTGAAAACACTGTCATACACTAAACTCTGGAGCATGTATATCTTGCATCGAGCTCTGGAGCACGTACATCTTGCATCAACATAAGTGCACTTCTTAGTTAAGAATTTTTTGCAGTTTAAACTTTTATTTTGAAAGAAATGTATATAGTTTTTGTATAATCAAGAAAATACCTGTCATATTTTTCAGAAAGACAAGAAGGTCTTTGCTTAGAGTAGGGACGCTCTTTAATATCCAGCAGTTCCTCCTAGAAAAAGCAAGAAGTTGGTTCCAGTTCTCACCCAGACAAGATTCAAGTAACCCAAAATATCTATTCCAGACTGCCTGTTCAACTTAGTGTTTTAATTTGACAACCCAGGTTTCCCAATATGTTGTTTCATTTCCTGTGAAATACTGCAGTGAAAAGACAGCAAGTTTATTTTTCAGTTCTTCTACCAGTGGTCACTTCTTTGAAGCACTAAGCCTTACTAGGTCAGGTTCAGCCCTTGTTAACACTTCAAAGGCTGTTCACATCATACATGTTTACCTGTTCACTTCCCCAGACAGTTCAGCTTATAAGCAAGACAGGCATCATTGATACTGGAGCTAGTAAGTTCTCAAGGTGGAATCAAAATTGCTATGTTTAATGCTATATAAGATTCAGCAGGTAAAAAAAATCATTACCACAATACCAGTTACTAATGTAGATCTGGAAATTCCAGACAAGCTTGCCATTTCTGACCACCACCAACTCAAAGACACCTAAATGTATGTTATACAATGATCCACTCTACCCAACACCAAATCAATGCTGGATGATTACTCCAGTTTTCCCACTTTCTACCAGCTTTCAAATACGCTCCTTAGTTTACTACTGCACACCACACCCCTGAGCAGTTAGTCATTTGAGGCAGAGTAGTAATCAATCTACAGTTTCGCTGCAGTTTGCTACATTTAAAAAGCATTATTAATGATGTGATCATCAGTGCTTTGAATGATCATTAACTTGGCTACAGTCAAGATGCACTTTTCTAATTAAACTTACTTATTCTCCCTAGATTACCTTTCTTCAATCTGTCTCACTCCCAACTGTACTGAATTGATTCAGAACTGTGCAGAAATCAGTGGGCAGCTGGAAGGATRAAGAAATCCTAACAGCAGACACCGCACATCAGCCACACTGAAGGAGGTAATCTACCTTTTTCCCAAGAATACAATATCCTCTAGAGCTTTTACATCATTATCCCCATGTCATTAAAAGCAGTTCATTAGSTATGTGAGCTTGATACTTGAAAGTTTCCAGATGGCAGCTTGGTAGCTGAACAAAACCTTAATATGCACACACACATATATATATCTATCCAAACATCACCCTGTACTAGTCTTCAGCAAAAAGCATTCCATTAAAGGGAGGGAGACTGGCGCCTCTGCCCACAGCTTCCCAAAATAAACCTTGATCTATGAGGAACATCAGCACTGTAATACTATCACAGCTTGATGCAGATATCACAAGTATTAACAGCACTGTCCACCACCAGACTTGAAATTGAGTATTTTGTTGACCACGAGAGGGAGTCCATAGGCTCCCAATCAGATCCTATTGCAATCCTTCCACTGAAGAGAGGAAAATTTGAATTGTTTCTTGGCTTTCGCTCATTAGCTGTGCACCCTTGGAGCAACAGCTTCCAAAGAACTAGAAAAGACACAGCTTGGACTATATAACACACTCATAATAGAGGAGATWAACACTGGTGCTTCCAGAGTGTGTTTTTAGTTTTTTTTTGTTTAATTCACACACTAGTACTTTTAAGTGGGTGGGGGAAAAGTGTTTAGCTATTAAACAGTTTTATTCAAACAGTTTAGAAGGATTCATAGTATGAGCCAATTGTTTTCCTACTGGTATAAATGAATATAAACTGTTAAAGGAAATCAGTCCCTTCTCCAAATCAGCAGCACATGTCCCAAAACAGTGTTCCTCCCATCCCTAATTAGTAGGAAACTGGATCATGTGAAAATGGCTTACGATGTTGATTACATGAGCACCATAAACGAGCTACATTTAAGATGCTACTTGTAAAAAAAMCATATGATGCAAGATATTTTAACACAGATTGATTTCTGGTGTTTCTTGACTTTAGACTCCTCAGAAACCAAGAGATATACAAGACTAGGTGCCCTCTGGCACTAGTTCTGCAACTTTGTCCTGATCAGAAACTATAGGTACTGAATTAACAAAACTGAAGCTACAAATGCATCAGTTTCAGTGTACAGCTACCACCGGCACTAGCTACATACTGGCCAAAAATGCAAGCAGAATTTGAAGCTGCATTCAGTTGTTACTCTTGAGAGGAGTTGGGCAAGACTGAGCAAGTATAGACACCACTTTACCAACAGCAAACATTTAAAGACAGCTCCTCTCCTTCACTTTAGAGTAATTGAATAACAAGGTCTGAAAAAATAGTATACTTTGCATCTTAGAAGGTCAGTTGTGTATCTTTGCTAAGAAGTTAAAGAGAATTAGAAGCCATAATATTCCCATGTCAGTTTTGCCCATTCTGAAGTACTTGGTTTATTGTTGATGTCTAGTTAAAATAAGCTAGCCCTACTATCTCAACAGAACAGAGCCACAATGATAATTTTTTTTCTTTTAAAAAAAACAATCTACTAGGAAGCTAACAGTTCAGAATTCCTCAAGTAAGATAACACAGTCAGCAACAGTACACTGTCTCACCCTGTTCCACACTTGAGGCCATTTGTTGCAAAGCATCTTAACAGATTTCCACAAAGCAATGACCACCTGTCCCCACAGCTTTCAGCAATGGGAAAATCAGCCACCATTAAAGACTCTTTCTAAAAGCATGTTTCAGCAGTGGTACCAAAACCCCARACAAGATCTGAACCTTTAACCCCACAGCATATCAAACACACTTAGTACTGAAAGAATCTTTATTTGCAAGTTATTTAGTTATTGTTCTTCCACTCATGCATATATTTAGGTATCACAGCTAAACAAAAGTACCCGTGTTAAAGTTTTAACACTAAGCATTGGTTGGAGTCAAAAGTGCTTAGGCTTCTAGCAGCCAAATATGAGCAATTCTAAGACTACAAAAGGCATCTTAGTAAACACTTTAAAGCTCCTGATAAGATCTGGTGTGCTATATGTTCCAAGGAAGTGGCATCTATTATAAGGGAACATTTTTGTCAACTTCTTAAAGGAACATTGCTGAAGTAGAGCTAGAACTGTGAAGTGCAAGTGCTTGAGAAAGCTGGTAGAACAACATACTTCAGTCTCCACCATAATCTCCCCAGCACATGCTATGAGGTGCTCTGGTATTAAAATAAGGTGGTGGGAATCAAAAGTATATCAAGGACAGGATTGCACAGCTACATCAAATTTACACGTTGCTCATTTTATACCACCTTGCAAATCCTAATCCAGGCAAAGGTTTTCAGCCTTCACCTTATTGCTTCCCTCTCACAGAAGCCTCCACCTCCCACTCTGCTTCTGTGACCAACAGCTCCATGCACAAGTTTAAGAGGAAAGGGGAGAGCGCTAACCTTTGTGTAACGATGTGGATATTTTGTTGTAATTCTGTTCAACTCCAGGAAAGCATCACCATTTTCAGTTTCTGTTACACCTCCTCTTTTATCCATGGTTACTTCAAAGCCTTTGACCACGGACCTAATTACAACAAAAYCAAGCCGTCAGATTTTGAGACATGCATTTCTAGCGGGTACATTTTCCTTCCAGCCCGTTTACTACTTAGACACAAGAGATAAGAAACGCGTGCCCTAGCAGCGCCTCTCCTCTACCTGCAGCTTCCCCCACGCCAGCTAAGCAGCCCCCGCTGGAGCCGGTAACCCGCTCCCGCAGCCCGGCCAGCCCTGCCCCACGCCCCAGCACAGCCGCCCGGCTCCTAATCAGCTTTAGCACAACAAAGATCCCTCCGTAGGCACGACCGGGAGAAGAGGTGGCGAGCGCCGGGGCCGGGGGCGCGGGGCCGCCCCCTCGCCGCCCGGAGGGGACGGACTCCACTCGCGTGGCGGCGGGGGCAGCGCGGCCCGCGGCACGGCCGAGGCCCCGTCCCGAGGCGGAGGACGGCGGCGGGGCAGGTGACTCAGCGGATCCCCACCTGCGCCGGCGGCCCCGCCGCCTCCTCCCGCAGCCCCGCGCCCGGGCGGTCGTACTCACCGCGCCGGCGGCGGGTCTCCCGACGGCGCTCCCCTCCGCTGAAGGCCTTACCGCCGCCCGCGGCGTTTCCTGCTCCCGGCCACCGGCTCCGCTTCGCCCCCGCCCGCCCCCCCGGCGGCGCCCCGCGCCGCGCTCACCCCCCCCTTTACGCGCCACACGCGCACCGGGCCGGCGCCTTCCCCCGCCCGCCTCCGCTCGCGCGGCTCCGGCCCCCTCCGCGCTGGCTCGCGCGCCCTCTCCCTATTCGCCCGGCTCTGTCTCTCCTCAGCCGCCGTAACCGGGGCCTTCCGCTACCCACCCCGCACCCCTTTAATGGCCCGCGCGCAGGCGCGGCGGCGGGCGCGCGCACCGGGGCTCCCCCGCGCGGCGCCTGACTGGGAACGGCGGGCGGCGGCGGCGGGGCCGCGCTCCCCCGCTGTCTGGCGGCGTGTCCCCGCCGACGGGCTAGCCCGCCGAGCCGTCGTCTCACCTTGCGAGCGTTGCGGTGGGTGAGGAAAGGCTCGGGGCTCCCCGAGGGGCCGCAGGCACTCTCGGCGGGCAGCCCTGCGGGGGAGGCGGCCGCCGGGAGCAGCGGCGGCGGGACGTGGTGCGCGCCATGTGCCGGGCGCGGGGCACCGGGCGGCAGCGGGGCCGGGGCCGGGGCCGACCCCGCGGCGGGCAGGGGCCGTGCCGCCGCAGGCCCGCGGCTGCGGAGAAGGCGCGGGGTGAAAGAAGGGCGGGAAGCGGCGAGGCGAGCGCGGCCCCCTCAGCGCTTCGGGCCGAGCCCGACACCGGGGGCGATGGCGGGCGGCGCGGCTGACAGCCCCGTTAGCGCSTTCGGCGGGCTCTCTCCCTCCTCGTACACGCGTTCGCACGGAGTCGCTCGCGGGCTCGGGGACGTCTCCCTGTCAGCGCCCGCCTGAAGCCGAGCGCCTTCGTGTTCCCGCCGTGAGCGGCCCGTCCCCCGCGGGAGGGTGAGGGGAGGTCTGACAGGGCCTTCCTCTGCCGCCGAGCCTGCCCTCGGCCCTTTCGCGTGGAGGCGGCGGTGGTGGGGTACCGACRGGAACGTAAGCGTGAAATTCCGGTGCCCCACGCGCGCTGCCCTGTCAGGTTGTATGTATTTTAAAACAGCCTTTATCAGTCTTCTGTCAAAAGTGAAATTTGGCATTTCCACGAGACAGCAGGAGGAAAATTGGTGTAGTGAGCAGGCACTGCTTGTTCGGAGGCACCTGACAAATCTTTTAGTTGTTGCTAACAAGGAGCAGAAATTGTTTTCAACGTCAGTTTAAGGAATTTACTTAGTGAGCAAGATCGCTTGCTCCATTTGCCTGTAGAGCTGTTGTCCTTGGCACCCGTGTCCCTGGTACCACACAGAAACRCAGCGGAGGCCCTGGCTTTCCAAACCCCTTTGGCAGAGAGGTCTGTGCAGGAGCAAGGCAGTACTTGCAGGATCTGGTGAATACAATGTTTTCTTCCCTGATCTCTAGTGAAGTTGAATACCAGTATTAAAAACTGGTTACCTGTGGAATGAAGCAGAAATGAACATTTCTCATTTTTTTCTTAAACGACAAAGYGCTGTATTATAAATAAGATAGCATTGTAGCTATTACAAAGTTTCTCCTAGCGAGTTTGCTTTTCAAACAAATACACAGCGAGACTCGATAGCAACCAGCGGGCCACGAGCCTCTCTCCGAGCGGCCATCGCARGATGCTGTAGGCACTGGCCTTGGGCGGGCCTGAACAATGATGTGTTTGTAGCTTTCATACACACGAGCTGAAATACTATTTTGTTGATTCCTAAAGACACATCTTTTGTAGACACTGGTTACTGGATACTCGCAATAGAMAAGCSCAGTGGCACAGAAATGGCAAAATGYGTGCTTTCCTCCGTTTGCAGTGCCGCGTGAGCCGCAGTTCAGCGCCATGGCACACTTAGCCCCTTTCCCGCTCCTCGGGACTGCCGGTTATGCCTRAAGTCGACAAACACTTGTCCTGGCGGTGGCTGCGCCGCGGCAGCCCGGGGGCTCCGGGCCAGGGCAGCCTCGGCCGGCCCTCACCGGCGCGGGGCCGGGGCCCACCCGCCGGCGCCCGCGCCGGGCCGCACCCCTCCCCGCCGCCGGGGGGCGCTGCGGCGGCGCGCCGGCCCCATTCGTGGTGGTGGGCGGGGCTTACCGCTGCCCCGCTGAGAGGGCGGGCGGGGAGCGAGCCGCCCGCCTCGGTGCTGAGGCGCGGCGGGCCGGTGCCTTCCCCTCAGGGGGCTGGTGCCTTCCCCTCAGGAGGCCGGCCGCCTGCGGGCCCTCCCGGCGGKGCTGGCGCTGCCGCTCGGCCCCCTCGGAGGCGGCGTGCGAAGGCAGATGGGGCTGTGCAGGCGTCTGCGGGAGCGGGGACGCATCGCTTAGGGAAGGCGGAGCCCCCGGGCTCCCGCTGCTGCYCGCCGGCTTCCGTGTGGCGCCTCGGGGCCGCCCCTGAGGGGAGACTCCCGAGGGGCCGGGTGCCGGTGCCCCGTGCGGCGCTGCCTTCGCCCAGCCGTGACCGCAGCCGGCCGGTCCCGAGGGGGAGGCTGCGCCGCTTTGGCTGCGGGGTCCGTAGCGCCTTCAGCGGGGGGGGAGCGGGCGGCGGATCCGTTTGCTGGGTGGCTGGGAGGCGGGCACCGCGGCCGCGGCCTCCAGCGCCTCGGGGCAGGGCTTTAGAGCAGCATCGTGTGGTTCGTGGGTGTTTGTCCATAAGCACAAAAAATGTTCAGATTATAATTCTGCTCTCCCGAAAGGAATTTCGTGCAGGCAAACTCAGGTTRACTGCAGTAAGTTTTTAGGGTTTTTTTTCTGTCACACCTTAAGGCTTGCATATAGAAATGTCCACTTTGCATCTCACGCTTACAGGGAGATTGCTGGTCATAAGTCCAGGTGCTTTTGCAGAGTCTTACTCTCCCTGAGAACTTTGACAGGTGGAAGGTTCTGTGCGTACAGAAGTTCTCGCTGGAACTGGGTGGAATTCAGCGTTTTCTACATTCCTAYGTGCTTGTGAAAGGAGAGAAGCTTAGTAGTTAAAAAAAGTGAAAAGGAGTCAGTTTGATTAGGGACTGATATTGTCACCCTTGATTATTCATTTATTTCTAAATAGGGGAACATAACTTAGGGTCCTCTCCTTTTTATAGCATCTTTCTAGCACCACTTTAAATAGGCACAGTTGCTGTCTTAGGATTCAAACTGTTACAACTTTATTACTAATAGATTATGTCAGCACAGTACTGTTCAGGTCAGCAAGGCTGTGAGTGTGCAGACAGATGCTTTTCATGTTAAGYATCTAGAATTGCATTATGCTATTTGTATGCAGGTTGAGTGAATGGAATTTCTGTCATTGTTAAGATACAGACTGCATTTAGCATAGATCCATTTGATGGATTCATCACAAATAACAGGAACTGATTTATGCTTTGTCCAAAGCTAATATACAACATTCCAGTGCAGAGACTGCATTTGTTTACTGCAGACTTGGAACTGTAGCAAAAGGGAGAAATCCAGAAGCAGGTAAGCTACCTTGTTAAAGACCTCAGCTGTAATTTTTTGTTTTTTTAATTATGAATTATGACATCTTATGCATTCCATGGGACAGGAGAAAGTTGGGTTATTCTCATATGAGGGCTTATTGGTCTCTGTGGAACATTATTAATCAGAAAGTGTTCCTCTTAAAACCCAACAAAAAAACACACCACACACCACCCCCAAATCCATTACAAAACACAACTTTATGTGGGTTTACACTATAATAACATTCAAATATTAAAATGGTGTTCTTGAGCTTGAGGTATTAGACTGGAACGTGAGATATTTGGATGTAGTTGTTGGTCCAACGACAGATTTATTCTGTGGTGTTAGTCCTCTTATTCTTTCCATGCTTTTATTTTCTAACTTTACAAGGGAGAAATGATCCTTCTTTGACTCTTATTTTTCGTGGTTACTTGACATAAATTCTCACAGACATGGGCTGTCATCACTACATATGTGTAGCACATACAGTGTTTCAAATTTAGGAATAATCTGTTAAAAATTGCATACATTGGAAAATCAGTAAGTACTCACATGCCTTAGACTTTAATACAAAACTTTTACATGTTCTACCCGAGCTTGATTTTTTGACTACTTTGTGTTACTTTGTCATTGTGTATGGTCAGACCAGATTTACCTCTGGAGCAGATTAGATGGTTTAAAGGGAATTGCACCTAAGAGACATGTACACAAACTTGTGCTGAAAGCGATTTTGCATAAATTTAGAAGTGCCTGAAACTCTTCAAAAATGCATACAGTTGCCTTAACCACACATCTTGACGTGAACAGAATTCTTCCGTCTGCTGGACGGGGCCCACCTCTTTCAGAAAACATTCAAATAATATTTTATAGGAGAACAAGAATTTGTCTCTCACACACAAAATATAGGTCTTGTTTTCTTTCATTAGCTTTGTTTTAGCTCCTTGCAGCTTGCTGGAACAAGCCAAAAATACTGTATTTCCTCCTATGGGATTTTTTTGTGTGTGGGTTTGGGTTTTGGTTTTGTTGTTGTTCCCCCCCCCCACCCCGCAATGATTTGTTGTTATTACTGTGAGCAGTTATTCAGCTGAACTCCTGAAATGTAGTAGTATGGATTGTTCCAAAAACTTTGTGGAACCAACATTTTTTTCTGGCTGCAGCCATTTTTTTCCTAGCTCACTTCAGGTGATTATTAGGGTGAGACTTCAGACTATCCTCTTCTGTTGCTTGTTATGGCGTTCAAGAATGTGTTTGTGGTTCTAATGTGCAAATTTTCAGGGTGGTGGCAGTATTTGTTTTGGGAAAGAAGCTTCAATGCAACTGGTTCAGCAAGTTTTATCTGGTTAGACTTTTTTATCATTCTTGTTTTCAGATAATTACTGAGACAAAACACTTAGAATTCATAAAAACATACTTGTTATTTTTCAGATTAGAACTACATGTGAAAGTAAACTGCATGATGGAAAAATATGCCTAATTTTGCTTTTTAATGATGAATATGTAAAAACAAGAAGGGATTTTTAGTTTTTTTTAAAGAAGAAATATTTAGTTAAAATATGAGCAAAACTAGGAAAGAGTTCCTTTTAAAATAACTGTATATATAAGTGCATTTCATGTTAAAATGAGAAATTCTCACTTCGGTTCCCTAGTCCTCAAGAGAGTTTTTCAGCAATAGACAGAATACCTTGATATGTTAGAGAATAAAAGGCAGAAAAACACATTCAAATCTTCTCTGTAAAGGCACACTGTATGCACACACGTGGGGAGGGCACAAATGCATTTTAGTGCTTTTTCATTTCAACTTTAGAGGAGAAAGGAATTGTCTGTCACATGATTGCGCTGAAAYGTGTCTTCCTGCTTGTCTTGGGGAAACAACTTTAAAATTCCAGGTAGAGAAAAATGCCTGATAAAGACATAATAAATGTGTTTTAACATTTTGTAGCTGTCAACTTCTATATGTGATTGTCTACCTTTGCTATAGATTAATTTATTGAAATAATGCCACTTCTTTACAGTTAATGTAGTTTTACACAAAATATTTCTTCTTTCCTTTTAAGTTCAAAATCTCTGAAGATGCATGAAATCCGACAACTATCTAGGCGTCAAATGCATGCCACTGAGCAATCTGTTGCTCCCCAGTCTGCCAGACATCAATTTCAGGACAGAGGTCATGACAATCTGCATCAAGTTGGGTGTACCTGGCATCAGAGAAGAAGGTTAAAAGAATTCCGAATCAGGTCATAAGTACACGGCATAATTTTCACTGAATGGAACAGGGGAATCAGACCTAAAGAAGTCTGTTTTTAGTAGTACAAGTGCAGGCTGAGGCAAAGGATTTATTCGCAGGCACGCCAGACAGTTCTGCAGATGTCTTGTGGTAACTTGAGGACATGCATCGGCACAGTCAGATTTCGTACATTTTTGATTTTCTAATGTAAAGTTAAAAAATGGCTATTTAACAATATGCTTTGATAGGGGACTGCCAGGTGTAATGATTTAGTCTTGCTCTCCTCTTGTGTTTCTTTACTAGTTTTGTTTGTTGAAGGAATCTTGACAAAGGTGGGATGGTAATTGTTTAGAGATTAAAAGCCTAATATTTGTTGGACAAGTGGAGCTGATCTAGCAGCTCAGACTTGCTGAAAGAGGGAGGCCCTGTTCATGGCTGTGTGTTTTAATTAATTACCTTGTGATGTCTTTGGTGCTTATTGGGGCCCTCTGTGAGCCAATTAACTCTTAAATCCATTTGGAAAATAAAGGGGGGAAAGGGTGATAGTATCACAATCACAGTTCAGTGAGTTGAACTGGTACTAGGAGCAGCTTGCTGAGAAGCGGAACTGCTGGGGGTGGGGAGGTAGGAAGAAGGAAGATCTGCAGGTTTCAGGCTGGGATAAATATTAGATTGACTCAAGTMTTCTGGAAGCAAGTCTGACTCAGCTGGTTGACTTAAGGGAAAAGGTGATGTTACCGCTTCTAAATCACAAAAAGGCTCCCCGGTTAATCAGCAGCCTGCTCATTAGTATCACTGGGTGTAAGTGGGCTGCTTGGAAGACATTTCAGCTGCCTAGGTTTCCTAAAGAAGTATGTTCCAATTCAAGTCTTGCAATGATGCTTGGGCCTCTATTTATGCTTGGTGAATAGTCCTGTTAAAGGTACTAATTTAAGGGTGTAAATATTTCATATATGCATTGATCTCGGAAAATCAGACCCTTAGTTTTATTACTGAAACTAGCACAAAAGTTCCTTTTTTTACTGCTGCCTGGGAATTAACAGAGGAAGAGTACAAAGGCAACTAACGTTTCCTTATATTCCAGATATCTAGCAAGGAAATTCTTCTGTCTGTGGGCAAAAAAGACATTTGGACAAGTTCTCCCTTCCAAAGCCAGGTAGATAAAATTATGGAAATCAAGGGTGGGGGTGTTTTTTGGGTTTGGTTTTTTCTTTTTCGCTCTCTCTTTTTTTTTTTTTTTTTTTTTTTTTTTATGGTTTAGTGCTGTACCATTGGGCTAAGAGAGTACTGGCTGCCAAGAAAATATTTGGATGTCTTTTGAAATCACTTGAAGGTTTCCTTTGAATACCCTGCTTGCCCCTCCTTTTTGTTTGTTTTTAATAATCATGGTTAAACTTTACTAACTAAATTCGTAGGAATTGTGGTTGTCTTGATGAAGTTGAACTGTACATGCATATAAATGACGGGGTATGATTGTGATACCAGCTTTAAATTTAACGATTTTTCAAAGTTATAACTAGAGATAGATCTTGAAATTCAGTTCATTTTACTTCTTGCACTATTGTTCTTAATGTATATCTATATATGTTTTGTATCTGTCTGACTTTGAAATACCTGTGGCAGATGATTAGTTTCTGTTGTTAGTGTTCTGTCAGCTACTGAAAACCAACAGTTTGATAACTCTTTTCTTGCTTTGCTTTAATTTGCACGTTCATTCTTGTTTGACCACGTGCTCGGGAACTGAAGCAGTTCCCAGTGGACAGACCTGCATTTGTTACTGTCAGAATAAGATCAGGCCCTTAGTTATCTAATTTCCTTGTACTGTATCAAATACATTCTGACTAAGTCTGCCTTAGTTGGTAAATGGAAGTTGTCTTGTGAACCTTACCATTCTTCTTATCCCATATACTGAATTTGCACTACTTTGGCTGTGTGTAAATTCATGACAATGATTATTTTATTTTTTTTTAGGRGGATGAGTGGAAATACATTTTATAAAGTTCAGCAAGAAACATAAGCAATACTTAATTGCCTTTTTAGATTTAAGAGTCTCCAGTTCTGCATAGCTTTTATTTGCAATGTTCTGTTAATGGACCAAATCCTAAAAATTAACGTATAGCTCATTTCTTTTTTCTTTTTCTTGTTTTTTTTTTTTTTTTTGTTTCTGCTTGAGTGCTTGGGATGACTTAGCAACTTGGCTTGGGGTAGGTAGCTATGAATTGCAACTTGTGAGAGGATTCATATGTGTTTCACTGAGGGACCTCTAGGTATTCTGGGCCTAATCCTGTTGTTATCACAGACATGACCAATTTCATTAAGCTAGTGGCATAGTTGTGATCAAAGGTTGTGAGTCTGGGCTTGTGTGCTTTTTGTTTGTTAGCTTGTGTGTTCTCATGGGTCCTTCTATTTTCCTTCTCTCCATCAAATACAAAGAGATGAGAAAATTTTTGAAAGTATTCATTCTCCAGTTGATGAGACATTCAGGTTCTTAGGCTGCTGGCCAGGTCATCTTGACCACATGGAAAAATATTTCAGAGAATATTTTAAAATAAAAAAAATTAGTTGTTTGAAATAGCAATTATTATTGCTATTATGACCATTATTTTTAGTTGGGTGATCAAAATCCTAATTCCCTCATCAGACCCTCCTATATTTGAATTTTTAGTTGTTCACAMTTCAGTTGAAATGTAGCATCACTTCTTACCTGGTCAGGTGTGTCAAATAAATCTGAGTATAAAAGCAGAGACTGTTCTGCTGGGGTTAATGAATTTGAAGGTCATATGTGACTTGTGAATCCATTTTGTGCATGGCTTAGCRTCCATTGGAAGGAGAAGGTACATGAGCAGATTAACAGCTTTGTTTTTAGCATAGATGATGTCCAACTTGCTGAAGGAGTTCTTAAGCCTATTTAAGTGTTCTTTGGGAAGACTTTAAATTTGGGATGACTTAAGATCAGCATGCTGTTTCTAAGAACACAATGGAAATATCAAAGCATTATAAAATCTGAAGTAGCTTTTGTATTTATTTCTATACATAAAAATATTTTATGTTAAAATAACAAAGAACAAARCTAGCAAGGAAAATACACGTCATTATGTATCAACTGTGCTGGTTTGAGTAAAACACAGAACTGAGGATAAAAGATGCGAGTTGTTCACAGGTAAAGTCAACTGGCACTCTGATATTTGGTGGGTCAGTTAACAACATCTGTCTTTCCTTCCTTGACTTTTTGTGAAGCATTTACAGTCAGTAAGCCAATTGCTTCTTGTCATACTTCACAGAGTCTTGGAATAAAGTGTCACAGTATGATTTTTAAATGCAATTAGATGCTGTTAGGCTAATCAGACAAAAGTCTGAAAAAGAGGTAGCATAATCTTCATTAAAACTKATTTGTGGTCAATGTGGAAACCTGTATGAAGTTTCCCATGTCCGAATCTTTCAACTGTTTAGATGCTTTTATGACCAGAAGATTCTTCAAAAAACTTTTGGACAGTGGAAGGGGTGGTGGACTGTTTGCAGAGAAAGGAAGCTCAGCCTCAGAGCAGACAGCCATTACAGGTTTGTGAAATTACTTCCTACTATTGTGTGTATATAGCAGTATGAGAAATTTCCTTAGGTTCTGAAAGAGTTATTAATACCAGTAAGCAAGTTACTTCAACGGTACCTCTAGGCCAAGAGCAATGTCTTCATTGCTTATTTTCATATTTTTCTTTCCTCTCTTTTTTTTTTTTTTTTTGTGTGGCTGTTGTCTTAGGATGAAGTCAAAATTTCCTATCCAACATATCTTTAAAGTGCAACTGAACTTGAAAGAATCCTACTTCTACGCATTGGTAGCAATTTCACTGAATGCTGCTTTTTTCATTTTTCAGGCATTTACTCCATAATTTGATATTCAAGGCTTGGAAAGCCTATGTATGCCAGCAACAAGGAAAGAGGAACAAATATTATGTTGCAGAGTCTCATGGTAAGTGAAGTGATGGTAACTACCTTTATTTGGGGACATACTGAGATAGGAGTTTCCAAGGGAAATATTTACACAGAATCTTTGTYCCTTGTACATGTTTGCACATGGACCTCCCCCACCCTATGGAARTGTAATGCTTTTAGGTGCAGATGGTTGTCTGTCTAAAGCTGGCAGGGGGGTTCCGTCTGATGCACTACTGTGTAGCTATGTAGTTATTTAGGGATGCCAGTGAATAAGCCTAAGGGCCTCTCCTTCTGCTCTGGATTGTGGTGTTTGTTTTTCGGGGGTGGTTTGGTTGGTTTTTGGGGTTTTTTTGGTGGTGGGTTTTTGTTTTTTGTTTTTTTTAAACTTTATCACAATATGCGTTCAAATAGATATTTTTTGATAGAATGTGTTATTGGAATTCTCTATCAGCTGTGGCTATAGAAATGAGATAATAATTCCCTGTGGTATTAGCTGCACATATTTTATCTGTATTCACTATTCTTTCCAGCTTGTGTCTTGCAAATGAAAAGAAGCCCAAGCTTTTCAAGTGCTCCTTGTCGTATTGTGTAGATTCTTTGTTCTGCAATAGATTTGTCCTGCTGGTGAAGTTGCCTATACTGGTTGCAACTTCCTTTGGTTTCAGGGAATATTTGTTTCCCTGAAGGGGAGGATGACCCTCTTTTAAAGATGATACTGTGGTTTTGTTCTATGCTGATTTGCAAAATAAATTAACTGGTCTTTTTGCATATGAATGTAGCCTCAGAATATTGTCTAGACTGGCACCTTTGGAAACAAACTGATAGGCTATCTAGATTTCCTTTCTTATTGAGTGAGGCCAGAGTACTTACAGAAGCAGCTGTGTGTAACTTAGTCAAAAGGATAGAAAAGTGATCTGTTTTAAGGTAAGTTAATACTTGATTCACCGGATCACAAGGATACCTTAAAAAAAGAAATGTGGGGGTTTTTTTTGGTGTAAGTGGGAAGTGGCATAAAATCAATGATGTTTTGGGATTATTTCTTTCTAATAACTTTGCTTCAATAGTGTCAGTTCTGACAAGCCAGACTGTTGTGAGGAGAAAGTGCAGTGCACTGCATAAAGTGGTAAACTGGAATTTGTGACACCACTTCTGCTTTATCTGTGTGACCAGCCTGCTAAATAAACTTGACTTGTTTCTGATTGATTTCTCAGCTTGTAATAGAGAATAACTCTTGAAAAGCTACTGATGAACCTGATGAACTTTTTTTTTTAAATGAACRAAAGAAAATCCTGTAATTCTTACCCAATAAGGTTGTTATGCTGAATATTGTTATACAATTGTATACCCTGTAAGCACTGAAGACAAAGGAGTGCCATTGTCTGATAATTCATGCTGCTCTGAACAAGTGGCATGATGCTGTCAGTGCTCCAGAGATTCTTGTCAGCGGGACACCCTCCGCCAGGGTGGATGGTCGTGGCTGCGGCTCTGGTGGCTGTTGTTTCAGAGTGTCCCACGAGGTGTCACTGCGGGYTGGGGGGACTGGAGGTCGGGGACAAGTGGTGTTATGGAGTGGTTAAAAAATGCCAGATTCTTGCATGAACTTAAGATGCTGTAACTGTTTTGTTGTGTGCAGCAAAGAAGCAAAAATTGCTCAGGACCTGGCAGTGCTGGCTGGTTTATGTTGATGTTCAAAGGACAAAACATGGAATGCAGTCTGTGGCCCTGGCATTCARGGAAAGAAGCTGTTTGCGGTAAGAATGGAGTGGAAACAGGCAGAGAGGCACCGGCCATAAGGCCATGTTTTTTACCTGTGTTCTGTTATCTTTTCCTGCAGTGACTTTGTTCCATGTTTGATTTTTCTTTTTTTTTTCTTCTTTGGGGGTGTGTGTGTCTGAATTGTGTGTCTGAATTCTTCTGGTACGCCCATAGACCGTGAATTTAAAAGATTGTTGTTCATACCTTTTCCCAGTGAGAAGGCAGCGATTTCTTGTACCAAACTATGGGACCTGCATTTGAACATGTCTGTAACATTGTTTTGGCAGCATATCGTGGGCAGTGTGGAGAAGACGACACTACCAGAACTRCACTGGACATAAAATGAGTATTTTGGCTCTGCAGCATTGGGCCCAGAGCCTGCAATTTCGAGTAAGTCCCAGGAGCTTCAGCTACTACCGTTTCTAATGTTAAGTTGCACGCAAGTGTGACTAATGTTGCAGATTAATAAAAAATAGGCCTTATACTCATTTGCTTTGCAAACTGCAGTACTTATGATGGAGGAACATATTAGGACATGAGGAAATGGAATGAAGCTGCGTCAGGGGAAATTCAGATTGGACATTAGGAAAACGTTCTTCACTCAGAGGGTGGTTGGTCACTGGAACAGGCTCTCCAGGGAAGTGGTCATGGCACCAAGCYTGTCAGAGTTCAGGGAGCRTCTAGACGACACTCTTAGTCATATGATTTAGTTTTAAGTCCTGCGAGGAGCAGAGAGTTGGACTTGATGATCCTTATGGGTCCCTTCCAACTTGAGATATGCTATGATTCTATGAAGAAGGTCAGAACAATTTTTTTACATGAAAAATTTCTTTACAAGAAATCTAAGCAAAGCAAACTGGATCCATGTCTTGTATTTGCTTGGGAAGCAGACTGTCCAAAGGAATTATTACTGTCTTATACAATGCTTGATGATAGTGAAAGTATCAGAGTTCTCTCCAYCAGAGAAACTAGCCACAGGTAAATAAGAAGTAAAAGAAAACAGGTGTTTGAGTTTGCAGCTGTGGCGTTTTGAGCAGGGCATGAAGGGTAGTTGCATCCAGCTCTCTAGAATGCCGAACTCCACAGAGGTCCGATCCACTATCCCTGGCAAGGTAGCACTGGTCAGCTGTTTGACAGCACCTTGCCTCTTTGTAAGACAACGTTTCTTATGTCCTAATGAATTTCTGTGAGCATGTTTAACTCCATTTTGGGATAAGAAAATACARTCCAGCATTTCATGTTCTTGAGAGGTTGTCAGCTCCTTCAGTAAATTGTTCATCTTAGCTGAAGCGAGAACAGTGTGGTTTTCCTTCTTTCACTGGAACTCTGGCTTTTTGTCCATTTCATTAAAAACAGGTGATAGTATTTAATTTGGCCTGTGCTGTAAGATGGCAACATTGCCTGTTTGAGGACAGTATTCTACTAAGGAGATAAACTCATGGCTTGGGAAGTCTTATCATATCTCAAGATGTGATTCTCTTTTATATGAAAATACTATGTCTGAAAGAAAGCCTGTTGTCTAAAAAGTATTATTTTGGCCTTTTAATGGAAAAAGTGCGAAAGTATCAAAAAAAGGAAACAAGGTTGACATTGATATTCTTTGTCTTTGACTTCTATGCTGACATTCCTTTGGCATTTGTTTGKTTTTGTTTGTTTGTTTTCCCCCTTGTGGGGAGGAACCTCATTGCTCATGGCTTTCACCTTTAGATCTTACATGGAATTTCCTATTGCCTGTGTGTTCTTCCTCTGCTCTTCTTTGTTCTACTTTCCTAATCTTGTCCCTTTTTTTCCTCTTACTGCCCTCCCTTCTCAATTGTTCTGTCAGGCTTGGTTGCAGTGGCGAGAGCTGTATTTGTTCAGCCAGAATGACAAGCAGAAGGAGACTAGGGCAATAACTCACCATCAGCACTGGGAACTGAAGAGGTGCATGGAAGCGTGGCTGGGATACTTACACCTCCACAGAGCAAAGAGACTTCAGAATGGTGAGTGAAAACGGTGAGTTAGGACAGAACAGGGCTCAGCCCCTTCGCTTAGGGCACAGGGATGTTTTCTATTCTGGGAGACGCTGCAATGTTTCTGCTTGCTCAACAAATGATGAGACGCAACTTGGACTGTACACTGCTACAGGCCTGGCTAGCTAAGGTTATATACTGAACTGTCAGGAAGTTCACCTGCTTTCCATGTGATTTAAACAAAATGCTTTACAGTTCCCTTGAYGAAAACTTGCACGTTGCATATTATATTCTGACTGAGATATCTGTGAGAGGTCATATTCAGGACTATTATCAGTCAATCTGTGTGTGGGTTTTCTTGATAATCAGACAAATTACAGCTCATTCAGGATGGTAAAGATTATTACACCAGTTCTTTTGTTTCTTCCCTTGAAGTCACTGGAATGAGTTCAGACATTTGTGTGAATTGCCTGTTGATCRGTGGTAGTGGAGAAGAATCCAGCTTGGATAKCTGGGAACTAGTAATAGGAGTATGCTGAAATGTAAGCAAGCTTGTGTATGTTGAACAAGGGATGCAGTGTCTTAATTTCCCCTTCTTAAGTCAGTACAGTATGTCACTGCTTTAAAACTGCCTTTGTGATCATAGGAAGAATGTAATCCCTAGCCGAGTGTTAAGGTGAATTCTTACCACCATTTTTCAGTGTTAGAGCTTCTGTCACTTCAGAACCWGTGGCTTAAATGTCATGGCGTCACCTGATATAAATGAGTGCAGGATGGAACAAGTCATAAGTAATTTGTGTGTTTGTTTTCTAGAGCTGGCCCAAGAGCATCACCAAAGMAGGATAGTCCGGCAGTGTTTTTCTGATTGGCGGCTGTCATGGGAGTGCAGGAGAAGAATGCATGCTCACCGAAAGGACATYGAAAAACTAGCAGCAAAGATTGCCTTATGGAGAGTCTTTGCACACTGGAAGCATTGTATCCAACCTGTATTTAGTCCTTAGCAGGGACAGATTAAAAGCATTCCTGGGGGTGAAAGATCTGGTTAATAAGCAGGAATGTTGTGCAGTAGCGTGGGTGACAACAAACATGTTATCATTAGAAAGATGTATGTAAGGCCATACTAACAATTMATAAAACTGTTGCAATTACAGTCTGTTAGCCTGTTGACAGCTAAGAGCCTGCAGAAGATAACTTAAGGTTGGGGAGGAATTCCTTATTAACAGTGAATCAGAAATGTATTGTGATAAGCCACCAAATCTAAAAACTTGACTGTAATCAAAACTTGCGCAAGTAACAGTGCTGGAAATTCCGGTATTGAAGCAAGTTTAGATGACAATCTAGCATCCCTCTGTGGGAGGAGGTTGTGTGTACATCGGGATGGATGTTTCTGTGTAAAAGATACTTTAACTCAGTGACAGATGTTGTACTGTGTGTGGAAGAGACTCGACAGCGTGAGCTGGCTGAAAAACACTACAAGCATCATCTGTTGGTAAGAGCACTGTTATGYGTCAGGTGGAAGAGGCTGTGGAGATAATTCGAATACTTCTGACTGGCAGTGTGCCTTTAATACTAACCGTGGTGTGGGGGGTGTTAAGTGGGGGATGCATCGTTTTCTGCCATGGTGAGTTTGGATCGGGCATCAGGTTTCTCAATTCCAGCTAYGCTGGAATCTGTCAGTTGAATCCAAATGGGGAAACTGTGCTGCTCTCCAAAACAGTTATTCTTCCAATTGGAAAACTGGTGAAGTAGCAGATTAATCTTGATGGTATTGGGCTACCATGCTSCCCGGCCATTTCACCATGAGATTGCATTTTCCTCTTGATTTTCCCTGATTTTTTTTTTTTTTCTTCTCAACTCTAACCCAAATGTTTCTATCTGCTTACTTTGCTTCAAGAATTATTTTTTTCCCTCTGTAATAATGCATACATGCTTCTTTTCACATGAGTCCAAAGATAGCTTATTGCATACGCAGGTAGTTGAGTGTCTTTTCTTTTTTTTTTTTTTTTTTTTTTTTGGAAATCCTTGAAGGCTGTCTGAAAGGTGGGCACAAGCAAGCCTCCAGCTTTTTCAGAACTGAATTATTTTCAAGTGTGGATCAGTACTGATCATCAAAAGAATGGCAAGAAACCTGTTTGGATCATAGATTGAAAACATTAGTGACTGTAAGAGCACTTTAGGGCAGGATGCTATTTACCATGTTCATCCCTGAATCAAGGTATTGTGGGATTGTAGACCAAAAGACCTTGTGCAGAGGAGACCTAAAAGGGAAGTGGCTCTTTTCTGTTTTTGATAAGRAGCAAGTTATGAGTCTTGAACTGAAGGAGGAGATAGACTGGGAAAGAACYTGGGTAGTGGTGTTGATAGCTGAATAAGGAGTTAGATGTGTCTCAATAAGACCCTGGGAAAGTGGAAGGGAATTCTAGTTTAGCTGGAGACGTGACAGCTTGTGAGAGGAAATTGATGCATGAGTTTGRTGACAAGTTCATAAATCTTAGCTGTTGGAAGGAGTAGCATCAAACATAGATTGTCTGTAAGGAGCAGCCAGTTCTAAACTTATCAGTGCTTGCTGATATGGATTACATGAAAGTTGTGTACATTTCTTGCTGTTACAGAAACTTGGGTTTGAGGGTCTTTGGCAGAATGTCATGAACACTCGTCTTCAGCAAATGAGAAAAAATCTGTCATACCGACAGCATCAAATTACAGTGAGTCTCACTTTTTTTTTGTTCTTGTGTTAGTTTTTCTTGAGCTGTCCTATTGGCTTCCACTTTCACCTACAAAATACTTTTTTATTAAATCAGTGACTTTGTTCCTAAATACTAATAGTCACAGAAAATCTCCTCTGTACATCAACTGTCAGTCTTAGATATGTTATTTTAGTTTTCTGTTTTCGTATGTTTATGGTGACTTTTTCTTTTACCAGAAAAATTCATAGCAGGTTATAAAACAAGTTTGGATAAGCAGCAGTGCAGGACGCAACCATTGCAGCATATAGTTTCAGTGGGACATTTGATAATTTCTTTGTTTGCATTCTTCTCCTCCCTTGATATCTATGTTTTTTCATGTCTTTGTTGGTTTGTTTCAGGTGCTGCAGAAGTTCTGGAACCGTTGGAAGTCCCGTTTGGAAGAGAAGGAGGAAGAACAGCAGCAGGCCTTAATATCAGTGGCTGATGCCCGTTATAGGTACGCAGAGAAATATTAATATAAATTTGTACAAATGTGGGATTTGTGGGCGTTTGGTTCTGTTTTAAAATCTGGTGATACCTTYGGGGGCATGACCCTCCTGATGCCAATTGCTCTTATATTTTCTCTGAGTGATGGACAATTTACATCTCCTGCTTCTCTGTGAAATGTGAGAGGGAGATTGATTAAGCCTAGCTCTGAGACTTGTTTAGATTTAAGAGCTGGACAAGTTACTGGTAAGAGCAGGAGGTTGCAGCATGAGCATGGACAAAGCTCGAAACGCTTGCTGCTGCTGCTTTACTCTGAGGAGGAGCRGGGGGATTTGATGGCTTATGTATGCTATCTCTGCTGCTTAGAGGTACTTAAAGAGTGAAGGTAAGGCTTTTTTTAGAAGCTAGATTTATTTAGTCCTRGGAATAAGTCAACATTAACAAAGCAGCCAGAAGGCTTTTAAATTTGACCTGTGGAGTTTGGTGGGGAGTACGTTTGTTATGACGAAGTTGAAAGGGTATATATTTGATTCTTATATTTCCTCTGTCTATTGGTTCTTAATGCTGCTTTCAGTTGGTTTCAAAATTGCAGGACGTGCAAATACTCTTAAACRTTGTTGCCATATAACTTTCTTGATATTTGGGTGGAGCTTAGCAGGAGAGAATGAGACCTCTACAAGACAGGTCTGTGCTACTCAGTACAGCACGCTGTACCTTACAGTGTTCAGATCCTGGGGCTAGAGTTGAAACTGAAAACACTTCAACCACAACATTATGGTGTTGCTCTCAAACAAATGAAACCTGTTGAGATGTCACCATGTTAGTATCTTACTGCAAYGAGCCACATAGAGTTGCTTGGCTTAAATTAGATGCAGGGTAATGAGGGAAGGAAGGGAAGCTTCATTCTGCCATGCAAGCTTATGTGTTATGTTCTTTATCAGCTTAGCATAGCCTGCATTCAAAAAGATATTTGATTTTACTACAGCTCAGAGAATTACCTTGTGGCCTAATCAGTATCWTCCACTCCATAAAATTTCTCTCTCRTTTCTTTTAATCCTCCCAGCAGAGTTTGCTTTAAGTATTAAAATTTTCTTGATTAAGAGAGGCTAATACTACCAGAGTGACTGATATACTTGGTACTGAGTTAGAGTTGATTCTTGTTTTATTTTCAGGGCATAATTATTGCACAAAACTCTCAAATTGCCTGATGGCCTGGCATCAGCATCACTTTGTTTTTGCTCAGAGGTCACTGAAGAAATACGAAATATTACTCTRGTTACCTATCTTACAGTCAGTTGCAGTGTGTGCAGTTGGATTCAATATGAAACAAACAAGATGTGCCTCTAAGCTTTARTTTTGGCTCCAAGAGCAGTGTGGAACTCAGGAAAAGAAACTGGACTCAAAATGATGATGCTGGTTATGTTTCACAACTGCAGTTATTCTAATTTAAGTTTGCAGTGTGAAATTGAGTGAAATTACTGGGAATGTTTCTTCTTTAGAGGTGCCTGGCATTTCTGTTTTCTGTTAAAGTAAATGGATGCTGTGGGTTCTCATCACCTCTTAAAATTCAGCCGCTAGCCTTTGTCTCAGAGTAATGATATATCTCACTAACTACTTCTACTGCCATRTTATGGAGGCACAGACATGCACAGGAGTTACAAGAGTGTGTGTGCTTGTTCATTGTGGAAATCTGAGGGCGGGGGAAATACTGGTTGAGAGAGAAAAAAAAGGGTATTTTCCTTTTYTGAGATGCCTTAAAGGCCTTGCTTGTGCTTGTATTCTTACCYGTGGATTCAGTGCTGGCTCTTCAGGTAGAGTTATGATTTATGATGCTATTAAAACCTATTTCCCATTTTCTGTATTAGAATAATAACAAAAAAAAAAAAGCTTGCTTTCCTTGGGAAAGGGTATGTTTGGAAAAATGCTCTGACAATGAGTCCCCTCCTGGGACAATTTTTCCTGTGTAAGTTGAGAGAAAAAAACGTTTCTTAACATTGGATCTTCTTTCCTAGTAGACTTGGGACCTTGCACCTTTCATTGGCAGAGGATGGTCACACCCTGTGTTCTAGACTCATACCTTTCTGTCATCAGAAGCCTGGCTTCACAGTTGAAAAGCAAGCTGCAGAAAGTCTGTTTTGCCTGGGATATTGGCTTGCTTTTTAGGAGATTCACCAATAGGTTTGGAGGGCAGGCTGAGTAATGAGGGCAGCTGCATTTCTGCAAGCAATTAAGAGTTTTTCTAACTGGTGTGAGAGTGCAGCTGTGGTGCATTAGCTTACCCTCTGGAGACAAGGAGAGAGAAAAGGCTCAAAGACTTAGGAGGTTACGCTCAGCAAAGATGAGTTGGAGTATGCAACTGCTGCAATGTAACTTATGCCTCTCTCACCAGGGAAGGGATGAACAGATGGTTTGAAGGCTCTTGTGGGTTCTGTAGCCATACCTTGATTCCATGGGTCAGGAATGTTTTTATGTGCAATCTTTTCTCTTTAGAAAGAGTATAAATGTAGTCCTATTTCTTAAACACAAAAGAAAAAATTATAAGAAGTGTGCTCCTTGTTCAGAGGTCTGGGGCTGCTTTCCAACCAGACCTAAGTAAAACTTTCATGGCAGCTTGCCAGAACTCAGCTTCCCTGTTGGTCTCTGATGCAYATACATGCTGTCTCATAAGTCAGTGCCCCGACTGCTATGTTTGGTGGTAAGACCCAGGAGATACCCCAGAAGAGACATCGGTTGAGATTTGTGATTGTCTACAGATCAGACTCTTGCTGACAACTACGAGTACCCTCCAGGAAGACTTAACTCATGTTGTTTACCAACCTATAGCTTGTAATGACATGTAACAGCTACCTACTAAAAATTACCTGGTGAAAATCCAAAATATCTTTTAGGCCTCTTTAGACTAGAGAAGAGCTGGGACTTGCTGACGGTCTAATTAGTAAGCCCACATGACTGAGTTATGGAAATAACTGATGTAGTTTGAACTGGGTGCTATTTCCACTAGTCTGTGGGTCAGACTTCTGGACTAGGATGCTTCTACCGTATGCTTGTTCTGTGTGAGAGATCACAGAATCATTAAGGTTGGAAGAGACCTCTAAGATCATCAAGTCCAACCATCGACCCAACACCACCATGCCCACTAAACCATGTCCCAAAGTGCCACATCTACAYGTTTTTTGAATGCCTCCAGTGATGGTGACTCCACCACTTCCCTGGGCAGCTTATTCCAGTGCTTGACAACCCTTTCGGTGAAGAAATTTTTCCTAATGTCCAATCTAAACCTCCCCTGGCACAACTTGAGGCCATTTCCTCTTGTCCTATCGCTAGTTACTTGGGAGAAGAGACTGACACCCGTCTCTCTACAGCCTCCTTCCAGGTAGTTGTAGAGAGCGATAAGGTCTCCCCTCAGCCTCCTCTTCTCCAGGCTGAASACCCCCAGYTCCCTCAGCCGCTCCTCATMAGACCTGTTCTCCAGACCCTTCACCAGCCTCGTCGCTCTTCTCTGGACACGCTCCAGCACCTCAATGTCCTTCTTGTAGTGAGGGGCCCAAAACTGAACACAGGATTCGAGGTGCGGCCTCACCAGTGCCGAGTACAGGGGCACGATCACCTCCCTRCTCCTGCTGGCCACACTATTCCTGACACAGGCCAGGATGCTGTTGGCCTTCTTGGCCACCAAGAATGTATAGTCCTCAATCACAAATATATATTAATTGCATTTTTGGGATACTATTTGATAATGASTCTTGTGCATCCCTGGGGAGGAGGCAAACTAGCAAGTATTATCTTCATCTAGGGAGAAAGAAGCTTTGATAATGAGGGCAACTAACCTGACCTTGTTCATAATGGAAAGCTTTGGTAGAATCCCTTCAGTGTTGAGATCAGATCACGCTGCTCTTTATTATTTGTTGTTATAACTTTTTTCAAGACYTGTTACAGTGTTTGTTGGTTTGGTTTGGTTTTTGGTTTTTTTTGTTGTTTTTAAATAAAAAAGTAGAGTAGGATTTTCAAAGTATTTCCAAGGGAGGAGGGAATGGACAATATTTACAGTGGCGAAGAAATAAAAGGTTATTATATAATTTTTTTCTGTGTGTGTTTGTAAATAAAATAAATTATTTGGTCAGAAGTCGGAACAATCTTTTGAATGATSTGAATAAAAGTGGGGAGTTCTAATAACTTCAGAAAATTCATTAATCTTGTCTCATGTACTCYGGGTAAGATTTCTCTTGCGCTGACATTCTCCCTTTTTGCTTGCAGGAGGGTGTTGATGAGACAGGTGTTTGACACATGGTTGCTGAAGGCGTGCAAGCAGCAAGAATACCAAATGGGAGAGAGGAGGGTAAATGTRACTCTTCTACCTGGCCTTGCTTAGGAATTAGAGGGGATGATTTCTTAATCACTCTCTGTGAACATCAGTTAGCATGAGATGGACTTGGGTGTTGTAAATTCCCTTTTCCCTGGTGGGGGATCAAGTCAGGGGAAATAGGTTACAACCAATATTTACTAACCACATTGTTTATTAATAATAGAATCAAGCYRTTATTATTGGAGGAAACTATTCACACAGTTCATTTGCTTATTCCCTCACCCAGTAAATGTGTGTGCTCTCTCTCTCWCACTCTGTTTCATAGTTACCTATGATATTATTGTTGAAACAATAATAGTARTAAAGAGCCAACCCCAACCTATTTAAGAAGTGCAGGGTTGTACTGACAAACTGGTTGCTTCTTGGTAGGTGTCCAGAAAGTCCCTTAAGGGGTCCTTCATTTCCTTAGRTGTATATATAATCTTATAGTCTTTATATGTAGCACCCAGTGCCACCTTTTATGTGGTCTGAGTTACACAACTCATAGTTGATGGTAGCGTGTGTGGGTGGCCTTGTGCAGATATGGCTGACTCTTGGTGTTCTGAGATTATCAGTTCTTGCGAATTCAACAGGACTGGTTTCTGAAGCTTATCAGTTCTTGGGAGTCTTCCACATACTACTTATCAACTTGTATTTTTCCTCTTTGGCCTGCTGTTTTCTGATAACAGTTTCTCCATCCACATGCATATAGGAACTTGTAGAACAGAACGCGTTCACATAAACTCACAGCAAAGGGGCTTTGATGACATGTGTCCATTGCTGTTCAACATGAGAGGAGGAAAACAAACATTGCACAGTTCTGTGCACGTCACCTTTAAGGAATTGTCTTCCGTTGTTTGTAACTGGCCTGTGTCATGAATTCATTGCCACCTTCTTTCCATTATAGGCTGTACTTCATTTTGAAAGGCAACTATTGCGTTGTTTCTGGTGCTTCTGGCGTAGAAGAACAACTGCACGTTTGGAGGAGCAAGAGGGCTTGGTTCTTGCAAGAGATCACTACAGTAACCTGCTGCTGCTAAAGGCTTTCTGTCTGTGGAAGCAAAATACTCAGGAGAGAAAAACAGAGTAAGAAGTTTTTTTTGAAAGGGAGAATTATTTGGATCAACCCTGTGGTGGTCTACTTTTGACAAAGCAGCATTTAATTCACAATGACTCTGACTCCTTATTTGTGCTTTAGAATCTGCTGGTTTGTCCTTAACTTAGTAAATGACTTACTGAAAATAGCAAGTGTGGACTTACGGCTGTGCTAGAGGGGTTCAGTAACATGGATTGCACTGTAAGAGAAATAATTAAATTATTTTTCTTATAGGAGGCTCAAGGAGACGCAAGCCTTAAGATTTCACTATTCAAAGTGTCTGCAGCAGGCTTGGAACAAGTGGAGGGAGGTAAGAGAGTTAACGGATGGGGAAGAGCTTGAATCCTTTTTGTTAAGTTCAGATCGCTTGTACCCCTATGGCTAGACATTAAATTATTTCTTTTAAACACTAGTCATTCCTAAGCTCTCCTCCCTTTCCAGGTGAATAAAACCAGTTCAGGGTGGGTGGAACAGGAATTGCATAGGGAGGAGGGGGAGTTCTTCAACTTCTTGTTCACTTGTCCAGGTATAGTGAGAATGGGACTATAGTTTAGGAGATTTATCTGGGAATGTAACCAGAGTTAATGTGGTGAAATTGTCGCTCTCCAGTACTGTGTATCTCCTTCTCAAAACTTTACTTAAGTTAGAAGTTTGCAGCMAGGCCATGGTGTATGGTCTGTAGTTGTGTACAGGTCACAGCAGGCCCTATCAGATGGCACTTCACTTTTGCGCTGGACCTTTTCCTTACCATGGTGTGAGGTACCAARTGTGCCTTGCAGCAATGTCTCAAGAATGTATGAGAAATTTTGGAGTTGACACTAGTCTGTTGGTCTGGAATTGTTAACTTGAGTGAATTGCATCTGTCTTCAAGAGGATTCCTAAAAAGGGCAGAGAGAAAAAAAGCCTCAACTAGGCCTTTTGGAGGAATAGCAGAGCGCAGCACCAGTTTGAGTGAGAACCAATTATAGCAAGATAAAGGACTGATGTTTCCCCAGAGACTGGGAATGGTCCTTTTCCCTCTGCTCGCTATCGTTGCCTGTTTTCCCTTCATCATGTGTACATAATCTTTTTTTTTTTTTTTTTTTTTTTACACACCCCCTCTCCCCCAGTATGTGGGACATCAGCGTGAGAAATGGAGGAAGTTGGTGCAAGCAGACATACACTATCGGCACGTATTACTGGGAAAGACCTTGGCAGCCTGGAAGGTAGGAGGGAACGTCCTTTTCTTTGTGGKACTTGTCTGTGCTTAAGTGTTTCAGTGAGAACTGAAGAGCTGCCACGCTGTTCCACTCTAGGCACTTACACACCGAGTGTGCAAGGCAGAATGGAGGCTATTGTAGATAGGGTTGTATAAGCTCTAGCATTGCTTTTTGGAGAGAAAGAACCAATGTAATCTTGTGAGTTTGGTGAAGGGTATATAATAGCTAGCCTTAACTAGTGTGTAATGACTGTTCATCTCGGGAAAAACAACATTTGATTTCACTGGCTGTAACCTCTCCCCCCCCCCATTCTCTACTGCCGCTACTACTCTACTAAGCTGCTACTAAGAGTTTCCAGATGTCTTCTCTCCTCAAAGATGTTGGCAGTGGAGGGAAATTTTACTTCTCACTGCTTTTCTTGCAGGGTTACCAACATAACATACAGTGCATTCTGTACCAAGTAGCTGAAAAGGAGAAACAGCACACTAGACTACTGCTGCGGTAAGCCTATGTTTCCTTGTGCAGCATGAGAGGGAAGTGACTGCACTGCAGTCAATTTACTCTTTTTCTTTCACTGCCATCGTGGTAAATTTTTGAGTGTTCAGTGCTGGGAATTGACTCTGCCATGCATTGCTATTTCTGTGCAGGTCATCTAGCTAAAAAAAGTTAACCTCTTCCTGGATTGCCATCTGTTTTGCTTTAACTTTTTTTTATCTGTGTTCAGTCCCATGAGAGACAGCAGACAGCAAACTGTATCATTCCCTGCACTGCATGGATTCTGACTGCTATGATATTAAAGCAGCCTGGAAGATGTAGAGGCTGTCTTGCATTATAGTGAGGAGAGTGATTAACGATAATATCACTTTGTAGTGGTTGTAGTTGCTTTAATTTTAACTTCCTCATTTGTTTTTAGTGCTATGCAACTTGAGTCAGTTGCAGAGCCTGACTGACTCAGCTTAAGATGCTAGGTTTAAGGGTGTATTCTGTTTTTGCACTGCCTTCTCTTCAGCAGAGATCTGAAGGGGCAGAAGTTGATTTGCAAGACTGAGTTTATAGAGGCAGCTGGTTTTGGTTCGCCTGTGAGAGGGAAGGTACCAAATGAATAAGTGAGAATCATTCTTAATGGTTTTTGTTTGCTTTTTAATTTTTTTATACATTTTGCCTTCAGACAGCTTCTGTGTACGTGGAGAGAAAATGCCCTTGCTCTTATACGTGATGCTAAGGCAACTACTCGGGCAGATGAGCACTACAGGAGAGCAATCCTGTCAAAGGTAGGGTCTGTATAGCAGATACCAAGGTCTAAGTACAGATGCTCGTTCAGGCAGGGGTCAGGTGGTAATGCAATTAGAAGGACCAAAAACTTCATCTAAGAGCCACTACTAAGAAAGGTCTAAATAGTGGGAGTCTTATCTTATTTTTACATGCATCTCTGAAACTGTTGTCTCTGAGTGAGCTCATGGTTTTTCCTCTTCCTTTCTTTCTTCCCATTTCCTAGAAGGAAGGGAAAACCAGTAGTATAATACAGCATAGTAGTATTACCTGGGGAGGGGAGGGCAGCAGTGGGTGGATGGAGGGACAGAAAAGAAGAATGTTTTGAAAAATGCCAGGGGGACCCTCTGAAATACTGCTGTATTTAACTTGTAGGAAATTTGTACTGTCTTGCTGAGCCTTATGTGAAAAATGAGATGGAAATAGTTATGGTGCCAGCAATGTGGAGTACGTTCCTTCCCCTTCCAAAGAACGTTGCAGTGTCAGTCTGTGTCCTGTCTCTTGTTTGCGTTATATCTTTAGGTGTTGCTACAGTGGAGATACGCTGCCTCACTACAAGTGTATTACCGTCAGCAGAAGATGACAGCTGTGATGGAGGCCAGAAAACATTTGGATATAGGTGAGCCGATGGAGATATTAAACTCTCAGACTTAGATATTAGACTCACAGACTTAGCTATCTGTGTACGATCCTTAGAGAGACATGGCTTAGTAGGCCAGTCTTTTGTGTCATCTGTACAGATGAAATGACTGGATGGTCTATTAAGCCTACAAAGGACGCCCCATAGAATGGGGAATGACTTGGGAATCCAGTGATCTGTTGAAGGCTTCTTGTGTGACTTTCGCTTCTCTGTTGGTTCCTTGCCTATATAAGGGATGATAACACTTCCTTCCTCAAAGGAATTTTCCACTAATAATTTTGAGAAGCTCAGACGTCTCTGTTTTGAGGGCAGTGTAAGTAATCTTAACAATTACTGCTTCAGTCTTTCTCTAGTAATTAATATAGAAAGGCCCTCAAACTCTGCAAGCTTTTTCATGGTACCAGCCACGTTCTTGACATGAGGACTGTGAAGCACAAAGAGGGCAAATAATTTCCTAAAGATTATAAAGAATGTTGATGGCAGCAGGGAAGACTTGCAAGTAACGGCTCACTGTCCGTTACCTGAAGTGTTTCACGATCCTTCTTCCTAGTGCTGAGTACTGTCAGTGCTGAATGTTGTTAGTGTTAAGTATTGCTAAATCAATCTGGAAGAGTAGCTGATCACCTGACACTCTCTGAGATTAATAGTCTCCTTTTGGTACATTAGTTAATTTATCTTCTCCTAACAGTGCATTTACAGACCCTGTTTCTTCACTGGAAGGAATTAACTAGGGAGTCTCTGATGCTGAGGGCTCAGCAGCACAGGGCGATACAGCACCACCAGCAGCACCTACTCCAGAAATACCTGGTGAAATGGAAGAAATATCATCAGCAACGCCTTGGGAAAATGGTGAGAAGGATCAGCAGCCTCCCCAGCCAGTGACCCAGCATGGGAAGCTGTGGGTGTGGAGGAGCAGGCCATGTCCCCTGGTGAAGGGAATGATAGTCTTGGCTGAGGAGGAGCATGACAGCCTCGTACATTGAGGAGGAAGGAATGTGCCTGGGTCTTCCCTGAAGAAGCTTTTATAGAACTAATAGACTTAACAAGAGATGACAAGCTGGGCTTGCCATGTGTGGGATCATTTACTGATAACGAAATGCTTGCTGGGTTTATAGATATTTGAAAATGGGGTTACACCATAGGGCACTTAGATATTGAGGGTGGCCTCAACGGAACAAAGGGAAGGTGATAAAGGCTGTTTGGTACCTATTCTGCTCTAGTAGCATTTGGCTCAGATAAGTGGGGTTTGTCTGCAAGTGACTCACTGTTTTGGTTGCTTTACAGCTACTACAGAGACAGGGAGATCAGCTAATGACTCATAGACTTTGCTCTGCTTCCTTCTTTTGCTGGAAGACACAGGTAAGGAATTGTCCCCTGGGTAGGTATTTAGCTCCCAGCTGATCCTTATCCCTTCTTCTCCTTCATATTCCATTTACACATGAGGACCACAAAAATTTATTTAAACACTTCCTGGATTTTTTTGTTCCACTAGCATAAGAGACACCTTGCCATATACTGGGTGAACTGAGAAGGTTATTCTGCTATGGCTCCACCAGCACTTCCTGTCCGGTTGATGCTTCATTTGGCTAGCGTTTCTGGTGTGGGATATGTAAACTCCTAACCTGGTTGCTGTGCCATTTTTTTCCCCTGATAGCTGTTGCAGCAGCGATGGGAAAAGCGGAAGACAGCGCAAGCGTTGTGGCACTGGTCCCTTTCATTGCAGAGGAAGGTAAGGGTGTGTGGGGGTCAGGGGCAGACGAGTGAATTTGCAGATGTGCAGATCATGTGCAGATTTGACTGCAATCAGCAGAGTGCACACTGAATATCCTTTCATCTTTGGGGTGCTATATGTTATTTCAGGATGCTGGAAAACTGTCCCTAAATCCTCTAATCAGATTAAAAAATTGGCACATTTTTCCCCATCCAGCCTCATGTGACTTAAATCCCTGTTCCTTTGTCCTTGTGGTAGTGTCCCAGTGTTGCTGTAGGTCTGCCTATTGTTATCCAGTGGAAGGGAGAGTGTTCCTGTCTGCAGGGGGAGTCCCTGGCCAGAACCTGTTTTGTAACACTTGCAGCTATCTGCTGTTCATGTTGTAGGTATTTGATGCTTGGCTCAGATTTGCCAAGGGGCAGCAGCAGAAGAAAGATCGCGTTGAAAAAGCCACAGGAGTTTACCACGCTACTGTTCTGGGAGACGATGTAACCCGGGTCTTCAGATACACCACTGGCATGAAACAGTTGGGCAGACAGCTCCAAGCCCAGCGCCAGCTGAAGGTGAAAGAGACAAATGATCACTCAGATACATTCAGGACTGGTCTACTCTGATCTGCTCTGTGTGTGTATGTTTGTGTGTATGTATGTACCTTGGAGCCCTACACCTCAGCTCTTGTTTGGACCTGACATACTTTTGCTTGTGGTTCAAAGCAAAACACCCCATCCTTTCATTCAGCTGAGACTAGAGCACTTCAGACTTGTGTTGCTAATTGGGAACCTTTCTTAATGAAGCTATTTCAAAACTGGCCAATTCCTACTGTAGACAGTATAGCTGGATGAAACCTTTGGCTGTGGATGGGGTTTGGGTTTAAATTCTGTGCTAGAATGAAGAATCAGAGGCTGCATCTAATCCTGTCTTAGCTTTAGCACCACTTATACCTTCAAATACGGGCTAGTGTCACTCCTGCCTTTGAGTATCAGCCCAGCCCTGTGTGTGGAAAGGAAGGTAGGGATACCTGTATTGATGGCTCTCTTCCTCCTCCTGGGCAGCTTTCCCAGCTCTTTTCCAGGTTTTCAAGACACTAATTGTTCTGTTTGCTAATGTGCAGCCTGCCTCATTGCAGAAGTACCCAGCTAATTCTCTTTACCCAAGTGTTACCACAGTGGACCTGCTAATTTAGCTGAGAGCGCTGGTATGGCTGTGAGGTCATCAGAAATCTCAGTTCCTTTCTGTGGTGTTCTCCCTGGGAGGCGTGCTGTTGCTTCCTACTCTCAGCCGTCAAATGCTCTACTATTCTTTGTGTTGGCAGGCAGCCTACAGCCTTCACCAGTCAGTGTATCGTTGTGCCATGCTGTGGAAACAGAAGGCGCTCTCCAAGAAATTAAATAAGCGTTGTTCTTTTTTGCCACCTCTGAAGAAGCAAGTGACATTTAAAATGCCTGATGTTAGTCCTGAGACAAGAGGACATTCAGCAGAGGAAGAGCCATGGCCTTCGAAATGCAGTCATCTACCACTTCACCTTGCTGATGGGGACTCAATTCTCGGTGATCTGTGAGTGTAAAGTTCTAGTCCCTCCTGTGTTTCTCTGGCATATATGTAGTTTTGCATATAGGTAGTCTATCTGTTTGTCTTTCTCTGCATATAGGTAGTCTATCTGTTTGTCTCTCATTTTTGTATTTCCAAGTTTTCACACTGATGACTGTTAGTTCCATGCAGTTTCCCTAACTCTTTCTCTGACCCTGCATCGTACGGCTGGCGTTGCAGAGTTATACAAGAGCTGCTACATAATGCATACACCAGCCCACAAATAATGAAAGAATTTGTGACTTTATACTTACATATCGGCAATGGGTAGTATCAGCTCAGCTATATGCTTTCCACTATGTGTTCCTCAATATACAACTATGAATTCACGGAGCATTGGTCGTTTGTCGTAGGAACAGTTACACAGAGAAACATTTGAAAGGTGTATGTGATGGGACTTTTACCATCATGAGAGCTTATCTTGCCCAAGTGACCTAGAGCTGTCACTGAAGCTCTTCTTTTTTTCACTGAAGTCATATATAGGGTCTGATGAAATGATGAACATCAAGATCCTGGCTGTGTAGAAACTGAACTTTCTTCTTGCCCCTTTCTTTCTCTTGGGGAAACTATTCCTTAAAAAAGTCTTAGAAATTGATCGTGGGGCAATTGCAAGGAAGAATCTTCTATGAAGCTTCTCAGTCCGGGACAGAAGCCTTACAGGGAAATAAGGTGATGGCTTCACATTCCTTTAAGCTAGCATATGCTGCCAGAAGAAGTAGTTCTGCCTTGTTCAGTTCCGTCTCTTCCACCGCTCCTCGTGTTGGCGCTATCATTCATGTGGTGAACCAGATTGTGACATTAATACAGGTCGAAATTTAAGCTTTAAAAATTATTATTGCAGAATGTTGCAGAGCAGGGATGAATGACAGAATAGGACTGTTTCTTTAGCTGCAATGCCAGCTTATGCCAGTTTAAAATAATCATGAATCTGGGGCATTATTGGTTCTTTTTGTTCTTTTCCAAAATGCTATTCAACGAGCAAGGTTACCACCGCAGAGGCCTGACTTCCTTCTGAAATCTCTAGAAAGCACGGAACTGCTGGGACCTCCTTTTACTAGGTAGAAAATCTGTTTTTAAAAGTAAAGAAAAAGGGTGACTTACAGTGGGCCTTATGCTATGCTTATCCCCTCAAATTCCCTTACCTTCATGATACAGAACATTCAGTAATTATGGGACTGTGCATTGCTCTATACTATCAAAAGGCCATGGTGACCTTAAAAACTTCAGGTTTTTTTATGAAGCAGACAAGAATAATGGAACTTTCAAGTTAATTAAATAGCAACCAAGGCCTTTGTTTCATTAATGAGAGATTTTGAGGGAAAGGTAAGGCACATAACTTATTTCTAAAATTAACGGGCTTAGTTAATAGTAAAGTTTCCTTTTCTGTCAGTCTTGCCACATGAACTTGGAAGTTTGAGTTGTGCAGCTTTTTGGCTCATAGATCATACGTGTTCCACAACAGGTTTGGGTCTGGATTTAACTAATTTACTGGGAAATCATTAATGATTCTGGTAATGCAGAGCTAGAACTGAATATTTCTGTCTCTCTTGGCTGAATCGACTTTGCTGCTCTAAAAGGAGCTACTTTTTTATTTTTACTTTCCCCAAAAGGTCTATGCTGCTGAAATTGTTCAACTAAGCAGTGGTTTCACTGTCTTGAGTGTTCTGCATTTGTTTTAATTATGGTATCACCTCTTAGCCTTGAAAGTGAGGGAGCTGAAACTGCTCTTGCTGTAGAAGCTGAAATTGCTTTTAAGCAGATGTTTAGACTGAACTTTTTTTCTGAAACTGTTCTGTAATTAGCTTTAGAGAAGGGAAATATCTATCTATTTCCTGTCAAAACCTATCTGAGATTGTTGCTTCTGCTCCCCTCTTGTCCCCAAATCAAAATAAGACAGGATTTTGTTAATGGGTTGAATTCACAGCTCTAAAGAAATTGTTTCATCCTGGATTAATGTGAAGGGTTTGGAGCAGGGCAGGTAGGAGTAATGGAAACCTTAACTGCTTTGCTGCTTTTTTTGGTTTGTTTTTGTTTGGTTTTTTTTTCAAACCATTGTGGTGTTTTTCTCCTTTTTTTTTATTTTTATTTTTTTAAATTGGGGTTTCTCCTGCATAGTAAACTAACTGGCAAGCTGTATGCAAGATTCTCCTTTTTTTTGCACTGACTCAAAGGACAAGACCAACGGGTTGCAATGTACAGGAATCTCATCCTTCTTTCTTTACAGATCAGAGGTACCCTTTCAGCAAACATCTGTGAACAAGCGTTCTGCGCAGACTGGGAACTTAATGCAAACACCTCAAATGAAAGAAAATACCTGTGAACGAATATCTCAAATGGGCACTACCAGTCATTGGTATCCATCTCTCTCACATGCTGCTCTACCGTCTGTACCACCGTGGACACGTGATGTGCGCCGTGCTGTTCAGAGGCCAGAGCTATGGTCTCCTTCATCTTTCATGCCCCAAATGAAAGCTGGAGCAGAAATGGTGAGTGTATTGCTGAAGGAAAAACTAGTGTGCTTACTGGGCTACTGTCAACATGCGTGCTGCTTATTGCAGGTTTTTCCTGTGGCTCCCCTGGACTGCCCATCTGGTTGTTGAGCTATTCTTTTCTTGTTCTAGCTATCGTCTTAAAAGCTGACCGAATTAACTGGCTCTGAATGCCCAAGAACTGTTTACCACCAGTCTGAAGCAATATTTCACTAGCTGACCTGTCCACATGTGCATTGTACTGTAATTCACGCCTTTTTTCCTGGTCTTGCGTCCTTCCTAGCGGGATGCTTTTCCTAGCAATTGACTTGAGAGTGCTGCTCCTTCAAAGAGTTCAGAGCAGTTAGTTTGCAAAGCAGATTACAGGGATTTAAGAGCAACTCAGTTTAGTAGCAGTGGCTATGGCTGAGAGTCTCAAAAATTGAAATTCACTTCACCTGCGAGTAGGTGTTTGCATTTTAAACTCCTCTGTTCCACACAGAATGGAAGGTGTTAACCTTGATGAAATATCTCCATGCTAGAAATGAAAGAGCCCATTTCTTAAGCTCTGCTGCTTCTGTGGTATTTTATGAGAGGGGCTCAGCAGCTATGGGGGATGTCTGAGTGGAAGTAGGGCTTAGTAGGTCAGGTGCATCTTACTTGTAGGGCTTACTGAAGAGAACCCTTTGAGGAAAAAAACAGTATCATTTTGACCTTGTAGAGAGGCGGTCAGCCTGTGAGTGGTCACAAAGGAGCCCATTCCCAAGACTTTCGACAGGACTCTGTGGAGAAGTTGCGACCAAACTTGCAGCCGCGTTTGCTGTCACCTGAAGACTTGGTGGGAAAATGGAGTCACCAAACTGCAGGTAGGTCCTTAGATCTAAACTGTGGCAGTTGTGCGTCCTCCTCCAATATACACAAGACTGCAAGTCAACTCCACAAAATGTAAGGGAGACAAGGCAGTCTTGTATGCCTGCATCAGGAGGTGAAGAGTATCAGCCATTCCTTTTCAGGATGGTAATACAGTTTTATGGACTCTGCTGAATCAGGGGACTAAAGCCCTGTTCTAGGGATTGAAGGATGGGAACTGCTAGGGCTCAGCTTCTTTTAGCAAGAGTGTGCTCAAGTACTGGGGCATTCCTGTACGCAAGGCTAAATGTACAGCAGAACTCGCTTCAGSAGGCAAGAATTCACCCAGTAAGGGTCTCATAAGTTTTCCCCATACTTACAGTATGGCTGTAAAGGGGACGGATGGTGTCTAAGCACCTCTCAGTATGGTGTTTTTAATGACATAAGGGCATGAAATTTGTGTTCCATGGGACTAGACTTACTGCTTGCTTGCTTCTAGAACACTAAATCATGAATAGGCCAAAATAGCATTTGTAGTACTAAACCATTCACTAGAGCATTTCTTACCTTTTTTGGTGTGTTTAAACTGAGTCTTGGGAGCTTGTAATGCTGTCAGGACTCCTGCCCTCTCACTGTACCTGATCTTTTGGGTGAATAGGTACGTGTCACAGAGTGACAAAATGTGTGAAAAGGACTCGGGAGGGTTCCATGTTTTCTGTCTACTAACCTGACTTTCCTTAATAAGAAGAAACRGCGTAAGTCTGCTCTACTTCCACTGTTTGTGCCTTGTATCTTCCATTCAGCTGAAGGGGAAGAAAGGGAGCACAGTTCCAGAGAAGAAATGGTGTTACAGAGAAAGCTGGAAGTTGAACTCCAACACATCCAACAGCAGATGCAGTACTACTTCAGTAGGAAACAAGAACTCAAGTATGTTGCAAAGGCCCTTTAGCCAGCCTTTCTTCATGCTGTCAACTCAATATTGCATTTTTTGTATGTATCTACTTTGAAAATAACCAGCCTGTTCACAGCAGAACTGTGAATGAAACAGAAAAGTTCTAGAGATTTTTATTTTCTCCTTTTAAGAGTTCACTCCAGGTGGGAGAGAGTACATGCACAACTTCTTTTGTAGTCAGCAAGTGGTTTAATTATACCTTTGACAGCTATTGGAGAAAGCATGACAAAGGTATCGTTGGGTGTAATCTGAAGGCAGTACAGCTGAACTTGGCAGAGCAGCTGAAACTTAGCTTTTGGTTCTTTTATCATGAGGAGTGAAGACTTAGCTTTTTCAACTGTCAATTAAACTAGGAGTAGGAAATGAAAACAACAGCTTTCAGACAGAAAGTATCCTTTCCAGCATACTTACTTTTTTTTTTTCTCTCCTTATTTTAAAGACTTCTATGACTCACTGGTTTGAGACAAAAAATTGTGTCTTATTGCAAGTATCAGTTGCAGGTCTAAGTTGGCTTAGACTGTTGAGGTCCTAATTGGGATAAGAATCCTTCTAATCCATTTTATCAGGTCCTGTCAGCAGCAGGCACAGATTCTACAGAAATGGCTAGAAATGAGCGTGCAACCAGAGGACCAAGATGGTGTACAAGGGGTTCAGGAAGAATTGGATCAGGTGTGTAAATAGCAAACAAATTGAAGTAACGGAAGCGATTATCACTATGCTACGCACTTAGCCCAAAGGCTGATGGTAGTTGTGAGGAATTGTATAGTAAGCTGTTATTAAAATGCCAAGAGAAGGGAAACTTGTAATCAGAAGTGGGCTGTTGAGCAGAACAGACTGCTGTGTAGATGCATCTTCCTATTTGTTCAGAAATGTAATTCCAGCTCCAAGAGACCTTTCTAGGGCTGTTTCCAAGCTACATAGCAGGCTTTAGTAGATTCAGTCTCAAATCTTGTTCTACGATTCTCAGGACAGTGTAGCTACACTACAATGACGGCATCTGCATTGCTCTCAGTCCCCAAGTTCATACAGCCACGTGTGTGGTACCGCACTGTCACCTCTAAAGCTAGCCAGTACTTGGCTGTTCCCGAGTGACACAATCCTGTCACTTAATGGTTCTTAAGTGGGATACTATAAAGAGCTCATTCACTCTTCCTCTGTAGAAAAGACTAAATGCTGTCTTGCTGTACAAACAACTTACGCAATTGTCTTCACTTTCAGTTGCAGGTGAGGATCAACACTCTCACCAAAGCACAACTAAAAGAGAGGCATCACGTGCAGAACCTGGTTGCCCGTCTGCGTGATATCCAGATTGCTCTGGACATATAATGCATCTGAACCAATTTTCCAGCTCATGGGTAGGACTTTTTGCCCCTTTCATAGCAGGGGAAGATAGAAGAGATGTATAAATTCTTGTAGTCTATGTATGGCATTTTTATTTTATAAATTAACATAAATATTTTGGCTTGCTTTATTTTATTACTACAGCTGGTTAAAAACCAAACCAAACAGAAGCTAAACATACCTCATGCTGCACTCACAATACCTAGTTTAGGTTACCCTGACATTTCAGAAAGATAAGCAACACTGATAAGACTCTTTATTTCAAAAATGTTTGCAATTAAATGAATTAATGTCAGTAAGTCATACACTTTGACATACAAAAATACTGTGCTACTGATACAGTTGAAGAATTAAATGGATTCTCCATGCAGGAGAAATTCACAGCATTATCAGTACCCTCTGGGAACTCTGCTTTCACTTCCAGGGTGCATTGCTGACCACTGCATAACAAGCAATGTTTGTTAATCAGCTAGCTCTGCACAGTATTAAGACCATCACAAAAACAGCCACTTGCATGCTGAGTCCTCTCCTCCTCCTTAGTTTTCTAATAAAGCAAACATCAGGTAACCTGTCCTCCATTACTAGGTTAACAGTAACCTTCAGATACTGTGGATGAAATTAAAGCTTAAAGTTGCTTTGGCTGTGTCTGGATGCCATAGGCCCCAGTGGAAAAGGGGCAAAAGATTCAGTTATCTTCTCTCATCCACTGGAACAAATTTGCTTTCTACTGTTAACCTGATGTTGAAATATTAGTCAAAAGGCTAGCCATAGATTTATCCTCTTGGGGTTGATGTTTGCCTTAGTCTTTTCTCACTCTCAATGGTTTAAAAAAGCGTGCATTTCTATAACCTGTATATGGTAATATACTGCTGCAGGAGTAAACTTGCTAATGCCAAGAAGTTTAACATGACAGGTGGCTGAGAGCCACTTCAAGCTTTCAAACTCCTCCCTGTGAAAAGGGAGGAAACATTGACTCTCGGAGCCAAATGAATTTTCTCCTGCTTGTCACCTGAACAGCCGCCATCATCTGAGTCATGGCTGGGCTACATCACTTAGAGGCAGTTCATCATCCYGTCATTCCTGATGACAAGCTAAGTAAGCATACAGGACTTGGCAAACTGGACATTTGTACAACAAAATTATATTCTATTTTCTGGAGTGCATACAAAGAAGAGAAGTTTTTCTTTAGGAAATCAGAGCTGGTCAAAGCCTACCATCTCCYTGAAGTAGCAGAAAAAACACCCAAGGCTCAAGCAAGGAAGTAGTATGAGAAATCTTTCAGAGAGCAGAAAGGCAGGATTCATAAGCATGTCCACTTGAGTGCCTAGACTTGAAACAGTTTATTCTAAAAACAATTGATACATTGCTTTAAAACTCAATTCCTCTTGTTCGCTTTGGCACCAGTTTCTGTCAGTGCCCTGTAGTGCCACATTCAACAGATCCAAGGTGTTAGATTTTAACTCTTCTTGACATGAAGTTACAAAGAGGCTCTAAAGTTTTGCTTCAGCATAGAGCTTTCAGCCCCCCGCACATTCCTAGCGTTAAATATGAGGGCAGAAGTCAGAGCAGGTGTGGTTTTTTTTTTTGGGTTGGTTTTTTTTTTTTACATGTTGGGTAAGAGGAAATTGTTGCCAGTCCATTACAGGATGGCCAGGTTGGCATGGGGAAATCAACTTGGGATTGCTTCAAAGATCCATAATATTTTTTTACACAGTCAGTGTATAGGGCATTTCACTCTGTGCAATAAAAATTGGTCCTGAACATCTGACACTGTTCTGTAAGTAGAGGAATTAGTTCTTCAGTAATTTAGTGACAATGCAACAATGAAGATACATAGGAGAAAGTACAGTATTTTGGCTGCGCTCTCATTGCATCACACAAGAAAAACATCCCCTATGTCTTCTAACCCCAAGAGGTGAAGTAACCATCTCTCATACAAACAAAATCTCTAAGGCCTGGAATAGCAAAATAAAACCATGGATTAGGAACAGGACACAGAGCTTTGTCTGCGACTATTTTTTTTTTTWAAAAAGAAAATCCTGAGATGACCAGTTTCATCATATGGAATGTAGACACAGTGTTTTCAGGTTTAAAATACAGTGCAAAGTCCATTTTTAAAGGGATAATGTCAGGTAAAATAAAGTTGTCTAACAGTAGAAAACCTGGATGAGTGTAATTTATTGTACTGATACTGTCTGCTGTACATTTTGCTTAGTTTGGACTGTGAAGCCATACTAGCTGATTCAACTGTTTGGTGCTCTACGCATTCACAGGCTGCCTTTATATAAGAACTTCAGCGGAGTGTCTTAGAATAAAATAAATATGAAAACACATTCTTTACTCAAGGTCTGAAAAATAGATATTGCAGATATAAGGTACAAGGTCTGAGAGCCTGTCAATGTCCCTTTAAATACAGTTAATCTCTACTTCCACCTTCCCCATTGCACCTGCACAGCCTAGGAAGGCTTAAAAGGGWCTTACAGACTCTAAGAACATAATTATCCTGTGGCACATTGAGGGGAGAACATGAAAGACTACAGGCACAGGATGGGACAGAAACCTCCATCATCAACATCTTTAAAGGCAGCAGTTCCTGATACAAAATATGGTCATTCAAGTCTCTTTCTGCATTCAGCAGCATGTAAATAGAGACCAAATACCCTCAAGTTTAACRCAGCAATGACATCTTCTGTCTTCCTCACCCAGGTCCTGCTGAGTGATACATACTTGTTAAGTGAAACACTCCGKGATGTGGTAAGAGTCCCTTTTGTATAGAAAACCTTCTTGCTGAGAGAGTTTCTATAGAGAGCCCAGTGCTTCTCCAAAGCGGATTTTCTGTCCRGCTTTGAGGTGGAATTTGAAGTCCTTGGGTGCCTCAAAGATTAGTACGATTGTGGAGCCTAAGTTAAATTCCCCTAAATGTTCCCCTTTCCTCATGGGGATTCCCTCCTTGTTGTTGTTGGATATGAAGCTGAAGTCATTGTAGGAACCTTTAGAGTAACATGGACTGTTGGTATGCAAGTCCTGTACAGAGAAGGAATAAACTGTTACTTGAGGATTTCAGTACTCCATATTCATTAGCACAGCTGTAGACTGTGGATACCCAGGCATTTTCAATGCAGGAACTTACTTACAATTCAAAAGCGCAATAGGAATATTAAAAAAGTAGTCTATACTGGAGATGACTCCCTTTAAATCAGTCCTAGAACATCAGTATTGTGAAACRCCCTAATTTCAGGGTAATAAGAATTTTTAATTTTTTTGGGTAATTTTCTTTTATTATACTGTACCAACCTCAACCATCAAACCCAGAAAGCTGCCTACTACCATCTTGCTCACCTGATCGAAGTAGATGCGGATAGAGCCCACATTTGTTGCTCCTACAGCTGTTAAAGAGAAAAAGCCGTGTTTCCAGTCACCTGTAAGGACAACCCGTTCATTGTGGCAGAACAGTTCCTTGATCCAGCGAGCAACTCCAGGATTCACAGACATCAGAGAGCCTACAATAGTGAGAAAATATTCAAGTTAGGTTGTCTGGTTTRTAGCAGTATTATAATGCCATCTAAATGGTATTTTTAGTATAACTGTAGTTGATCCAGTAAGCAATTCTGTCACTTATTTGTAGGAAGAGAGGCAAATGCTAGGCAGAGCGAATGAAAGACAAGACTGTAGTAAAAACAAAGGGGTCATAGAAAGATATAATCTTTAGTTTTCTGTCCAGAAAGATCAACATTCTTGGCCAGGGCTCATATTACTTTGCATTTTTCCTAGCAGAGTCACAGRGAAACTAAAGACCATGCTCATTCTTCATTGTAAGGCTTGAACACAATCTGGAGCACCATCCACAGTTCTCTCCGTTAAAGAGCAAAAGGTTTAATTTTCATACCTGGAAATGGTTCTTTTCAGGCTGACTGGTACCCCCCCCCGCCTCCCTCAGCTTTCACTTATTCSCATCTACAGCTTCACCTTGACTGCATTTCCAGACAGTGAAAGCCTGCCATTAATGCAGGGAGCAAAATCTGGGGTGGCAGTCCCTCCCTTTCAAAGTATCTGCCCTTGTTGAAGCCTGTTCTAGCATCAGTCATACCTACTCTTCTGTCACCAAACTGAGGTGGCAGGGACTCATTTCCACACTCTCTGATGCTATTCCTCTACCACAGATGTAACCAACCAACGTCACACTAGTGTCATTACAAATTCGCAAATGACAACTACTGTTAATTGTCATCCCTAAAGAGAAATCRGGGTAAGGACAAAGGCAGAGCTAGTCCCTAGTCTCAGCCCTGATAGACAGAATTGAAAGAAGCCTTCTAATATGCACATAAGATCCATCTAACAAAAGGCTACAGGCTACTAAAAGGAAGCTAAAGAAACTTTTTACAGCTTGGGAACAGGTTTCCTGGTTAACTGTCCAGCACATGAGAGCAGCCCCTTGCAGTTCTCTTTGGTAAATGCATGAAAGTGGTTACCARGACTGTGGCTGGAAACCAAGCAGCTATCTAGCTAGAGCTGATCAGGAAATACTAATAATGTGAATCTGTTAAAAAAAAWGTTTATTACAGAAGAACCTTAAAGATTTAAATCCCTACATAGTCCTTGAAGTAATTTAGTAAGGTATATTCACTATACACATTTTTAGCTGTAAAATGCATCTCTGCTTTGCTGCATTGAATCCGATAGTAGCATTTCACTAATACGCGTTTGTTTCAGTCAAGGCCTAGCTTCAATCCAGAACCTGACAGATTTCTCAAACCTCGTGGCAGGTCATTGTCTCTCTCTCATGGTGTTTGAAACCAAATCCAAGTACTTAGGTTCTTCCTAGAAACCAAGTAGTAAATCATTTTTGTTATCTGCTGAACTAGAGTATGATGATCTACAGAGAGGAAGACAAAAACACCTRAGCCCAGCTCCAGTAGCATAATTGTTAAGTTGCACCTTCTTTGCCAAGCACAGGAGGAGATCATATTTTAGGCTACTGTTTGCTCTGATCTGCAGAACTATCTGTATTTCAGCTGCAAACTGAACAAATTGTGTTTGGGAACAAGTCAGGTCAGCATGCATCGACAGTTATTTCAAAGAACTAAAACAGCTTGAATAAAATACTACTGTTTTCACCATTTATATATGATTTGTTCTGGTAAACTATACTACTGTAAAATCCATTACCATTTGTGACAAATCACTTCTCTACCATTATCTATCACGCGACTGTGCAACTGCTGCACTGGCGTGTCTCGTTCAGCAGTGGCCTGCACCAGCGCTTCCCTCCATAGCTCCTCTGCATTMGTTTTCCAGGAACAGAAACCTACCTGGAAAATGACGTCGGTGTGACACTCTCCAGTCAGTGGGTGAGTGGAAGCAGTGATAATCCCCTGGTGCAAGGTAGATTACACAATGATAGAGCTCATTCCCCTCCTTTGTGACTAGTTGTTGCTGAAAAGAGTTACCAGGTGGGGCTGCGAAGAAACCACGGAAAGAAAGGGGTTAAAGATATTCTTCACACAGTCATCTACTATAGCCGAGCAGTCTACATTAGCACCAGTGGTAACAGCAGAGGACTAAATGCAGTCCACATGTATTGCTGAGACTACAAAAAGATACACTTCATCCAGGAATCCAATATTTCAAAGTGTTCTTTTCCCTTTACAACAAAATTAGATCCTGTATTGTTTTAATCATTTTGGAAATTCCTTAATTTTGGAGTTTGCCCTTCCCTAAACAGAAGACCATAAACTGAAATCCAGTGAAACAGAATTTTTTATTAAAGCTACCCTTTCAAGGACAGAATTTTTCTCAAAGCAACCCTTTTAAGAACAGAATTTGTGAAGAGTCCCTAGTTTTATAAAACGCATTAGTTTCATTTGTGCACATGTTGAAAATAACCCTACTGTTTGCAGAACTCAGTCTCTCCAGTCCCCTCGCCAGTTTAGCGAAGTGTGTTGCTTTCATCAAAACTCAAGGCCTTAGAGACAGTGCTCAAGGTGCAGCAGAGCAGTAATAGCACAAGTCATTAGAAGTATAGTGCTTGAGCATAAATCTTGTTACAGAGCAGCTTATACAATTTTTGCTGACCAGGTGCTTGGGCACATTTCAGTCTGACAGCAGGAGTGCTATAGGCTCGTTATAGTGGCAGATCTTGCAGTCAATTGTAGGAACCAAGCAATTAAATTCAGGTAATCAGAATGAGCCAGGCAAGACACTATAAAGCAGCTGGTGAGAAAGAGAAGAACTACAACAGTGACATATTTATCCCCAAATAAAACAAAAATCAGACCTGCTTTTGTTCCTGACAATGTGAGAAAAGGGGGGTGGGGGGAAGTAATCTCTTTTCTCATGATCTCTGAGAACACTGAAAGGGCAGAGCAGAATAAATGCAGAACTGATGCAGAACTCACCCTGGCTAAAATGCAGTTCCTCTGTGGAGATGGGAGGTCCCAAGAAAGATTCCAGAGAGTAAGTAACCCCTTTTACTTGCTCCACTTCACAGTTTTTCACCTGTCCAAAATTAAGGATCTTCCCATCAGAGGGACTGATCTACAGCAAAGAGAAAAAACTGAAACATGTTAGGAATTCATTTATTCCTCATAAAGCAGACAYGTTCCTTTGGGGGGTGGGGGAAAGCAGGTAGTGTAGTGTAAAGCCTTCATTTCCTTTTACTCACCACACTGTGCAAACAGCAGACTGGCCGCGCTTGTGGTTTCAGCTTCCTCCGGAAGAACTCGCTGAGGTTCCTATAGTGATGCAGATCTTCAACAGCTGCCTCCTTCATGTTCACTCCAAACGTCCAGATGTACAGGCTGTAAACTGGCTTCCGGAGCCATGTAGGCAACTCCACCTGGTTCAGGCGACCCCAGGCTCGTGAGAGCAGTCGAGTTGGTACTGATTTGTACAGAGCAACCTGAAGAAAGAAGAATTCCACCATGTCATTCAGTTCTTCCCACTGATGGCTTTCTCCTACTTCCCCCCGCAAAACAAAGGATCCAACTGTTCCTGCTAACCACTCCCTTGAATTCAGTGGGTGACACCACACACAAAGTAGCCTTTAAGTAAGCAAAAAATTAACACTGCACTTCATCCTCACTCCCTCCATTCTGATAAGAGCAGATGAGGGACAGGATGAAACTTACTATAACCTTATACTGAAGCCAGAATCTCCAYTCCCCTGCAGGCTGAAGCTCCACATTCAAGTTACTGGAAACTGCCCAATGTGAGGCTCACAGCAAAAAAAGACACATTTCACATATTCTAGTAGAACACTCATCAGAGGGGTTTAACATTACCAATATATTCATTTTTGTGAATAACCAAATGAAAATTGACTGAAAAATAATTTCTCCGTGTTTGATGACGTGCTTCTCAGATGCATCTACYAACGAGGGTGCTTTCCACATATCASTATTGTACTGCTCTAATGATACTTGCACAATCGAAGAAACATACCCATGTGGATGCAGCTACACTGGTATAAACTTATGCCAGCTTTACTCCTCCTAACAATGGGAGTTSCTAATTGCACGAGTAAAGCGCCTTTATTCCTGTAGAAGTATACCTTTGGACTTACACCAAAGCCTAAGTTTTAATAGCAAGAAAAACAAATGAAACAATGTTGGTAAGAGTATATGCTGTTGCTGTAACTGGACAGATGACAACGTCTTCCTGTTGGTAATTCCAGCAGGTAACTCTTCTGGGGGTCGTGGTACTTCCTATCAGCCAAAAAACTCATAYGACCGTGATGTAATCAAGGGGGTGGGGGTGCGTGGACCAAGAGAACTGAACCCTCTGAAACCAGTTTTGCAAAAGTAGTACTCATCTGCTGAATCTGGTACACRTTTTTTGAACAGTGCAGCTCAGCTTCATTTAACTCCCAACTAAAAGTTTTTTTTTCTTAGTGAGAGTCATCATTTATTCTCAGTATTAATCATATCCTTCATAATTAAGTCTTGCAAAATACAGCCGTAAACACAAACAGAAGCACGCACTGGCTGAGAGCCTGCCCATCCCATCAAATACAGTGAATTAAGATTTCACTCAAAAATCACCATCCTGCATCACATTAAAATACAGTGATATTTCAGAAAGAAAACACCAACCTAATCTTACTTCGATAAAAACTTCTGAATCAACAGTACCTTAGGTTATATAAGCTGAAGTACTGAAGAAAAAATGTTTTGCCATTTTATTTGAAATGCCTTATACAGTTAATTTCTAAAATCAAATTTGCTCAGYTTTCCACAAATACTGAGAATATGCAGATACTACTGTAAAACCACAAAAATTGTCAAAGTGGTRTTTCCTAGTAGCTTCTTCTCTTCAAAAGAGCCTCTTTTCAAGTTGATGGGATCAAACAGAACAGCTGTTCAATGAAGTAGTCTTAACCACAGTTTTGTTGCAGATTTCAATCAAAATACTTGTGTGGTTCTTGCATTCTGAAATTGCCTGTGTGCAGAGAATATCCATGTGCAAGGCTTCCTACACCCCGCTCTCAGCAGTGTCAGAGCAGAGGCTTGCGTATCATTTGGACAGGCTGGATTACAAATGCTCAAAGAACTTGAGGAACAAACCCTCTCTGTGCAAAAATGACAGAAAGCAAGAGACCATTTCAGTGTGGCCAGGAAAGGGAACTGGAGAAGCGGTTTGGTCTGTCTTATCCTAGCCCTGATACTTGGAGGTGACTGAATTAATTCAAAAGTTTCTGTTGATTTTCCTGGGTAGACCCTTGACCATTAGAGGACAAAGAAATTCTCTGCTACTGAAAAAATCACTTGTCTGTGAAGCAATTAGTCAGCTCAACTATGAACAGTAAAGACTAAGGGGAAACATGACTTGCATCTCTCTGCTTTCATACTRGTGATCATCAGCCTGTTCTATATTAAGGATTTCTCCAACCAGCTGCCGCCAGCTCCCTTCRGTATAAAACAGCTAACATACACGAAGCGCAAGAGAGACCTGCTCACACTTACCCTGCTCATAGGCCTCCATCCCACTCTGGTCAAGGGTTTAAGAGCACCGAAAGGCAGAAGATAATAGAGAATAGTCAGAGGCCAAGAACGGAGTTTCAGAGCAGGCCTAGACATACAGCTTAGCTGGCCCAACCTTCGCCTCAGGGCCAGCTGGGGAAATTGCAACCTGAAAGATTACATACACAACATAAGAGGGTCAGCCATCTCAGCTTCAGAACCACCAGCTTCTGATAGCTGGGGATGATTTATTCCTGCTAATCTTTACTCAAACATTGATTCTGCAAGTCTTTACTCCCTTATTTTGGTCGGTTCTTCCCCTTCCCAAAATAGAAGACCTTTAATTAAAAAAAAAAAAAAAAAAGAATAAAAATCCTCTGTCCAAAAAATGGTGTTCACTCTCACAGGTCACGTTTTACGAGTGAAACCCTCAAAAATTAAAGGCAAGATCACTTGCAGGTGACATTTGAAAACAGCTGGTTTCATCCAACTAACAACATGATAGTTTACAGTGGAAATAAGAAAGAGCAAAGGTTCTTCCAAATATCAGAAGATTACATCCCCAGAAAACCTTTCTTGTGACTGCTCCAACTGTTGGATAGCCAAAGTGGACAGCAAACAGTATTTTGAAAGCTAGGAATYTGTGATGCTGGGACTTTAATAAGAACTTTATGGAGGGGCAATATTAAGGAAAGAACAGATACTCTGATGAAAAAAATCCTTGAAACCTAAGAAATTGAGGTCCCTCAGAGGGTTCATGTCTTGAAGGCATCTTGACTAGATTGTGCCTCAGAGTGCAATTCACACAGACCTGTTGGTCATTCACTAACTCCAGGAAACAAGCACTTGAAAAACAACAGGAGTGGCACTCCTGAGTTAATTAATACAATTTTCAAATAACTGATTCCAAAAAACATCTTTCCAGGTCTTAAAACCTTCATTGGGTACCCTGGTTCTGAACAGAGAACACGTGGACAAAGCCAACATTGCTAGTGCTGCGAGATAATCTAGTCTCCATAGCCCAATAACCAACTCCTTTGCCTCATAACCAACTACATCTATGATTTTTTTGTAACGTGGATGACCTGGCTTAGAGCAAACTCATTTTCCACAAATGGCCATGGGGAGAAGTTGAACTTGTAACTCTCAGAGAGAAAAGCTGCTCACCTTATTCGCAGAGGACATCATAGGCCTCAGTTCAGACCCTTGCAGGAGGTCTGGATGAGAGACCCTTCAGGTCCCCATTTATTCTTTGGCTTGTACTCGTGAAGAAACCACTGGCATTTCCAAGATCACATGATCTAATGAAAGTCTGCCTACTTATATTTCAATCTTCTGGGCACTGACTTAAAACCTGGCTAAAGAGATTGTTCTCCCCACACTGCTGAAGGCAGTATGCCTGCAACCAGGATACAGCTATGCGCGCACACAAACTGCAAGTGGTATGCTCTGGCTGCTCTGGACAGCTCGCTCTCCTGCTGGATTATATGATACGAAGGATGAACCATAAATACTGTGTATGTCTTTTCAAGATRGAAAGAAGCTGGGAAATTAAAAGGAAATTTTCTTGCCAACATGTTCTTTTCAAAACTCGGACCAGAATTAAAATATTATGCAGGCAGGTACAACTGTCACCACTTTGGGATGCACGATGGTGCTTTTGGCTCAGASATTTTTTTTCTGCAGTGAGCACAACCTCCTTCCCCCCACGACTTAATAAATAAAAACCAGAGAATGATCTGTGCATCACAATGCAAGGGGGAGAAAAACCCAAAAAACCCTGAGAAGATTTAGTGCTGTCTCAGCAGAGGTAAAGCCGGCTTTCTCAGCAGGAGGTGGGACTGACTCGACATGGGAACAGGAAGGGACGCTTCACGTTCTGCCTCCCATCCTTACCATCCGCAGCAGCCTGCGGTCTGCTCGAGGGCTGGCGAGGCCGGGGCCGGTTGCCAGCGCGGAGGTCCTGCTCCCCCTCCCGCTGCTCCCCCCCTTCACTGCAGTCGCTCACGGACCAATCCCCGCAGAGCTGCATCCTGGCAGCTCGCTCCGGAGCCCTCGGGCTTCTCACTGCCTTGGCCTGGTTTCAGAGCAGTCCCTYGCTAATATTTCTATTCTCCTAGTGACAGAGAGTAGAAGGAAAGGAATGCAAACCTCCTCGTTCCCCTTGTCATAGAACAGCATGCCCTTCTCTGCCAATTCAATGCATAAGGAGCTTTATAGTAATTAGGCCAAACAAAAGCTTTGCGGATGGCTGTCACTCCTCCTGCCCAGAAACCCTCCCGTCCTCCCCTCCCTGGTTTCTCCCTTCAGTCACCATTCCTGCCAAGCAGAAAATACTGAACAGTACCTGAAACGAGTTCTCCTATTTGGTGTAACACCGGCAGAGCCAGCCGGGCCTGGACTCTCCAGTTGTGGGTGCTGGTCCCCGGCACAGCTGCTGCTGACGCCGTTCCCTGAACGCAGCCTCCGGACATGAATTTTAACTTTGCGGAGGTTGTAGCAAGAGGGTGGAGGGTTAGATAAAGCTTTGTAGCATCTCACCATTTCCCTGTGTGCAGATCTGGTCCCTGCAGGGTGTTTGATTGACACATCGTCAGGGTGACGGCTGGTTGCAAGGCTCAGTCTTTTTTCCTCTACCTCTCTTTCCTTTGCTTGCTTCGGCACAGGAGAGAGGCCACGGCGTCACAGTTTCTAATTCCCCCGCTGGTTTGTCTCTGGATTCCCCCTCTGTTTCCCACTTGAATCTCTGCTACGAGGGTTGCAGCTATTGCAAACAAACAGGCATTGTGTCATACTTCAACATCCCACTACAAAGCCGACTCTGCACAAGATAAAAACGAGCTGTCCGTATTAGCAGTCCTTGCTTCTCGCTAGTCAAGGTGGCCATTGAAACTCAACTCTCAGAAAACACCCTGCGGTCAGTCTCAGGCTGCTGGGCAGCGATGCACTACAGTCAGACGAGCAGCCAGCTGGCCTTGCACTGCTAGCCCCAGAGCCAGTCTGAATCCGAGGCTGGGAGGAGGAGTGGGGTGGAGAAGAGGAGGAGATAATTCCCAGCTTCAATTCTGCAGTGCAGCAGCTGCCGCTAAAAGAGTTCTGGACTGCTGGGCACCAAAATCCTTTCCTGCTCTTAATGTCCAGCTTGGAAAGAAGAAAACGGAAAGGAAAGGAACGTCTTTCTATTTTACAACCCTTGCCAGACACCAACATCCATCTCCTGAAGATTCCTTCCATCTCAAAAGACTCACACAGGGAGCAGGTAAAGGACATTCTTCTACAAATGCCCAGATACATAATGAAATAAGCCAGTTTTAGGGCCAGCTTGAGAATCGGGTATAAAAGAAGCGTTAACATGTCTATTATGTGACTCTCAGTACTGTCACAGTTTTTATGTCCAGTAGAACTAAAATACAAAACATGAGTAGAGGAAGCTGTTTTGGTTTGGTTTTTTAAAGACAAAAAGCTGCAGTATTTCTATCTGAGCATTCTGAATATACATAGAGGGAAATTTTCCTCTTTGACCATGCAGACCACATGTCCAACAAAGATTTTCTGCATCTCCTGTTGACTGGATTTGGATTGAAACTGGACCCCGGTTCAGAAAGTGGAAGTCAGCTCGCTATATCTCACCTCAAGACTAAACCAAGTACCCAGAACAGTTTAGGGGCTAACTCTCTAGTGGCTATCCATTTCACTTACATTTTCTTTTAAAGTCTGGGTTTAAAAAAAAAGAAAAAAAAATTTCCTTGTTGCCAAAGCTCTCTGAACACCATGAAAGCTGTATGCCTAATAGAGTAGATCAAAACAAGCACTGGTGCTCTTATGTGAGGGAAAGGGTTGTATTGTATTAGGGATAAGGCAGGAGAAGTGGGAGGGCCAGCAGGAAAAGCTAGAATTAACTAGCTAATGGCATCCCACTCAGGCCTCGAAAGGAAAATATTCTAGCAAGAATTGTGTATTTTGATTGGCCTTCAACTCCAAATATTACAGATATTCCCTAGAAACACGTCTGGAGTCCCTGCATTAGAGTATTTTTTTCAGGAAGAAAACTACTATATGATATCCTCTATCTCAGGAAGTTCCAAGACCCATGTGTATGTTGTTTAAGTTGAATTTTAACAACTGCATGTTTTTAAAAAATCCAGTTAATTCAAAGAAGGTAAATTTGAGATCAACTGAAAGCACTCAAAACATACTCCTTCCCCCTGAGCCCTGTGCCAACTTTTTTTGTTTTCCTATTTCAAATATTGTTCAGTCTTTCTCTGGCTGGCACAGAAACTCCTACACAACAAAAATGAAGCCATCTGTATAGTAAAGTGATGAAAGCAGTTACCCAAATCCCACCAAAATTCAAAGAAAAGCAATGAGGAGCACAGAGCGGCTATTTCTCTTGATTTGCCAGGAACATTAGAAATTGCCACCATTAAATACTAAATTTTAAATAGAAACAAGCTAAATTGACATCATCATTTCAAAAGGCACTTCATCAGACCAAAATGAAAATAATTTTCAGACCGAACACGCATCTTCACAAAACTGCGGAGAGAGTTCGTTCGTCTGGCAATGGTGAAGCCCGGCAGGAGCAGGCAGAACCCCAACCCGCAGCCTGCCCTTCGCGCGGGCAGCCTGCAGCACCGGCCATGCCCAGCTCCTGCAGGCCCGGCTGGCACCCTGCTCCCGGTCTAAGGTCTATCTCCTCCTTTGAGGACCTTCACCTATGCATGACTTTGCAGAAAGACRACAGAGCAAACAGAAGTCTTATCTACATTTTCTTCAGCTCTCTTCCCTTAAGGATAAGGGAGGTAAACCCACACGCTCTTTCAACAGAAATTCAATCTTATCCCACAAAACATTTTCAAGAAATTATTACATTCTAGATTGAACAAGCCTGATTCTAWGAAAGCATGGAACAAATTAAATAGCTCACCTGCTCCCTAAAAACAAACGGACATTGAAATGTTCTACAGCCCAACACAGTGGGAACTGCCACCCTTCAGTTCAAAACAAAAAATCTGGTGGTGCAAGAGTTTCCAAGAAGGGAGAAATATTGGTGTTAAAAGCTTTTTTTTCCTCTCCACTTCTTCAAAAAACTGAGTTCAGATGAGTAAGAAGACRTATGTTTCTCTTCAGTTCTGTTCTRCTCACCTCATTACATTCACCAAGATGCAAATACCTGAGTCCTGCTTAAACACTGACATATATGGCAAGTTGCCATCCCTGTTGCGGCTGCCTCAGATGCAATGACCAGTTTCTACAGTGTAAGAAGGCTGAAATGAAAAATCCACCCTGAGTTTACCTACTTTCYGTGGAGAAGGAAACAAGAACTGGTGATCAACCAGCTCATGACAGAGGAACTCATATAATGGCACCTCAATAGCTGGACTTCTTGGGATGCAGGCAGTGCCACAAAGCCTGTGTTATTAGCTTAGACAAGACTCCTAGGATTGTTGGTTTGTAGGAGGTTGGACATCAGTACCAAACGCCCCCACCTGTCTGAACTCACCCAGAATCCACGYCAGGTAAATAAAAGAAGCAGTTACCAGCAGGTGTAAATCCCTAGAGAATTATTATCTAATAGAGAACTGCTAATCTGCCAGCTATGCAACACCATTCTGCCCTGTCAGCTCAAATAAGCGTCAAATCCAGTGACCCCATTTAATTACTTGTCTTTTCATTACTACCTCAAGCCCTTCCCTCAAGTTTTAAAAAACAATACAGCAAGGCATTTGCAAGAAAGACTAATACGCAACTGAACTTCAACCCCGCAGTCTCAGTTTTGAATCATAAGCATGAATCATTAGGCTTGGAATGTGCTAGTCAGAGTGCTCAAAGCCCTCTGGTCACACTTTCTACATTTGGTAACAGAACCACTGTTTAAAAAAAGCACCGTATGCATCCCAATGCTGTATTCTATTTAAGTGCCAGCAAAAATAAGGGGAGAGGTGCTCAGTCTATTAAAGGTCCTATTCCTTTCCCAGCATAATTTCAGATCCGTAATCCCTGCTCCAACCCAACCTTCTCCGGAGCCAGCCCAGCAAGAGGAACAGGGGATGCTCCACACCCCGGCAGGAGCTCCTGAGCTCCGAGAACACAACAGAACCGCTCTCACGCTGCCGGCAAAGCCCGAGTGCMGAGTCAGCCCCTGCCAAGGGCCCGTCATTTCTGAGCAGCGCGTCCGCTGCCAGCTCGGCCGGGGAAGAGCCGGCCAACTGCACCGCTTTCTGCGGCTTKAGTGGTGCTGGCGAATGAAACGGACCACGCTCTGCTTTATCCACCCTCAATTTCTAAAATTCTTTACTTTTCGTATGAAGGTGGCTTTCTATATTTTTTCTTAATTTATCAAGAAAAAAGTTTTGACCATTTTCCTCTGATTTTACATTGCTGTTTTAGTTGCATTCTATAAATAGAGGAAAAAAGTGTTATTTTAAGCTAGCCATAAAACGTTGGGTGTTTTTTTAAACTTAAACTCGAACTCTGTGCAAAAAGCCTGTTATGTAGTCTCAAAGATCTCTTCTGTGAACCAAGGAAAAAAAAGTTTTATTTACTTTTGCAAAGTGACATGAAAACTGATGACAGCTAAAATACACCGTATTAATATTTTGTAGTAATGTTTTCCAGTTCACGTTTAAAAAAACGTAGCTTAAGATACCTGTAAAGCAAACTCTCTGTTCTGTAAGGGATCTCTAATGGAAGCCTAAACCGCGTCACATCTTCCCACCAGAGCAGAACCTGGCGGAAGCTGAACAAAGCTCCCGGCGGCGGCTGCGGCCCCAGCTGCCCGCCCGTGCCCGGGGCTGCCGCGCAGGGAGCCAGCAACGGGACTCTGAACTCCGATAACGCTGGGCCGARAGACTGACTTCGTTTAAATCGGCCAGGAGATTACTCATGAGGGAGTCGAGACTTTGGAACAACCCTCCTGAAACTTCCAGCAAGCCAGAGGCCAACGATTAATTGCCCCCCTGGTCATCAGGCCTCACACGCCTGCCCCTGCAAGTCCCGCAGCCCTTACCTGACGCCGGCCGAGCTCGTCTCCTTCCCGGCTTTTGGCTCTCACCCGCCGAGGCGCGATGCTGACCCGCCGTTCTAAAGCAGTTGCAGACACCTGAACAAAGCAGCGGATGGCAAACCCCACCAACGCGCCGGCCGGGCCCAGCTCTCCCGCCCCCGGACCCCCGCCGCGCTCCGGCCGGCCCGGCCAAGCCCCCCGGGCCCCTTCTCCGGCAGGGCGGGGGACCGGGATGGCGGCCCCCACCCGCACCGCCCCCCCGGCAGGCCCCCGCCTACCTCCCGGCGGTCGCGGCCCGGCCCGCCCCAGCCGGTCAGGGGACGCCGCCAGCCCCGCAGCCGCCCCGCGCTGCCGCTCGCTCCCCGGTCCTCGCCTTAAGGAAGCGGCGCGGGGCAGGCGGCCCTCCCCCGCCTCGCCTGCCAGCCACTGGCGCTCCGAAGCGGGGCTGCCTTCCCGCAGGGCCCCGGCCCCTTCGGAGGAGGAGCCAGGGCAGGAGAAAGGACGAGGAAGGGAAAGCGGAGRGAGCGGAACACGGCGACAACGTTGTCGCGCCCGGCAGCACCCCAGGGCGGGGCGGGGGGCCCGCGGCCCGGCGGCTGCGCCGCGGCAGCAGGGCTCTGCCCACGGAGGCGTTCAGGCGCTGCCGGGCTGGGTGTCGGGCGCTCCTGGGGAGCAAGGGGGTCCCTGCCTCCCCGCTTAGCTTCCCAGGGAGCCGCGGGCCGAGACCACAGGGAACGCGACTGCGCCCGGGAGCAAGGCACTGGTGCGGATGCGGTACATCGCCCGGCTTCCCGGGAGGCCGCGCTTCCCGCGGTGGTGTCCTGGTGCGTTAACACGGTCCGACAGACGCGTTTTCAGCCCAAGCAAGGAAGTGCGCTGCTGTCTCATAAAGTACTCCTGAAATGCTCGCATAAATTGCTCCCGTAACCCCAGCAAGATGCTCAGGAAGTTGTGCCAGATGGAACAGACTTACACAGTTAAAAGCCATCTCACTGATGATCTCACATTGATTTTACTCGGTTCAATTTTCCAGGACAGCTGAGAAAAACATTTACACCATCACGCCCGTCACGCATTTTGATGTTGTTGAAATTTCACCACTTTTAACATTTTCTGACCATCTTTGTCATGTGCATTGGGCCACTCTACAAGAAATTTTTATGTAATTGCACGTTTGCTCAAATAAAACTCCAAACATCAGAACATGGGAGCAAGAATGAAGAATAAGAGACTAACCAACCAGAGATTATGTTTCATTCTTCCAAAGTTGGATTAAAAAAAAAAAATCAAAGATTTTTCCATTATTAGCTCTTTCCTGAACTCAGTACACACCTCTTATCATAATACTAAATGTCCGTCTCCTCTGGGCCAAGAAAAGCACCTTCTGTATTGTACTGCCAAAATAGCATCCAGTATCCTCTGTTACATAAATACGAGCAGTTTTTAATATCAATAGGAAAGGAAAGATTGCATTGTTCTTACCTCTGAGAATCAAGATCCTAAACCTACACTCAAGCACTTCCCCACTGTATTAAGCYGTTTTTAAAAACCGTGGCCCATGACAATAAGCTGCGGTTCGAACAGGACAGAACTGTGTATTAATCTGCCATCTGTATTATCAGATGTCACTACAGCTCACTTCCCTTGCAGGTTCACTGTTTTTCCTGGTGCATGTCACTCCAAACAACACCGCTTTTTGCTTACACAAAACAGAACAAACTATGGAAGCAAAGGACAGCAACAAGAAGTTCCTCTCTCTAGAGAAAAMCTCTTGTTCATCTGGTCACTCTGTTCATCCAAACTCACCCTTTGGCCAAGGTTTCCCTGAGTAATTCTTCGCTCCTATATCACCACTGCCCCAGTGCCCAGGTGAGAAGAGGCGAAATGCCTCTAGTTAGCATATGAATGGCATGCTATGCATGCAGATCCCAGCCAGGAAATGTTCTGTGACAGCAAGGATTTGAAACAATAAGCTCCCATCCGTCTGATAAATATCTACCTGTCTCCCTCCAAGCCCTCTGCTTTACCTCATCTAATTAAATGAAAGCTGATCCTCACTGGTATTCACAGTAGGAGACACACTAAGGCGTTAATCGGCTCAAGCTATTAGCTGCATAATGTCTCTAAGAAAATTATAGGAAGAAAAGGTCTACACTAAAGAAACAGTAGTTCTGTCCTTCCCTTTTCTAGAGAAAAACTTAAGGGACACTTGACTTAAACCAGATTCATTTCCTCCCCCCATTCTTCTATGAAGTTTGGGCAAAGCAAAAACATATAGGAGCATACTCTTTTTAATTCAATTGAAAACTATACACAATTCTATGACGATACCGATATGTACCTCTGCAACAGGGAGAGATTCTCTGCTTGCATAACATGATGATGATTACCTATTTCATCCCTGTCTTCTGCTCAGAAGCAGAGGAATCTGCCTTACGCACAGAGCTGTCAGGTGGAAGATGATGCATGTTCTCACATGCACATGAGGTTGGTACTGTGGAATCAGAACTTCATAGCAGCAGGCTCAGCAGTGAGGGCAGCTGCAGCAGTTTCTTGTTCTATATTACTCTTTCAAAGCCCATTCAAATCACACTTGGTCTCTTTTTGCCTATGCAAAGCCTTATTCTGCTCCAAAACCAAGACGACACCCCTCTTTTCCACACCCCTAAGTGTGCTTCCAGGGATGCAAAAAACAGAATAATGGAAAATGATAGGTCAGCAAAAAAGACACTCCACTTTCCAATAAAAAGGAACAATGCAGCTCTTATTTTTCTTGAATCCTTCACTGTTTGGAATATTTCTTGCAATGTCTGAACACAATTTCTTTTTCCTCATAACTGTCAAGCCCTCATTCCCTCCCACAGAAGCATTCAACAGAACTTAAGCATATCAGGAAGGACTAGAAACCTTCTTAGTCTCTCCTACTAGTATCTGTGGCATTTGGAGCCCTGCTTATCAGTTTGAAATTCTTTGTGTGATTCCCCACTGCAAAAAACAAATCCTTTAGAGCTGTTTCATCAAAAGCAATACTCATAGCTTCACCAAATAATAACAAACCAGCATACCAGTATAATGAAAGAAAGCAAATTTAATAAGGGAATTACCCAATTTCATACCTAAAAGTATGCAAATAATAAGAAAACATTTGTTTTCAAGTATCAAAACTAAATTGACATTGCCTTTTTAAATAAATACTTCATGGACACTTACCAGTTCTTTTTTAATCAGAACATAAAACCTGTTTGAAATAAGCTTCAGCAGGAAAAGAATATACAGAAGACAGATTTACAGACAAATTCCTCGGGAGCTATCATAGCCTAAGCTGTTAGCATCTGGACTCTCTGGATCATATCTTACTTGGTTCACTAGCAAATTTGGTTCACTAGCAAAAGTGAATTCAGGGATTCCAGCCTAGATCCCCACAGTCATGTGGCCAAACCACTCACAAGCTAGCAGTGTGCTCAGGAATGCAAAGAAATGGGATGCTAAAGGTCATACTGAAGCATCTCCTACACAACCCTACAATCCTGGAATTTTTAACTCCTTGCCTTCAGAAACGGCACTGAAGCAGGCACTCACCTGGCTGTTTGGAAGAGTACCACATATACTTTAACCTGTCTAACACGGAGCTGTACCATATACTTAATATTTCAAAGGAGATACAGCTGCTATAGGAAGTTATGAAATATTTCTTACTTCARTGCTGCAATGGATATTTGACCTATGAATCCGATACACATACTGCAATTCCACAGTAATTTCTAAACTCCTTGGAATCCAGAAGGAAAAGGCAAAAATCCCTCAGGATCAGCAAAAGCCACTACAGACCTAGGTGATACCTACAAAAAAAAGGTCTTGCCATATATTCACAAAGGAAAGAGGTAGATTTTTATTAACTAAGTATTAATTCCATCTCTGCTTCCTTGTAAAGTATATAAGGCATGGAGGCATTGAAAAAATAAGTGAAATGCCAAAAGTAGCATAGATTGAGCAACTAGTGAGAAGATAAATCCTACAACTACTGCACAAGCTGTACCCATAGCTAGAACTACTAGGACAAAAAAAACCCTCAGCACTGAATGTCTTTTTTAATTTTATGATATGTAATTTTAGTCTTGCCTATTCTGATCTCTGTATTTAATTCTGTAAACAGCATAACGTGCTTAATTTGCTACCTTGCAGTGCAAGGTGGGGAAAATGAGAAAATGCATTGCACGGAGCAGAGCCACAGCTCTGTCCGGTACTGCAGGTRCATGCCTTATGCTCTCCCAGGAGCGCAGGTGGACAGCAGGTTGAAGATGAGTCCGCACTGTGCCTTGGCAGTGATGAAGGCTAACAGCACAGAGGAGCAGAAGCCAAGGGAAGGTCATTCCCTTTTACTTTGTGCATGTTAGACCACATCTGGAATACTGTGTCCAGTTTTCTTAGTATCAAGAAAGATGTTGATAGACTTGAGTGTGTCCAGAGAAGGGCCAGCAGCATGGTCAAAGGGTTGCAGCACATGGCCTACGAGGATGGGCTAAGGACATTGGGCTGGTTTAGCCTGGAGAAGACTTAGGAGAGACCTAACAACAGCCTTCCAACATCCAAGAAGAGATTACTGAGAAGATGGAACCAGGCTCTTTACTGAGGGAGATGGAGAGACAACAGCCATAAATTGAAACAGGGAAGGTTCTAACTGGATATAAGGAAAATATTTTTCCCCTACAATGATAATTAAGCATTGGAACAGGCTGCCCAGAGACACTGTGGAATCTCTGTCCTTGGAAATTTTTAAGACCCAAGTGGACAAAGCCCTGAGTAACCTGGTCTGAATTCAGTGTTGGCCCTGCTTTAAGCAAGAGGTTGGACTACACGACTTCCATCTGAATGACTCAATGCCTACCAAACATCTTTTTATTCAAAATACATAGTACAATCACTTGATTAACTATCTCCTCTACCTCTGATTTGACAAGCATTTCAAAAAATAAAGTGTCAGCCGTACTAAAAGACGGAGGAGACGCCAGCAGTTCCTAATGTATCGTTACATTGACTTCAGCCAAAATGATAGTTACTTACATGACAGAAACTTTAGTTCCATGATTTGTCAAAAATGCATTGGCAGTAGAGGACAAATTAAATATTCCCTTGTTGGAATGAAAGCAAAGGAGCTTTGCATCAAACGTGGCAGAAGCAGAATAGCCTCAAGTTTCTTACCTCCCACTCTCTYGCGATCTTCACAGGCACCTCTATGCCCCTCTTCTCCAGCTGTTGCAACTTGTAACCCTCATATTTTCTGTATCCTGCATATCCCCCACCTGTAGCTACCAGAACATGGAARGGGCGCAGGCGGAAGACTTGCCCTACAGAAGCAGTATGAAACTTCTTCCTGTCTGTAACAGAAAAAAAAACAGACTTCAGGAAAGAGAACAACTACACAGTAAAGAAAAAGCTATTATGTGCAGTGAGGGATGTCAGCTTAGGTGATGAAAATGGGATCAGAAATCTACGATACAGAAGGTATGGATAGATGCTCCTAAGTACTCCAGTTATTGCAGCTTACGAMGTTACTGAAACTCAGCTGATGAACGCTAACTGGTCATCTGTGTTTTTAACCTCATCCCCCTCCCCCCTCCCCACATCCCTCCAACATTCGTCCCCCAAAAATATATAAAGTGAGCTGCCTGAAAGCACTATCATACTTTCCAACTATGAGATCTTCTATGTTGCTACTATACAGAATAATCAGTTGCTGGGGAACAATTTGTAGTACTGTGGAGCTTCATGCTTCTCAGTYATTAAAGCTTTCATGATAGTTACGGAATCCCCAAGTTGTACAGCTAACTGGAAGAGGGAAGGAAATGACGACCTGCTTTAGTGTAGGTTTGGTAAACAGGATAATAGACACATTTCTGCTGTAATACAGCTCACCACATGGAAAAAAAAAATGACATCTAGTATTACATCTATTTCTTACTGAGAACTACCAAGCTCCTTCTGCACAACACAAGCCTTGCATGTCATCTGTGAGATACAGGTACACCGCCCGGTCACTAAGCAACAGGACGGCCGCACAGGGCAATCCCAGTGGTGGGAAGTATTTYCCTCGCAAAATCTTCAGAGAAAAAAAATATGTTCAGGCATAACAGGCTAAGTAAGTATTAGACTGTGCTKCTTCTATCTGTATTACAGTCAGTCTGAAGGTTTTCAGCAATAAGCATCAGTCACTACCCGAAAATGCCCAAAGGGTTTAATTCTCCGATGCGAATTGGTGTCATTTCCACAACAATCACTAACATGGATGAGCCAGAATCAAAAACAATGGACTAGATCTTGTTCCATCAATGTCAGGCTTAGGGTTTGACTATGAAAGGATGCATTAACAACCAAAAGAATTCAGTAAACACCGAATCTGTTTCTAGGCAAGCACAGAGATAAAGCATAATGGYTTAGCAATCTGGGAAGCTTTAGTTCTAAGTAGCAGAATGATTAGAAGCATTCAGCTATTCTTCATCCATGATGCTGCAAAAAAATGGCCAATAAAAGTAATTCTTGCTCACATTTTGTTTTACCAAAATAATATTTTTGCTCATTTCTTTCCTACATATGTGATTTAAAACATTGTTCAAATTATGTTTCTTAAAATACATCATAATATGAAAACAGCGTTATTCTTACTGGGGGGAAAAAAAAAACAACACCCAAAACCAACAAACAAACAAGGCAGCCACTACAGTTACAGTTAAGATTCTAGAAAATATTCTACCCTAAAGAACAATGCTCAATAAAGGACAGGGATCATTTAGAACAGCTAAACGTTTATAAATTGTCTTTTATTTATTTTGAATTTACGAAGACTCTACAACCTTTCAACTTTGCATCACTATTTCAACAGAAATGGCTGTACAGAGACCAAYGATACTCTTTAGCCCTAAAGCCTTTAACTCCCTTCCCACCACATCTTTGGTTCTAAGTTAGCAAAGCTGCTCAGCTATTTCACCAGAGTTTAGCAAATTCCCAAACCAAAACCCCTCAGTGGGAACAGCTCTCTCTGGTTTGTATCCAGGGAGAGGCTGTTTCCACTTCAAGAGCCCCTATTGATTACACCGATGTGAACGTTTCTCTTCCTGTGCTAGAGACCAAACCATTTGATGTTCCACGAGCCACAGCAAACACAATTTAATTTGTTGATAAATGATTTGAAGAGTTGACTTTTCCCTATCTCCAGCATTAATGCAACAGCACCTCTGTAACTGGTACCCAAAACATGATCATTGGCAAAGACATCCAACACGCTGCTGTTAAACGTTTTTTGCCCTGACAAAATAAAATTCCACACCTCTCAGATGGATGAAATTCACACAACAAGTTTACAAATTCCAAAATAAAAAGATCAGTTACTGATTCTGGCAACAATACCATGTTCAAGCAGTTGGCACTGTGTAGAGATTTCAGCTGAACATCATGTTCTCTAATGATACTAACACTACTGCAGCTCTCTGGCAAGCAGCATGAGAATGTGAAGAAAGCTCATGTCTTGGCACACGAGCCAGCAGAAACAAGTCCAGGACAAGAGAAAAAAAGGTGTAGGACTTTTAACATATTATAACACACTTTAGATGCTTTGAACCCTAAATCTTGAACTCCTTACAGATAAGGCTAACCTCTTTCAGGTTTATCTTAAACATTGAGCACATTCAGCAAATGAGAATAAAAAGAAAGTAATAATTTCCTTCTCTGGAACAGATGAAAAAGACTTATTTCCTCAGAAACATTAAAAAATGCAGGATGAGAAAGCAAACTGCGTAACTGAAGGCATGCAATCAGATGCAATGATACAAATATTGCTTTGTTACTCCGACCAAATGAAGAATTTCTTCTAGGAAATGATACAAACACCTAGAGGAGGCCCTTATAAGGGGTAGAGATACAATTAAAGACAAGTTATGTTCTCTCCCTAATGACATCATTTGCAAGTTATCTAAATTTAAATCCAAATCAGAATCAGATTAGAAAATGCATGGCTAAAAAGTTAGTTTGTTCAAAACTCAAAGCTAACTTCAAATGACCTTTTCTTCCATGTGATCAACAGTTTTGCATTGTGTCTCAGCTTCCTAGATTTTTTTTTTTTTTCTGTAAGGACTAACTTTGATTTCTAGACAACAAAGAGCTGCTGTTTCTATTAATCTGTGTAAGCATATTTTTCAATAATGAAATATCCACATATGACATGCCAGACAAAGGATTTGGACAGGCAAGTTAACCCAAAGAAATGGTTATAGAAAATAGGATCAACCTCTCAGCTGGCAAGGAAACAAAAATTGAAGACCGCATGCAGTTGTTATACTAATATATGACAACACATATGCTACAAGTTTACAAACAAATATTTATTAAAAACAAACAATATTTGATCTTCACAGCATTACTCAGCTAAAGTCACTCCAAGTGCAAGCATCATTTTAATCAGGTCTTAAACATTTAATGTAAACCTACTTTGATTTCCTGATTTGTTAAAGTTACAACAGACTGAAACATAAAAGGGTACTTAGACATTTTCTTTCTTACAGGCCTGTTRAACTGCTGAAGTCTGAATTCCTCAGACTTCTCATGGTGAATAGCTGACAAGAGTTGCACTACAAAGCAGGTAATACAGTTGAACAGTTTTCAATAAATTCCCACCTGGTAYGTGCTGTTACTTTCTTATTATCCATTATTTAAGCTTGATGTTGCCCTTCTCAGTCAGTCACTTCACATCTAACATTATTTCACTGACTTTCAGGCTCATTATTCACAACTATGCTATTACAAAGATCTCTYAGCCAACATCCATGCAGACTCTTTCATATCACCTTCACGACACTGTCCAGTGAAAGAAAGATACAAGCATGCCCGGCCGGCTACTTGGCTGTGCTGTCCTGCTAGAAACACTCTAGAGCAACAGAACACTTAAAAAATGTCACAGGACATGCAAAACCATTAAACTGATGTAAAAAAGTTTCAAATTTCAAAATGAAGGAGAATGATACAATGTAGGTGTGGGAAGTACCCAAACTATTGGCTCAGCAAGTTCATTAAAGTGTGTTTTTAAATATAAAACCACTGTCCTTACATGAATCTCTCTGCTAAATTGTATGATGTCTTTAAAAAAGTAATTTTTCAACTGTAGACTCCTCAGAAAACTAAGTAATGTGCAGAAGTTAATTAAGAAAAATAAACCTATGGTTAATGGGTTTTAGTTTGCTATACAGAAATCCTCTTCACTAGAAAAATTTTAGATGTTTGGAAAAGTTCAAAAGCTACAGTTAAAGAGATTCCATTACATATGSTCTTCCCCAGAGGTGGAATAACAGGTGCTCTAGCACCTGTTATTAGTACCACAGTCTATCTGATTAAATTTGCTTTACAAAATATTCTGCTTTCTTCAGTTGTTGAGAGTAGGGAGTACAGGGAAACATGAAATCCCTCATTTACATACAGCTGACYTGATGAAGCCAAGAAAGTGACACTGTTGTTAAATGACTAGCTCCTAGTTTACAGTATGTTGTTAAGTTGTACAAAAATGCTCCCAGGGGAAAAACTTGATTCATTAGCGTGCCGAGATGGGTGTGATATGAGAAAGGTGCATTTGTATTGTATTTACATACAATAAGGCAYGTATGAAGGATACAGAGCTGCCCAGCTACTGTAATGTTTGAACATATTAATTAAATAGCAAACTTTAAAGCATATATTGCCAAGGAAGATGGAAACAGATCCCAATATAAATTTCCCTTGGGAGGTGGCGGGGGGAAGAAGAGAGAGAAAAATAGAAAAACAGCAGCCATTTACTTTATTACCCTAGCTCCTCTTCTGCTCGCCCTGTTACAGGTTTCTTTGGAAGTGATAATTCTAGTGAAAAGGATGATTGCCAAAGTATCAACGCAGCGTARAAGAGGCAAACACCCTCAAAAAGGGTACATTAAAAGAGACCATTAGGGCAGCAGGTGTCACAATGACCAAGCAAGCTGGTTACTTTCTGATAAACACACACAGGTATAAGGGAGTGTGAGAGTGAACAAAAATAATGAGGAAAAAACCACAGAAAATAAACAATTGCGTGGCCTATTAATAAGCCCCAATGGAGGTATTCCTGACATTCCCCCAGATGGGATCAGCTCTGCCTTTTCAGTTTTAGCCAATGCTGCTCTAGATACTATAGCATCTAAACTGCTGTCCAGATTTGCGTCTCTGCAAGGCTCCTCATACCTATAAAATCATTGTGGAAMAAATGCCACTTCCAAAAGGACAGAGAAGCAGCTTTCAACCTTGGCTAGGGAAGCTATTTGTCTAAACTGCTCCTCTTATTAAAAGAAATTATATCTTTTTTTTTTTTTTTATTGCTACATTTGCTATCCAAGTATTCCAAAATAGCTGAGAAACAATGAATAACACCTCATAAGGAATCTTATGGAATAGGTAAATACACTTTTTTTTTTTTTTTTTACTCTCTGGAAAACAAAACACCAAAGGAGTAAAAGCATAATTTGCAAGCTTGTGTCTATGGAAATGCCATGACTGAATAGGTCTCTRATGCTGGACTCCCACTTCTGCTGTAATCACAAGAACTTTATATTCACCAATATATGACAGTAATTTGCCTAACTTTGAGTAACCCTGAATTTAAAAACACTGGGTAGATATAAGCTTTCGCTTACCACTGAAAAATGTCCTAGAAGGTGGCTGCTTCCACAGGACTCCAGTTCTAACACACAGGTTCTCGTGTATAAGGAAGTTACAGCTAGTCAGCAAACTGCAAATACAACAAAAAACAAACAGTTGCTTAAGTACAAATATTTAATAATGCAAACGTAAGCAGTTCAATGTAGTGATAATCTTATATTGAGAAGGTGAACAACATAGAGGGAAAAGTCTCCACAAAGTATCATAAAATTCCAACTGAGCCTACTCCCTTCTGGCCTATTCCTTCCCTAAAAAACAACAACAACAACAAAAAAACCAAAACCAAAAAAACACACCCATACCCCTGACAATCCAACTGCTCCTGCAGATACTCACTTAATGTTGCATCTGTTTTAYCCTTTCTTTTTCTTACCAAATATTGACATATGTTCCTCCCGAGCTTAATTCTATTGTAACAGCGATACTCTTCCGAGTACTGTATGTGCTTATCTTGGCAATAGCCCTTTTTTGGGCAACTAGTTATGTTGTCATTATGTACTGTATCTTGGCCTGCTTGGAGTTCTGAAATGTTTGTGATCATGCATACAGCCTGAGTCTTTTTCAAAAAKCAAGTTAATATAATCTAATTTCATCTTATTTTATGCACTGCCCTGGCCTACATGTTTAGTAATCGATTTGTTACTTTTTTCTTTTTTTTTTTTTTTTAATAGGTGATTCTAGAACTGATGGGAGTTATTACTCTCTAAATCTGCTTCCAGTTTAACATAGACCAATTTTATCCAACAGCTTGCAAACAACTCCTTTAAGGTCAGTAAATCATTTGCATTTTGGTGGGGAAAACAAAAACGTTTAAGACTTACAGGGAAAGTACATAGCACAAGCCTCATAACCTTCTGTAACAACATAGCTATATTTACTTCCATCCAAAGGTAATGTTTATAATGGGCAAAGGTGAATTCAGTCACGCTGATCAAAACAAACTCTGCGTGTAAATGCAGTGGCAAATTTTGTAATGATCATTTAGCACTTGCAATTATTCCATCTCCACCAGGCTGCTACACAGGTATGTCATTTAGGRACCTCCTACCACAGCAACTATCTTAAGAGACACTTATGAATTGGTTTCATGTATCTCCTTCTTCGCCATGCTGGTGGGGAGGAGGAGTACATAGAATAGTTATGAATTCTATGAAGAAGTAATGTCATTTATTAGACCAACTGGTATAGCTGGAAAAGTAAAAAGACTGCCAGGCACAGAAAAGCTCTTCTTTAGAATTTGTCTTACCACTCTGTACGCTGGTGAACTGTAATGCAAGTGGTTCTGCCACTCTGAAAACACATCAGATACACTTATAACTGGCCAACACAGGGAAGAGGTTCAACCAGGATTTTTCATATGTTTAATATATAATATTTCATTTCATGTTTCTCATAAATCTGAAAAGGATCCATCCAATTGTACAAGAACTATGCCTGTTCAAAGTCTGTAAATAAGCACGTCTGGACTTGAAGGTGGCACGGCAACACCACATCCTGCTGCTAGACAGGATCACAGGCCCAAGCCAGGGCRGGAGAGAGGCACTGCTCAACAGGCTCAGTCCCTGGGGAAGAACCAGGTCTGGCAGGTCTTTGTGCAGCCCACTCATTCCCGGATGCAAGTGCCACCGCTGGGATGTCCTCATTTGGCCCTCCGACCTTTCATCTGCTCTTCATCAGATACATGCTGAGTACAGAATTACTTCATTAGCTTACAAGCTACTGCATCATTTAGGGTGATTCAATTCCAGGAAGTGATTATTAAGAATTTTAGAATTAATTTCAGGTGTCTACTGAGTTACATATAGATATTATCTCTTTATTTAGAAGAAGAGTCTACAAATAGCAGATTTCTTGTCTAGAAAGCACATAATGATACTAGTAGACACTTGCTAACAATGTTTTAATGGTAGCCAAGGACAAATAGCTATAGTTTTCACTTATCCTCATAACATGGTGTCAGTAATATTTCACTCTGMCCTTCAGCTTCATGGTCTCTACTAAAACTACCGTATTAACCCAAATGTGACAGGACTATCCCTCCCCAAAACATAGACTCCTGTAACCAGGTGCTAAACATGCCACACTGCTGCATCATCTCTCAGGATATTATTTCCTTAGCAAGACAGAAAAAGCGTCCCACACTGCTGCAGAACCTGTATGTTTTACATAGCAACATGATGTAATTTTATCATGAACAATGAAGTCAGCTGATCCATCTGGGTCATACACCAGACCTACACTAATTTGCGGTATTACGAGGCCTGCTTTACAACATATTAGAACACCTGGGATTAAAAGGAGTACTTGCCCATCAGTAAGCTGGGAGCCTGTCGGCTACTTCTAAGGGACTAAAAAAAAAATAAGAACTAGTCCAATTAGCATTAGACTTAAATTTACCAGAAAAGTTTTAGAATCCTAAAAAGTTGGGGAAAAAAAAAATTTAAAACTTAGCTACAGCCTAAAGCACTAGTACTTTCAAGACATATCTTAGTCTTGATACATAATAACCTAGAAAAAAAAAAAAAGATGCACAGCCAGAACAAAACTAGCTGTGTTGGCTTCACAGGAGCATCCAGGAGCTSTTCATGTTGCCAAGGTAGGGCAGGGCATACCGGGACTTGGTACTTCAGCAGAYAGATCATCAGAGGAAGGGTGCAATAATTAATTGCAGACCCTAAGCTCTTACCAAAATTGCGTTTTGTGTCCAACACGGGAAAACCAGTCTCCTCCTTACTCTGAAATCTGTCTAAAAATAGGTAAAGATGCCAAGACTAAATAGTTTACTGTCAGCGTCACCTTCCCTGCTCCTTACAGCCTGACCTTGATGGGTACAAGTGTGTAGGAGAGCCTTGGCCGCCTGCCTCTGACACCCAACTGGAGGTTGCTGGAGCGGGAACTTCCAGGATCCCWCGTTCACTTCAGCCCCTTGGTAACTCCATCTGTCGCGGGACGGGGGACAGCAGCCCGCTGCCGCGCACCGAGGCCGGACAGTAACGGCGCTCTGTGCACAGGGGGTTTTCTCCAGGTTTGGAGAGAGAAGGCAGAGTAAGGGGATTGTGTATTCTGCCTAAGAACACAAAATTGTGTCCTAGAAACAGTATTCTTAAAATGAAAAGAATGCTATGAAAAGCAGCGGCTTTACGAGCGTATCTCCTGTGAAGGACTGCCGGGTCCCTGCGRGGTGCTTCTCCTCACAGCCGGTCCTCCCCGGGGGATTACATAACCTCAGGGGCAGTACCTGCCCCCATCTACCAATTTCTACTAAACGCTTAGACACTGACAATTATAGACTATGAAACTGAGTTAAAATTATACCAGGCCACGCACTTTCCTTTCTTAAAAAATGTAAAACCTTCATCTTGCTTTCCAGCTTGGAGAACGAGGACAAGACTCCCTGTACATGCCCAGGTGACAGGGCCAAAGCACCACAAACAACCGCATTTTCACCCCAACAGGGAAACCGCGCGAACGAGGCAACCTGAGAGGAGGGGGCGGCTGCGGCCCCCGGCCCGGGGGAGGCCGGGCCACCGCCCGGCTCCTCCTCACGCCCCCCGCCCCCGGAATGCCGGCTGTCAGCGGCTGCCGCTTCGTTCCCAGCTCTGCCGGGGCCGGACAGCCCCAGCCCCCTCGCCGCCGGGCAGCGCGGTGCCGTCCCGCCTGCCGTGCCCGTACCTGCTCCGCCGCAGCGCGGCCACGCCGCCCCGCACCACGGCAGCCGCCATCTTCCCGCGCCGCCGCGTCCTCTGCTGCGCCCCGCGCGTGAGGGTGGGAGACGGGCAGGGGGCGGGGCCGGGCGCGGAGGCGGGGCCAGGCGGCGGCGGGGGGGCGGGGCCGGCGCTGCTGAGGGGAGAGCGGGACCGGCGCGGGGAGTGTTGTGAGGGGGCCCCGGGGGATGGCGTGTGGAGGGGGCCGTTACCTGAAAGGAATACGGTGTGTAGGGACGGGACCGTTCCTCAGGGGAGATACGGAATGGCGACACGGGTACGAGGCTGTTCCCCAAAGGGGGATGTCGTATGTGGTGAGGGCTGTTCTCTGGGGGGTGTGGGGTGGGGACAGGGCCGTCCCTGAGGCGATGTGGGGTGGGGACAGGGCCGTCCCTGAGGCGATGTGGGGTGGGGACAGGATTGTCTCTGAGGGTTTGTGGTATGGGGGCAAGGCTGCTCCGCAAAGGGGGTATGGTATCAGGACAAAGCTGTTCTTCAGAGGGAAGTATGGTTTGAGGAAGTCCCCAACTACTTCTTGGGGAGTTGAGGATGGGGTGGTTGGGGTTCATCTGCTTCCCAGTGCTGCTTACCTGAGGGGCAGGTAAGTCCTTGACCACAGCTATGRGAGCACCAGAGATGTCAGGGCAGGGGCCTGGGGCAGGACACAACACGGGACAGACACAATGCTGTTCCTGCAAGTGAGATGTCAGGCAGGGTAGTGCAGTAACCTCTGTTCCTACTCTGGTGCCTGGATCCTAGCAGCACAGAGGTGATTTTGTAGGGATTATTTGGTTTCCACCCTCTTAGGTGCATCCCTAGATAGATGCATAGATGCTACATTACTGGGAAGTAGTTAATTACCATTTTCTGATGGTGGTAGGGGAGTAATTTCATAGGGTGAATCAGTAGGAAAAGAATTCCAGAGTCCTGCCTCTGTGTTTCTGCATCCTCAGTGCTTTAGGACATGGTCCTCTTGGCTGACCTGTTTGCTTTACATTTGTGATTAACGTTTGTTTGTTTTCCTGAATAGGCCTAAATAAAGTCTACATCTTCATGTCATTCTGCTTTTTTCACATGACCACATGTCATTCTGCTTTTTTCACATGACCACAGACAGCAGCATAGTGTCTGTATAAGTATCTTAGACATATACAGGAAAGCCTTTTATTTTTAAACATGTAAAATTTGAGCAGAGATCCAGATGCAGCCCTCACATAATAGTAATAATATTAGCTGACTGAGTTGTTGGCAAATGCATATATCCTGAGCTAACATAATGGTAGGGTTGGCAGGAAGTAAAACCTCAAAGAAGGTGGGATTTGATCCTGTTAGGTGCTTTGCTACAAGCATTGCAAGAGCCATTAGCTTTGATGTCTAACTGCACCCTGCTGGTGGGCCTGACGGACAAGTTTCCCCAGAAGTGATTCAGGAGTGATTCAGAGGTTAAGGTGTAGTTAAATGAAACACACTTGTTTATAGCATATATTAACTGACGTTGACTGAACTAATTAATGATCTAATCTTTCTCCCTGGAATTAAAAGTAAATATGTGGACCTTTAACTATTTTAAAATTACTTTTATCAAGTGTTTTGTTCCTACATTTGTTTGTTTTTTTTTTAACATCTGATAATATATTGTATCAAAAGATTATATAAACTGCACTCACKGAGGAATAAAACATACTTCCCAAAGGGTACTGAGCTGTTCTAGGCCTGTACAGGTGAGCCAAGTCAAAGGGTGGGTTAATACCACAGTTCTCTTAGCAAATTAGAGAACGGAGATCTTAGGGCTTTAGAACTTTTGTTCAGGAAGTGCAGGAAGTAGTGAGAAATGTAATTCCTACTGTGATCGGTTTAGTGGGAGATGTAACACCTCAACAAATGTTGCAGATCTAGTGATGGAACTTATGAAACACRGAGATAAGCAATGGAGTCTATGTACATGAACGCAAATGAAGCAAGTGGGGAATAAGGACTGTGAGTCACTAGGTAAGAGTACMTAAGGCAACAAAAGAAATCTGGGAAAAGTATTGGCAAAAATACATGAAGCAGAGAAAGTACTAAGAAAATCCATACGATGAAGAAGGAAAACAAAACTAGGAAAAAGACTTTCTTTCTCCAGGACTTTTGGAATAGTCAATTCTTTCCTGAACAGGAGAGATGAAACCATCTTAGCAATATTTTATGCATCATCAGATCAGTTCAGTATGCACACTTCTTCTTATATATATATATATGTATTTTTTTTCCCTGCTGTAGAATTAATTATGTTAATCATGGCTGCTGTAGAATAATTAAGAGGTAATACTCCAGGCTAAGTGTTAGAAAACAGGGAAATAAGCCAGCTTGGATGAGCCTGTTGTGATAGAATGGAATGAAGAGAGTCAAGAAAGTCGACAGTGTCACAGTTCTATTCTGAATTCTGAGGGAGGCATAGGATTACTTTTTGTTTAAAATTACTCAACAGATAAAGCATTATCAGATGAAAAAATAAARTAAGAAGGACCCTTCAATATTCTGTAAAGAGATATGTTCAGTAGTTTGGGCAATTCACTTAGCTTTAGATATCTTTTTTGTAAGATAGATACAAGTCTTACCTATTTCCTGAAGGCATATTGGTGCCTTTTGAAACAGGAGAAGCACAATTTATTTCAAAAGCAGAGGCTTACATTTCTTCCTATATCTGTTCATAACAGAGCAGAAAATGCATGGATATTTTCCATCTGTGGAAGGGAATAGGACACTGTCCCTTTCTCCTTTGCATATAAGGACATACCATGCTCTAACAGTTTGKTTTTTTCCTTAAATCTTGGTTTATCCTTGTTGATGCCTAAAAGCCCTTTGTTATCTTCCAGAAGCTTTGGTCATCACTGTGGAATTCCTGGTATGAGAAGGCAGAGCGTCAGGGTAGAGAGAGGATCCTTGCTGAACTGCTGTAATCATGAAGACAGTGATTTTAATTGTCCTAATCATCTTCACTTTGCTGTCTTCAGGTAAGGCTGATGCAGAGAGGGAAAGAGAAAGGTGATCTCTGATGGGTTACCAGGATATAAACTCTAATACATGCTTTGGTTTTGTTTTCTTCTGTGCAAAGAAGTTGCAGCTAGAACTGTGCCTGTGATTTCCATTTGCCTGTAYTTTTCCTCTTTGATCATTGGCAGATGGTGACCCTGTTAGTTTTGAAGCAGCTTGATACACTAGTTTCTTAGTAATTGAGTGAAGGTTTGTTTCCTTTGGATAGATGAGATCTGCATATCAGTGTATTTTCAAGCTGCTCCCCTCTAAAGTTGCGCTGAATTAACATCAAAACAAGTGGAATACTGATGTTTGATGCTATGCTCAAAGAAATAAAATCTTCAATGTTTTAATTGTAAACATTATTTATTCCAGACAATATTTTTTTTTAGTATTACTAGATCATCAGAGAGCCAAATACATCTGGAAATGACAATGTTAGAGATGTTGTAGTGTTTTTTATGCGTTCAGTCCTGGTTTTCATTACATGGTATAACATTCTCTGAAGTTACATAACTGCATGCTATTTTTATATATAATAATCACTTTTTTCCTCCTTAAATGCATAGTATCTTCTTGAGATGTATATGATGATATGTTTCAGAGTAGAAGGCATTTAATAGAAAGAATACAAAATAAGTCATAGTACATCCAAGGTGGAATAACTGGAGCCTAAAGCAAAAGAGGAAATTTTGTTGACATGTCTGGACTACTTTGTAGCTTCATAGTCAGTTTAAACCAACCAAACCCCCAACTTCTCCTGGAAAAGGAGGTTTCACCTTCTCCTCCACCTCTAATTGTGTCTTTCTTCTTCTGCTGGCACTGGTTTGTTTTGGTTTTTATTGTTTACTCAGTTTTCAACTGGAAAAAGATCTGACAACTGAATAGTTCCGTTCTGCTACAAATTTATAGAGTGTTCCTGTGCAGGTTATTTAATCTCTTTGTTTGGCATCCAGAAATGAAGATAATTCTTACTAACTTCCTGCTTGGAAGAGGTAAGATTGTAAGGATTTTGTTGTTAATGCTTATTCAATACTCTGTTCAACATAGTATATGATTCTTCATTGTCAATAACCAAATTGTCCCTAGTTTCTGTCTTTCATGGTGGGTGTTGTCATGGAAGATAAACCTCTCTATCTTTAGGGAAGTGCAGCAAGTTACTTGTCATTGCTGAGGCAACACTTARTACATCGTTTAACAACAGAAGAAGGTCCAAGTCACAGAATTGCCATTGTAATTTCACATAGTCCCAGATCCTCACTTCCTGGATTAAGGGATTTGGTTTACTCTATTMTAAAGTGGCGTTAATTGTGAACTTCTTCCAACATAAAATTTTCATACTTCTCCTCTGATCTAAGGTTTTCTGACCCTGGAGCTCTGATGTGGGTCTTATTATTTAAAATCAGGTAGTCCTTGTCTGGAAAGAAAATGGGGAGGAAATGCTGTTCCAACAAAGCATGGCGCTCAGTGGGAAATGCTGTTCTGACAAAGCATGTAGCTCAGTGCTGTGAGACAGCTGGGACTTGGAACACCAGCTATTGTCTGTTTAAAAAACAACAATCCCCCYTCTAAAGACTAAATTCAACAAACCTAAAGCAACTTGATCCCCTACCAGCATCCTCCCTCCATACTTATTCTTTTACAGGCTTAGTTCTGACTCTCTAGAACTTTGTAACAGAAATATTAAGATTGGTATGGATAAATTATGCATGGGAATATGTGTGTATGAAAACACCAGAGGAAACAATAGAGCAAAGGTTAAAAGAATGGCCTGTATTGATAACCAGGGACACAACTGACATCAATAAAACTGCTAAACCCTGGCAAATGCATTGTTTACATCAAGAAGGTCTGTGCTCTGATAAGGTCACATCACAGTTGGCTTGTTAGGAGAAAAACTGCAGTCTGATAACAGGAAGGTGGTAACAAGGTTGCCCTACATTGTAAGTGCTATTCCTCTTCTTGCTATCCCAACAGAAAAACAGACCATAGCCGTAAAGATGTCCTTGCCTTTGTTTCCTCATTTTGGGTGGCAACCTTGCCTAAGATTCATGGAGGATGAAGCAAGGAAGATTCTGAGGCAAAAGATGACGCCATAATGTTGATTCTTGAAAAATCTACCTAAAAACTAGTTTGTTGCTGCCAGTCAAGAGGAAGCAAAGAGATATAGTAAAGACTCAACAACAAACATTCATTGTCCTTCATGTTGCGCAAAAGTGGTCTTGGTCAGACTGCTTGGGCACATCTCTTGGGTGCCTGTAAGTATGTGGATATGTGAGTGTGAGTGAGCAGAATCAACTTACTTATGAAGTTAAATAAAATAAAATAGCCTGCCTCTTCCATAAGGTCTTAAACTGAATTTTTTTTCCACTAAATCCTACAAATCTTGACTTCTTTTTTGATCCTACAGGGAAGAAATTCCGATGGTGCACCCTTTCTGACCTAGAACAGAGAAAGTGTGCTGAACTTTCCAAACAACTTATGGCTGTGCTGCCCCTTGCTACTGCCAATTCGTTTGCTAGGATTTCTTGCATCAGAGCCCACAATACATAYGACTGCATTGATAAAATCAGGGTGAGTTCACAGAGATTTTTAAAACTGATTTTGAGTCCAAATCCTCTTTTGAAGAAGTAACTGGTAAACAGAATCCATGGGAGAATAAAATGATACTGAAATGGTGGTATTGCACATATGACAAAATACACGGTAGCTTGAGAGGCAAGGATTAAAACCCATGAGCATTCTAGTAGAGGTACTATTTTACTCCAGCTAATGTCCTTGCAATGTCCAGGAAATAAGTAAAAAGCTGCTTGGAAATAAACGGACAAAACCAAGCTACTAAATTAAAACTTGCTCAGAGCAGTCCCCTTCCTTGTGGGTTTTGGTCCTAGTCTGACTATAATGAATATTTTCTTTTCCCTTTCTTCCCTGCTATTTTTAGTCCCTAGTCAGTCTTTTCTGAAGTAAAGAGCAAAGCCTTTTTTCATATACAAATCTTTAATTTGAATAAAATAAGACATCAGACCTTTTGTAAGTGTAAGCTCTTGTAATTGACCAGTTCGGAAATGAAATTTTCATAATGCTATAAGCTTTGAAAAAAATCACCAATGAAAAAGGAAGATAAGCATTTGCTGTAGAATAATTTCATTAACATACCTAAAACTTAATTGGGATAAAAAATTTCAGTTTCTATTTTCATTCAGTCCCAGTGGCCTTCAATGGAGACCAAATCTGACCTGGAAAACAAAACAAAGAAAATCTTTCTTGTTGCTTCAGGGGATAAGTTATTTCATGTTTTCATTCAGTCCTGCAACCCGTGTTAATAGACTTAAGCTTCACTTTCCGGCTTATGGAAAGGTTATAACCAGGAGAACTCTGAGAAGGATTTGGGGTCTTGGGGGAGCAGTAGGAGGAAATAGGGGTTGCCTTTTCTTCAGTTGGCATCAGAATTGTGTTTTTGGAATGGAAGGCCCAAAGAAGAGGTGAGAAAGGATGTTACTGGAAAAGAACTGTTATTTTTTGAAGGTAACTCAGCCTTCATTGCTAACATTTCACCATGCTTAGTAGCAGGGATTCAATTAAAAACAAAGCAAATGCTTGTAAAAATCACTGGTTACTACTTCTCAGGCAGAAACTCTGCTCTTGAAGCTGCTCTGTTTGTTTCCCTGTAAACACACTTGTTTTGAGTGTTTTGCTGTTGTTTTTAAGGTGAATAAAGCAGATGCTGCCTCCTTGGATGCTGGAGATGTTTACTCTGCTGTAAAGCTATATGGTTTGACAGTGGTGGCAAAGGAGATCTATGATCAAGGTAGGTTCAGAAAGCAAAAGAATAAGCTGTACTTCTGATTTGGCTAATAAATTGCTGTGCAGTGAAAGGYAAAGCTCAAGAATTCTTGAAAAAAAGTCTTTCATTAACTTTATAACAGTATGGAGGTTACAAACAACTGTTTCTAATAAATACTTAGTGATGATGAATAAAATACCAGTGGTGCTTTGTATCTAGTAGCCTTTCTGCCTGTGGTACTGTCACTATGACAAATTGTCTGTATCTACCCCTTCCCGCAGCACTAGTGTACTGGAGTTCTACATCTTGTAGGGAATAAGAAGGGTTTTATTCCATCTGTGTCAATTCTTATACCATGCTCTTTACTAGTGTAACTGAATATTTACTAGTGGTTCTTTAAGAGATTAGCTTCTCTCATGAATTAATTCTCTCCTTCTCACCCTAAAGAGATAAGAATATAAGGTGGAGGATCTTGTTATGGTAAGATTCCTCTTCATTCCTGGCAGACCTGAACAGTCTGTGCAATGAAGGATTTATAAGGCAAGAATAAATAAGTCTGAGCCAAAATCAAGCATACAGTAGAAAATACTTGTGGAACATGAATCTGAGAAGGAAGCCAAATTAGCAGATGAACGTAGGAAGAGACTAATAAGGGGACGGTATGAGAACAGAAGTGAATTTTGTTTTGGTTGAAGAACCGTGAAATCACAGTGGAATTGATATGTTTCAGGTGGTAAGTATGTTCTGAGGATAAGACATAGGAGTTCTTTCCATTATGATACCTAAACAGTGTGATACAAATGTTCAAAACTCTTGAGAAGCAATTGCATTGGGTGATGGAGCTGGATGATCTTCTAAGCCTTTTCCACCATATTTTTGCATTCTTGCTTTGCACATCACTTGCATCGCTCGGTTGGACAAGGTGCCATGTAGCCAGTATATGGTAAAGTTCCTGGCATAAGTACCTATGTTTCACATGCCTAAGATTTTTTTTTCCTTAGCCATGTTCACAGAAGTAGTTGAACACCTGTACACAGGTGGAAGCTGCAGAATTGGGATTTAGTTATTTCTGTTACATATTTTSTCCTATTGCAGGAAATTGTGTGTTTGCTGTGGCCATTGCCAMACGAGGAACTCTGGATATCCAGAGGCTACGAGGTGCACGCAGCTGCCACAATGGAGCCAGATGGACATCAGGCTGGAATATTCCACTTGGCTTTCTCCTTGCAAGAAATGATCTTTCCTGGGATGAGGCGCAACCTCTGAGCCAAGGTGGGTGCTAGGAGCCATAGGGCTATATCTCTGCCCTCAGCGAAAGTGAGTGAAATGCAAGCAGATGTAGAATGAACTGAGCTATGTGGAAACTGAAGGGCTTTGTGGATGAGATATCCTCTTGGAGTGTTTTTGATACTGGCTCTTAGCTCTCTTCAGAACTTTTCTAGTGATCTCAAAGCAGCAGAATTGTTACCAAAACAGGAAATCTTTGTGTTCTGTATGCAACAGGGAACAAATCTTTGCAGTATCTAGCCAGCACAAGGATGGTTTCAACCAAGCAAAATTTGATCCCTCTGTTTCCAGCAAATGTTTCAAATTTGAAGTTTAGACRATGAAGCTGCATTTGCTGATYTATTTATTTATTTTTAAAGCACCATAGTCCTAGTTATGCCCATTATATGTTTGGCCGCTTTTCTTTCTTCAATTTTTTCCCATTTGACTTTTTTTCTTTCTTTTTGTTTTTTTCCCCCCCTACATCTRCAGTAATCAGTGAGTATTTCAATGCAAGTTGCATCCCTGGGGTTGGTGTTGCTGCTCCTCGACTGTGTGCTCTCTGCCAAGGACAAAAATCCTATGTCARAGACAAGAACCACTTCTGTGAGACAAGCAGTAACGAACCCTTCTATGACTCTGAGGGAGCCTTCAGGTGAGTTCTGTGACACTTGTACTGAATTTACCTTCGGGGAAGAAGAACTTGTGAGGGAGGAAAAGCCAGGTGACATGTTAATAGGATGGCATTTGTCTTCCTGCAGGTGCTTGAAGAATGGAGTGGCAGATGTTGCCTTTTTAGATCATCTAACAATTATGAATGCCACAGGTAACGCTAAAAACTCAGATTCCTTTTAACCTCTGGCTGTGCTCTTTCCTGCATGGGAGTTTGGGGGATATCCCTATATTTTTGTTGTTTCCAGGGAAAATTCAATCCCTCCAAGCAGTTCAGTGGTATTTCTTGGCTCTCCACACAAGTCAGAAGGAAACAGAAAAGGAAAGAGTAAGTGAGCAATAATTGCTCACAGTTCTTAGAATGGGAGCRGACACATGTTTTTATACAGGTGATTTCTTTAGCCTAAAGCCTCTGACGCAGCTATCAGTATTTGCATTGCCTGAGTTACAAGATTCCTTTTAAAATTCAGTGTATTGAGCTGCTAAAATGTGMAGTTCCCATATACCCGTTCTGTATTTTTAAACTCAGTCAAGCTYTGTATCGACATTTTTGAAGGTGGTTAGCAGTAGTATTTGCAGGTAAGTATTTTTAAACAAACATATTTACAGGGGTACAGTTTAAAGAGTATTTTGCAGTACCTCTGGCTGAGGTCCCTCTCTTTCTTAGAGAAGAGCATATCAAAGACAACTTTCCCAAGTGTGCTTGGTACACTGTTATGCTTGCATAATCTTTGAGCAACCTCTTCTGAAAAATGTTTTACCTTCCATCTCTGTGCCTGCTGCCAGTTGTGTCTCACTTCAGAGATTCATGAGTGTCCTGTTATTTCAGAGTCAGAACAACAGCAATATGAACTCTTATGTCCTGATGGAACTACAGCTGAGCTGACTGAATACAGCACCTGTAACTTGGGCAAGGGGCCTGGCCGTGGCATCGTCACCCGCCACAACTTCCAGAAGATCACCAAAAAATTTCTTACCATGATCCAAGTGAGTGGATATTATAAGCTGTATGTCTCCAGACACAGGCTTTTCTTCCATCTTTGTGTGGAAGTTACCACCCAGTTTGCCTTCTTTCTTGAGAAATTTATAGTTAGTGTGAACAAAGCAGTAAAAATTGGTTGTTCTGGGGAAGGATCCTGCATTGGCTTCTGGAAGAAGGTTTTACTTCTCTCTAAAGTGTTCTTCTGTAGGAGGCTGGGAATAAATAAGTAAAGAAGGGGAAGATGCCATAACACCCAAACTGGAAAATGGCTAATGATGTTCATCCTGCCCTGGAACTTACACGAATTCTTACGTAGCTGAGGGAGACGCATAGGTTCAGGCAGGGTTCACCTTTGTTCCTCTCTTTTTCTCAATTTATAAGTAGTATCTATTACCTTGACATCCAGGAATCTATTTGAAGCTGAACCTGAAATGCATATTTAATTGCGAATTTAAAGAATTTATGAAGCTACCCGGCCCTTAAAATAGTCCAGCAGACAGTGAATAATTCAACCCAATGGGCTGGGTTGTACTGTCACGCAGACTCTGGTAGATAGCAGTTGTACAAAATCTCTTCTTTATTGAGACATCTTCATATGCCTTTGTCAGTGCATTTATTAACACATACCTTAGCTGTGTTCCCCCGTACATAGCAATGGCTATGCAGCAGTGTTCCTAGTACACTTCTCAGTGGTTTCTGCTCTTCCACTACCATCAGGCTGAGCAGAGTTACTTTGCACGTGGTACTTCCCCATCATAAATCACAAGATATCTTGCACCCCTTTACTGCACTRATCTTTATCACAAATGTTTCTCACTCAGCTATACTCCCTCAGTTGCCTTTCTAGGGTAGGAGACATTGAGCACAGCCCAATAAATTGGAATAAATAAGATGGGAAAAAATTCTTCAAAAAAGTGAATCATACAATGCTTTTAGGACTGGAACCTTCCACTCACTGCATTACCTGTGGGCTTTGTCCCAGTGTGATGGAACCCTGAGTGCTATGTTATAAAYCATTGATATGAAGGGAGGGGAAGATGAGGCTGCCTGTTACTGGAAGGATGAGCAGATCTGGTGCAATTAAAAGTGTTGTTCTTGTCCTAGCGCCTCTTTGGGCAAAAAGGAAAGGAAAGAGCCAAGTTTGAACTCTTCACTTCAGCACCCTTTGGGGGAAAGAACCTGCTGTTCCGGGATGCCACTCAGCACCTGCAGCTTCTCGAGGAGCAGCTAGAAATTGCCTATGTCCTTGGTCTGGATTATGTAGCTCTCCTTAAGGGACTAGGTCATGAAGGTGAGAAGCCTTCCAGAGGACTGTAATTAAGGAAAGGGAAGAAAAAGTTATCTTTCATGTTATTCCTCCCTGCCAGGCACAAGTGCATAGACCTAAACATCCCCTTAACAAAGAACAGATTGGTACATAGGTGACATGATCTCACTRTGCTCCTTCCTTCTAATGCAGGGAGCTCTTTGGACAACAGTGTTGTGCGCTGGTGCTGCATCAGTGATGCTGAGCTTCGCAAATGTGAGGAGTGGGCACTGAACATCAAATMCGACCCGTTAGTCTGTGTCCAAGCAACTTCCATGACCAAATGCATTGAAATGATCAAGGTAGGAGACTCCCTCTGGTCAGAGTATATGATAAGACTGCACAGGGTGTGTATGTCCTTGTCTGAGCTGAACAAGAGGAAAAAAARCTTGTACACTAGGGGAACCAGTGGGAATGAGAGGGGATTTATGCAGGGGAATTTCCAGCTAGTGAGAAAGTACAGCTGCTTGGTTACACAATTCACGCAAATCCTGTTTTTCTTATTTTCTRTGCTGTTGGCAGAGTAGTGAGGCTGATGCAGTCACCCTGGACGCAACACACGTCTACATTGCAGGGAGGTGTGGACTGGTGCCTGTAGCTGCAGAATGTTATGGTAAGTTCTCATGTGACCTTAGCATAAAGGAGGGAATCAAAAAAGTACCATTAAAAATATAGTCAAATTYCCACAGTTTGTGACGTTTTGTGATGGAAGCAGGAATCAATATATACGTCCAAATACTCTTCCCAGCTCTTCCACTAACTGGCTCTAGCATTTGGTCTGGCTGTTTATTATATCTCTTCTGTAAAAGGGACAGAGATGCTGACATGGCTCAAGAGGATTGCAACGTTTTTGACGGGGTGCTGCCATGTAATAGGAACGACAGCAGTCATAAGATCCTTAATGGTTGTCTCTCCTCTCCAGGGGATGATTGTGCCCCAGCTGCTAAGAGCACGGARGAAACAGGGAAACTAATCCATCTTAAGCGCAAAGGTAACAGGACAACTTTGAGAAGGCAAAAGGTTTAGATTTTCCTGAGGCTGCCTCTAGGATTTATGTAGGAATGTATTTACATGTTGGTTTGGGAAAGAAATTGCTATGCATGCTCAGTAGGAGCTTTACAGTTAATGCCGGGCAGCTAGGACAAGAGCTTTGTGGGTAAGCAAAGAATGCAGATCCTCTACTGTAACCAAAGAYATTGTGACAGGATGAGGGAGGGAAGAGGGGGCCTGTACCTGTCTGGAATATTTAATTGCCTTGGTATAACTGGTTGTTGTCATTGTTTTACAGCACTGCCACCAGTTTATGCTGTTGCCCTAGCTAAGAAAAATGCCAAACAGATTAACATCCGTAACCTTAGGGGAAGGCGATCCTGCCACAGTCACTTGTATAGTCCTGGAGGATGGTTACTGCTTTCCAGATACACACTGGGAGCTCTGGAGAATGATACTGAGAACTGTGACATTGGCGCCGGTAAGGGCTGCTCTGGGTTATCTGTTGACTAGACCATGGAAATCTAAAGCCACAAATTTGGGAGTAAAATGTAGATGGGGCCATGAGCATTTGACCAGCAAGTGACGACTGCGGTCTCCGAGGGTGTTGAAGCAGCTCTTCCTCCTATCTGACTATGTGTGATTCTTCACACTATTTAGCCCTCTTCTGCTAGCTGTTAGGATTGAATTCCATTCCTGTCTTCCAAAGTGTGAAGAGGCTTTGGAATACCTTGGCCTAATCTGACCCCAGTTTTCTCTACTCAGTTTATCAGAATTACTTTTGGAAGGGCTGCATGCCAGGAGCAGATGGAAACCTGTGCAAGGTGTGCATTGGAGACAGTGAGGTGGAAGGGGCTCGAGTATCTAGCAGATGTGCTGCAAGTCACAACGAACGTTACTATGGCAATATGGGAGCACTCAGGTAAGCCTTTTATCAGAGTCAGAAATGCAGAGCAATAGCCAGAATTGGCTTATTATTTTGCTGATGGTTTTCTTTGGAGTATTTTTTTTTGTTAAGCAACTGGCTGTATAAAGTTTTGCTAGCATGTATTTTGTTTTGGTTTCAGTTGCTATGGGACCTTCAGCTAATTGGTGATTTAAAACAGTCATGAAACCATTTCCAGAGCAAGACAATGCTTCCAAACATGTAAGGCTTAGAGCGTTGGTACTGACTCATTAAAGAGAAGGGATGAAAGATAGTTAGAAGGTCAGAGAGCAGAGGTGATGTGGTAAGAAGCAGTGTAGGGTACAGGAGGTAATTAAATAGACTGGAGATATTAACAAAAACATAGTTGAAGCAGAGGCAGAGAAGAGYATTAAAGGTGAAAGCACTCTTATAGACTATATATAATGCATTTAGTTGAATTACATTCTCTTTCCCAGCTAGGCACAGGTGAGGCTGCATGGACATTGTGCCAAACTTTGACTTGGGAGCTGCTTTAAGGGATGAAAGGGATTGTCTTATCAAATATGTGAACACTGTCCACCAAGGTCTACACTGACATCACTAACTTGTTCCGTATAACCACCAAGTAATTACAGTGTCCAAGGGGGATACTTCCAGCTAMTCCTGTTTTGGCTTCAGGCAACTGTCCGAATGTCAGTCATCATGTAGTGGCTGTCTCTGATAACTTCTTGTTTTTTTTCCTGCACTAGGTGCCTAGTTGGCAATCCCAGTGGAAGAAACTTCGGAGATGTAGCTTTCCTGGAACACTCTAACCTACTCCAGAACATAGAGAGTGAGATGCAGATATTCTCTTTTCCTTTGAGAATGTTCATTACTTTCCACACAGTGACTATCACTCGTGAGGATCAGCTGTTACAGGTTTAATCTAGGTCCATGAAGTTGTGTTTGTGAYTGGAAAATTGCAAGAACCTTCCTGCATGTAGATGTTCCAGTAAAGCTCAGTTCCAGTAAAGTTCAGATACTGTTCAGTTTTAGAGAGGAAAGAGGAAGAATCACTGAGTGCAAAGATCAAGGTGTGTGTTGCGGGGGTAATCGTCCTTGGAGACTGCACTAATTTTTGGAAAGCTCAAAGCTTTAAAAAGCAAGTGACTTTTCCCACCAGACTTTCTCCCATAGGCAGCCATAGTGCATGTACCTGYTGTTTTTAATCAGAGTTTCAGGGATGAAAATGGCAGATAAGGGCAATGCTGTGGGCTGCTTGTGGTGGGAGATCTTCTATGGCTTCATCGTGACACGGCAACTTCCTCATGTTGTTTCACAGGCACTTATGGAGTAAACAGTCCAAATAGCTTAATAGGTAAAAATACTGCAAATTATTTTGCCTTTYACAGTTTCTAAAACAACATTGTTACTACACTGTGAAATGTTTAAATTCCTCTGGGAAATACTGATCTTTGCAACAGTATCKGATTTTGTTGATGAAAATGGTTTTGGTTACAGTAGCTTAAATCCCCTCAATTTCTTAAATTATGCCTACTGCTCTAACAGTCAAAATATGCTGCCTTTTCATAGAGGTGAASAGAAAGGGAACCCCCATTTGTTCAGCCTGATAAAGCACACTGAAATTCTAATTTAGGCAATTTCAGTAACAGAAAAGACTTTTCTAAGAGAGGAATCTCTCTAAAATCAAGTGGAGGTATAAGGGCCTAGAAATCCACAAGCAGTCATGCAGCAATGAGCAGTTTGTTTGGGGAAGCAAAGGACATGGAGGCTGAATTGCTTTGTTTTCAGAATGCGATCTGATTACAGATGAAGATGAGGCATGATAAGCTGTTCGTATGCCTTGATGTTACTCCAGTTTTTAGTTGATAGGTGCAGCTTAAGCTCACTGACCTGTTTCCTCAGTGAAAACACTACCCTGTTCCTAATAAATGACCACATAGCATGCTGCACTTGTTTTGACCCTATTAACTGAACTTCTTCCTCTCAATTTTTAACATTTTGCATGAGATTCACCCTGTCTTCTGCTTTAATTTTTTAAAAGGATTTGCTTTCACTTCRTTTTCTTTTCAGATCTGGACAGCTCTGGTTGGGCAAAAGGTTATACTCCTATTGACTTTGAACTCTTGTGTCCGGATGGAACACGTGCTGCAGTCACAGAATGGGCAGGCTGTAACCTTGGCCCCATTCCCCCCAGCACAGTCATGACTCGACCAGTGACTGTCACTAAAATCTATGACTTTCTAATGAAATCCCAGGTAAGGCAGATAACAGGGAAAAAGCATCTTATCACTTGTTATGTACGACTGCTGAAAACCCTTTCAAGATCAAAAGGTTTATATACTGAATACAGAAAGTGCCTTCAGGTCCAATATGAAAGAATTAAGAATGTGTTTAGGAGATTGAGAAAATAATTATTTGGATTCTCTAAAGGGGCATTTTGGCATCAGTTGCCATTGCACAGTGGTCATACTTTTGCTGAGAAATGAGCCACTGCAAAACTGCACCTTTTTGTATGAATAAGGACAGTGCTAGGTGAAAGTGCTTTTTTCTGCTAGATCTTGCTATAAAACTGAGGGTCACCAGCTTAACCTTGCTATTTATGATCCAAGATGTGGAACTTCTTTTCTGTTTAGGAATCTCTGGGAAGCAAACTGGATTCTGAATTCCAGCTCTTTCAGTCGTGGAAGTATGGTGAAAGTGATCTGCTTTTCAAAGACRCTACTCAGTACCTTGTTCATGCAAGTCACATGAGCTATCAGGAAATTCTTGGACTCTCTTTCTTTCAACTGGCAGAATCAGTGTTAAATTGTACACCTGCAGGTAAAGTCAAGTTCTGAATTTTGAGTTAGAGAAAAATGCAAAGCAGGAAGCCTTCTGTGCATAGCTATTGCCCTTTTGTTTAGACTGAATGGAGAAGTATGTTCTACATAATCCTGTTAGTAACCATTTTCCAAGGAGTACTGTGTTTGGCGCTCCTTTAGAGCCTCTTACAACTTCTGTCCAAAAGCACTGAAACTGGAGCTGTGCAGGAACAGAATAGCCAATACAGTTTMGAGCGAATACGAGGTTATTGAAGTAGGACTGGTTTACTCCCACTCTAAAATTTTTCCCTTCAGTTCCAAAGATCAGTTCTGGGAAAACAGAATATAATATTCACTTGGATATACCAAACTTGGGAAAAAAATAAGACCTTTTATATTTAATTCTTGAATTAACCTAGAAATAAGTTAAATAATTTCCTTTTTAAAAAGAGTGCACTAGAGAACTCAGGATCAAAACCTTTATAAACTTAAGGGATGGCTTTTTCATTATTTTCCACTGAAGTATGCATTTAGCTATCKCAAAAACTGAAACTGTCTATGAGCCAGAGTCAAGCTGTTTTCAGATCTGAAAATCTGTATTGAAGTAAATGAAGATTACACAGTAAGTTAGACTCCTGTGAGTCTAAGTTGTTAAAGAATTTAAATTCAAAAGGGGAATTTTTACCTCTATTCTGCTGTTTTAGTGAATAGTATCTGAAGAATTTGTTATTTTTAAAGCTGATAGTATCTTTAAGTGTATACTTTCTTACTGGTTTTTAGGCATCTTAGACTTCTGCAAACAGGATATCTGTGCATCCTCATCAAACTGACAGCTAATACGGAGGCTTTGCAAGGCACACACACCACCATCAATGCTGAAAACAAGGAAATATGCAAGTCCAACCTATCCAAAGCAATCAGCAAGGAAACAGTAATCTCTAGAAATGCATGCTGAATACTCTCTTTTTTTTTTTAAGCAGATTTTATGTTTATGATAATGTAATACCACTCATATGACACCCCTTTCTCATTTGGAGCATGGCATCATGTGGAACAGCACAGGCCAGTCTGCATAACCCACAGCACAGAACTAGGATCAGCAATTCTGTACAACTACTATGGAGAAATCAGCATTTTTGTGGAAATAGCAGGGCCGATACCACGGACTAAAATACAGACTGTCATGAGTGGCACAGGTTAGTCGGGAGCAGTTTGCCTTGCTTGTCTTTTRAAACCTGTTTTCATGCAAAACCATGACATGTTGGTAGTTGCAGCATTGTCCTCCTATATTTGTGATTTTGGTTGCAGCTAGATAGACCTAGCTGAATACACACACATACTATAGGTTATATATGTAATTGCTATCAGAATCAGTAATCAGTCCTGCTTTTGACTGGGAAGAATGTATTTGKTTTTTTAACCAAGGATTTACACTAGTAAATCAAAACATTTTTCTCTCACAAATCAATGTATTAAAGCATCTAATAGCCAGCAGAACTGGATGCTTGCAGTGTGAAGGTGAAGGAAAGCAATGGATATTCATCCTTGTCAAAAACTCCAACCATTAGTTCATACTACKTTGACACTTTGGATCTCTGATTCTGTGAAGTGTCAAAATGTGATTTATCGATTAAACAGCGTTGGGTTTTACAAGCAGAAACTGCCTGAACATGATAYGAAGTCTTTTGAACAGAATGTATAATGTATTCATTTTGCCTGTTAGYGGATAAAGAGCTAGAGTGGATGACTCTTCATGGGTCCGGCTCACTTCAGTTTGCAAGAGTGTTATCACCTTCTGCTCCCATGCACCCTGAACCAGGCAAGGTTAAGATGTTTAATTAAAAAGAAAAATYCTTCACCCAAAACTTTCCMGTCTTTGCTACATATGTTGCAGTTAACCCCAGCTAGCAATAAATGAGATGGAAATAGTGAAGAGAGGCCAGCTGCAATAGAGATAAAGTCAATGTATCTGCCATATAAAGGGAAARACAAAAAAAACCCCAAACCTCTCCACCACAACTAACAAAGTCAGGCAGCAGTAAAGTACTCAGTTGTAAAATACACTGTAAAGAATACCTGGTTTTAAACAGTTCATTCCATGCCTAGCTTGTCTTTCCTGTTCTTTGACTTACAGTCGCCCCTCTCCTCCCCCTTTTCACTTCCTAAGAAAGAAAAAATTTGCACTCTGACCAGCAGCAAGGGTTTTAGATTCAGTGCATGTTAGCTAAGACTGTTCTCTTTTTCATTTGTCCCATTGTTTGACATTGACTAATCAAACAACAGAGAGAGGATGCAAGTCCAAACTCACCTACTTTTCAGAGAAAAAGGGGAGAGGCAAACGGTGAATGAAGCAATCCGAGTATGGTGACAGAGCAAAATCCTCATATATTGTGTTGCAGCCAGCAAGCTGTAGCCCTGAGGAAGCTGGGGAACAGCAGGAAGCTTGTTTAGGTCTCTGAAGTGCTCCCTTGCTTTCTTTACTGGAGCTTACATGCCACCTGCGGGACCCACATAACACTGCACTTCAATCAGAGAAGCGAGTTAAGAGAACAGGGTGAAGAAATGCATTTGCCAGCTTAGTTTTGCCAAAAGCAGCATGCAGCTGAATAGCAAATAAATTGAAAATCTGGGTTATGCACAAGATTTTATGGGGGGCACAGACAGTACAGATGCTTAACAGGCTTTTTTGATGTTCCTAAGCTTCAGCTTTGGTTTAAAAGCATCAGTCTGATGCCTTGCACAGACTGTAGTACATGAACCACTGGCCTGCTTCAGCTTTGAATCTCCCAGTTCTGAACCTAGCAGGGAACTGTCTGTGCTGTTTGGCTCCTGCTACTCTACTACCTGAAGAGATGGATGCTGTCTCAACGCTATGAATAGTAGCTAGGATCATGCTTAAAATCCCCCAGGTCTGTTACGGATGAATGAACACTAGAATTGCTGCTCACCAACAGCCCATCCAGTTACTTAACGGTGTTAATCTCTTTGGAGATTTGACCTCTTCCCCCCCATGTGTGCCAGACAGATATATCACGCATATTTACTGATACAAGCCTAAAGAAGGCCTTAAAAAAACTGAAAGGTGGTCAGAGAAATTTATTTCCATAAATTAAAAACACACACAAAAAAAAMCATTAAAATTTTAGATTCACACAATATTGAACAGAAACAAAATGCCAAGAGCATGATGGAGGCTAATGGCACAAGTGTACAAATTCTCATTGAGCTATTTGTTAACTTGATAGCATCATATAGACTTTTAATCCACAGTTACCATCCATATTCTAGAAGAGCACCTGGAACATAATACACGAAAGGCCCACCTCAAATCAAATACAATAAATGAGAACTGCTTGCAGAAAATCATATCCAGCAAGCATCAGAACTCAAATGKATGCAGCCACAAGGCCAGCCAAGCCAGGCAAATGCTGTAACATACATTTAAGTAGTAGCCTTAGCTGCTCTAGTCGTAGCATGATGAAAATAACTTTTTTTTTTTTTTTGAAAGTGATCTTTCTACCTCCCTACCTCAGCAAATTTAGCAAAGAGCTGCCTGGCTCTGCAAAAGTTACTACTAAGAGACAATACATGGCAAAAGCTTTGCAATTCTTCTCAAGCTGCTCTAGCCATCATTCTGTGAGCAATATGTACAATGTCTTTCCATGATGATACAAAAAAAAAARAAAAATCCTCACTGGAGTGGGTTCACTTTATGAAAAGGCAAGTGTACATATCCTTCAGCTAGGGAAGTATGCAAGACCCCAAAAGATGTATCCTCTATACTTTTTTTTTCAATTATCTGGGACAGAAGCAGCTCAGAGTGGCAAATACCTAGCTTCTGCACAGTCATCACTCCCAGTGTACAAGCAGCAGCCACAAGGAACAAGGCTGTTCTACAAGTGCTGCAAACAGGAACAGAGGTGGGAAGGGGAAAAAGTGCACAAGCATGACTGACATCTGTATGCGGGGGGGGAAGAGATGCTTTGTGTCAATTAGCTTACATCTCTATCATCATACAAATACTAAACCAAAACAGAATAATGCTGTATATTCGGTGTTCCACAAACTAAGGTCTGGGACAAGCTAGGCAACTGCAACATCATTTTGTAACTCCTCCAATTATTGTAAACAAAAGAGAATGGAGTGTTTTCTTTGCTCTGCTCTCTCTGCTATAGCTGTTAAAAAGAAAGCTAAGAAATGTTATTTCAAAGCAATCAGAAACAGGACAGAGCAGGGAAGCAGACAAAAAAAAACCCCAAACAAAAAAAACCCACCACAACCCAACACATTCCATGTTTTGAAGCACATTAGAGGTCTGAACTTTGCCTGGACCCAAGTTTCCTCCCCCCCCATCCATATCCTTGTTTCCTTAAAAGCCCCAGTAAGGTTACAACTCAATTGTGTCACAGCACTAGAAGCCTCCCATATTAACAGAAGGTGAATGAATGCTGTGTAACAAATCTCATTCTATAGCATTCTATAGCATAAACCCATAAAAATATATATCTCTCTCTTGCTACAGCTTCCAACCAGTCAACAATTGGGCTAATAAACCAGTACAGGGAAAGTTCCAAACATTTTTTAAAAGGCAGTCAACCTTTATATTTTAGGGATTTCTTTTTATAAAAATAAAGAGGATCAATTAAAATGTTCTCTAGCAGCCCAAATAGGTTAACCAGACCTTGCTGCTGAAATAGTATGTCAATATGTTCAAAGTTTGCCTGCCTTGTTATTTTACCCTCAAAACCCAAACACCACTACTTTAAGTGTGCACGCCTCTCTTTAGTCTTCCTGATTAAAGATAATTAGCCTCCAAAMCAAGAATGTAAACTTCTACGAATTGCAGCATATAAACTGGGAGCAAAACAAGCCCAGATTAGATTTCTTTCAAGACTTAGGCACACACAGTGTAATAATCCTCTTCCAGTTCTCTACTTTGAAAGCTCTGGAATTCAACAGATTGCTTGTTAATTTTTAGTTTTCTGTTCGGTCAGTAACAGAAGTGGCAGAGCAACAGAAGATAATGGTGGTATTTTCAGTCCTGCATTTATTGGGACTTTATTAAAAATACCCATSCACTAGATATTTGCTCATTTTGAAGATAAATAGAAACTCTATTACATGGGTAGGTAAATACGAAAGTGCAAGTTTCAAGTGACAAGTGAAAGAAAGAACAGACTAACTAAATTTGAGCATCCCAGCAATGACAGCTTTGCGTGAATAACTTCTATAGGCACTAAAGGACAGAAATTACCTGAACAGCAGCTAGCATTCATTTTGAATTATGCTTCAAGTAAGTTTAACAGAAGTTATCCCAGAAGGGAGCTCTCTTCCCTCAAAAGGTATTCAGAAATTGCCCAGTGCTGCATCAGATAATTACAAATGGCCTTACATAATGGGGGGGGGGGAATTCCACATGCTAGGAGCCTCTTTGTACAACACTAGCTATTATGTACAACAGTGCTGTACAGAGAATATCTAATTACGAGCTACATGAATTGTAAATCTAAAACGGTAAATAAAACCTCAAGATGGAAAAAAAATTATTTTCTTGTTGGCAATAAAATTAAGTTGATATTTTTACTGGCATTAAAATAACTTAAAAATGAATCTCAGAGATTTTGCTGGTGTTCCYTGCATACAGCAGCTCAGCTCAGTTAACTAAAAACCTCTACTTATGTATCATGCAGCTTAACATCCTTGTGGGTTAATTACCTTTTCCTCTGGAAAAGAGGTTGGCATCAGCCAAGTAGTTAGAAACTCTACTATTTAGGAAAAATTAGTACTGGGCACAATTTTTTCTTAAAATATTACCTTTTTGGAGCTCAATCATGTTAAAAGGTGTCCTCATGCAGCAAATAAAGAAACATATACAAAGTGCAAGTTATTTAAAGTCTAGTTATGTGAGGCTTCTGCTGCCTGAAGCCAGAAAGGGCACAGAAACTCAGAAGGAACCTTCTAAGTAAACAGAAGGAAGAAACAATTGAAAGCAAACCAGACAGCTACTTTTAATTATCAAAAAGTTAGTGGTATATCAAGAATGTGTTTGCTAGAATTCATCTTTATCAAACACCATATCTCTTCTGTCAGGTTCTTCAAAATAGCCATTACAGTAACAACAGCAGACTCAAATGTGCAAATGATCTGGAGTACAGAGTTCTAGCATCGCTGAAGGTGCACTACTTCCTCCTTTACACTACTACTCTACCCTCAAAAGGTGTTTAAACATAATTAAACATTAGCAGTAATTTCCAGAGGTTGGGGATGGAATGGTAAACTGTATGTGGCTGTGTTACACTCAAACAGGGACCTAAAAGAATCCCTCCCAATAGCATTTTAAAATAAAATAAAATAGCACCTTAAAGAGGGCCACAGCCAAAAACTGATCATCAGATATTAAAACAGAGTGGTAGAGTAATGTATGAAGAAGTCAGTAGATTTCTCCCAACAGGACTAAAATACTAAAGGAGCTGATTGGACCATTTTCAGCTAAATGGCTCCCCCAGATGTAGAGGCCTGCTCCTGCTCAGCCTCCTTTGCAAAAAAGGCTTCAAGGTCCATTAGCTTCTGACTCAGAAGAGCATCTAACTCTGCACTCTGTAGTGCAGCTTTTTTTGCTCGGGTGAAACTACCCACTGCTTTGATTTTGCCTCGTGTCTTCCTTTTCCGGGGAAGAGTAAAGTCCTGAAACTCTAGAATCCGCTTTCTCTTCTGCTGGCTGACAGAGATCAAGCGTCCATTTTTCTCCTTGGGCTCTTCAAAGATTGTTTCCAAGCTCCTGGTAAAAGCAAAGGATAGAACTCATGAATACTCAGGAAACAGTTAAGGACAGGGAGACTGGGGGATTTCATAACCCAAGTAAACACACTTCTTTCTTTTACATTTTTACAGACCCTCCACACCTCTTGTAATGTATACTTATCTACAGCTTACACTTCCTACAACCGCACATTACTGCTAGCGAAATAATTTGTTGTTGGTGCATAGACATTTGGGTTGAATCTCTTTCTATCCGTATTCCAGTTCAAAAGCACAATTATAGAATCTTCATTTTATAGAATAAGTAGATTTGAACATTAAAAATGTAGCAGTCTTGATAACCATGCTATACTCGATGACAGGCATTTATTCTTAGTATTTTAAAGAATATTTAGTTGCCTTTGAATTTTGAAAAAGTACTGTACTTGGATGGAGGCTGGAATGAATGAGTAGATTAAAAAAATATACAAATCCATACTTAAACCAGCTGCAAATTCTTAGTTCATATTCTATTTCACTGCTTTCCATACAAATATTAAAAGATATTAACTTTCTCTACCACTTAAAACTAGAGCAATTTATCTCCCTCTTAGCTTTCAGCCACTTTTAACCTTCTCTCTCTCTCTGCCTAAGTAATTTACATTTATCTTAGTTTTCTCATTAGGAAGCAGAACCAACCTGGCTGGAGGAGGGGACTTATAGTTCTTGTTTGTGTAAATTTCTTCTAAACTAAATTCTTTCTTCTTAAGCCTGAAAAAGTAATGAACAAATCAATCAAGAAAGAATTTCAAAACTACCTCTCTTCACAACAAGCAGATTTACTAGAAACAAGTATAGTTTGTGTTCTATGCTTAAACACTAACTAATTATGCTTTAACTTAAAACATAGTTTTAGATTGTAATTGGGGATAGGGAGGAATGAAAAATGAGGTCGTTAAGTACCTAATTTTATACAGTGTTTTTRTAAGGTCTGGGTCAAGACTTGCCATTTCTGCAGAGGTCAACGTTCCTTTTAGCATTCTATGATGTTTCAAAATAGTGATGCTCAAAAGAAGGGGGGGAAATCCCTTCACAGGTCACTTTTTTGTGGAAGCTAAGAAAAGACTTACAGTTTAGCAGATTAACATTTCATCTCTTGAGACTGATTTTAAAAGTTAGTTATTGACACTTAATTAGCAAGCTGATCTCTGAAGAAATGCATTCCTTTGTCAAAGCTGGCACTTCTGTTTAAAACAGAAGTGAACAAAATACTAGATGACTGATTGAAAAAGCTTTATCAATATCTGGTACTGTGATTACCCATGTTTACACTGAACTAATGTTTCCCTAAGATCATATACTACAAACAAAGAAGGGTCTGTGAAGAACTCCAACATAATTTGCATCAACAGAACTTCCTAATGGATTGTTTCATCTCACTGTGTGTTGTAGAATGACTCGTTTTCAATGTATGTTTATCAATATGAACTTCTTTCTTCTTTAGAAAATCATTCCATTGCAGCTTAGTTTTTCAAGTTTTGCCTAAAACCCAATCAGTAGTTCATATCCAAGAGTCCTTTATTTATCCTTTCTCACTTGAAAAAAGTATGTTCAAAGACCAATTTCTTTCTTCAGTCTTTTATACAGTTGATACAGCTGTGTCAATCTTTTCGTATGAAGGAAGCAAACATCAGATATCACTCAAGTGGGAGCGTACAAAATAGTGGTGGTAAGAGAAGCATTTATTGAAATGATTACATTATTATGCAGGAAATGTAAGCAACAGAAGCTAGTATGAGTCCATTTAAAAGATACTGCTCACCTTTTTGGTTTGGGTAGTCCCATTGGAGTAAGGTTAGGGTCCGGCTTAGGAACAGTTTTCCTGATTCGGATCTGTGAGACTTTCTTTGGCCTCTTTTCTGGCTCAGTCTTAAGAAAAAAAAAAAAAAAAAAGAAAAAGAAAAAGGTTAAAATGAAGGGAATTATGACCACGCTAGTCAACAGAATTCTCTTTTATGTTCAGTATACATTATCTATAGAATAAACATTCCTCTTTGTTTTGGCACCTTCTTTCTGCTTGAACAAAAGAAAGCAGCAGCACAGACTAGGATTAACAGCCTGTTTTCCTTCCTCGCCTTTAGCAGTTACTAGATAATATTCATCAGCAGCAGCTTCAAGTTCTGGGGAACCAAGAGTCTGAGATCTCTGAAATAGAAAATGAACTCACTTTTTTCAGTTCTGTGTCATCCTGGGCTCTAAGACAGGCTGGAACAGAAACATCAGCTTCATCAAGGCCACGGACCTGTAGCTCCGATGCTGAAAGCCTGGGGGGAGATGGCGATGATTCTGGAAGTGAGCAAGACTTTGGTAACAGAAGAGGGAATGACGTTTCCAGACTGTAAAAGAGGAAGAAAGGAACATATGTATATTAATACCCAATTTATGCTACAACAGCATCCACACGCTCAGGTGATGTTCCTAAATTGCAATATGGGCACAAAAAGCAATGCAGTTCACACAAATTGCCCAAGTAAGTGCACACTTTCTCTGGTACATACATAGAGCCAAAAACTGCTGCAGTCCGCATTGATRCTGAAACAAACTAGTATATTTGCCAGTGTATTTGAACATTTAATTTTAAATCCGCTCTCTTCCTTTTCGTATAGTTAAGCAGGTTACAGCTCTGTTTAGTAACTACTGATAGAAAGTGATTAATCCTCTTTTTCTGCCAGCAAATTTCTTTGACACAACTAGTAATTTATTACATTTTGTTTACAGATAAATTTAAAAGATAGCTTTTATAGCTGCCGTTCCAACACTGAAAAAGAATAGAAGGAAGTTTCAGCACCTAATGTCCAGTTGCTCAGACAGAAAGAACATATATCCAAGTAAGGAAACAAACTTCTATAGTTTCATGTATTCATTTCATTATAAGTGGCACAACATGGTTGAAAGTGATGGAATTGTTCTGTGCAATGATCTACATCTCCACACTYCTCCATTACATGATCCAGTCAGTTTACTTCGCTAACATTTTAATCAGAAAGCTGTTCTTGAAGTGAACTGCTAAGAGCTGAAAGCCAAAATGACATAAGCAATGTCTTTCTGAGAAAGCTTATGATCCCAYTACTCAGAATAAATATCAAAGTCCGAGAGACTCACCGTATCTCATGACCTGCAGTCTGTAGTGCTTCCATACTCTGTACAGGTAAGTGCGGTAACGTGGCATAGCTGGTTCAAAAGAATGGGGAAAAAAAAAAAAAAAAAGACAGACAGAAATTAGGTCTACACTATAAAAGAGCTGAGGGAAAAATTATTAGTATAAACTGGACTGTAAGACAAAAAATGCTAATATCAGGAATGAGAATAAAAGACTAAAACAATACAAGAGCAAGCCACATCTGCCATTTAGTCCACTAAATTTCACTGACGGCTTGTTAGGGAAATAGTCCTGCTTTCACTTAAAAATGGTAGTGATGAGAAAAGGAAATAAAAGTACAGAAAGAGAGGGAGACAGTATTAGTCTGAAAGTTGTAATTATTTCTATGAAAGTCTATATTCCTCATTCAAAACCCCCAGTTTCTAAAATTAAAGTAACCAAAAACCCTGAAGGATTTGCCTACTAAATAAAAAAGTGCATAGTGGCAACAGTAACAAGTGAAAGGAAGGATTTGCATAAGATTAACTCCCTGTTGTCTCTAACTCCCCTTAATCGATGGGAATAACCAAAGGCCTTTCCATAAGGGCTGGTAATTACCATAATTCTACTTTTTAATTTTTCAGATTTTTAACTATCTTAAAACAGGCAGAGATTTTTGTCATACTGGGAGCTGAAAATGCTTTTATACTGCACCAAACACACTTCTTGTATTTATATACCAAAAATTTATCTCATAGGAGATTTTTTTTTTTCGCGTACACACAAATTTAAGAGAGGTTTACTGCATTATYCTTTTGTCACTGTTCCTGTTAATACCTTTAAAAAAAGAAGAATTATTAATTGATGACAACAGGCTATCAATCTTCAGCAAAATGGAATCTAAAATGGTGTTAAATATTTAAAATGTTAGGTTTTGTTCTGTATGCTGTTTTATAGCCAAACCTTTAATATTAATTTCYGCTTAACTGTTTTAGGAATAGAATTTATTTGCTGCACTTCTTTAAACTTCTGCAAACATTCTTTTCAACTCACTGCATGCTACAGTAATTTCACTTTAAAGAAAATCTGAGTAGGGCAGAAGAATTAAGGCTACCTCATAGACATATTTTTAAGATATTTTACAGAAAAAACGAATGAGTTTTAGACTATTTTAACTTTGGGTTATTCTTCTCTTTAAGTTATAAGGTTCCATTTGGCTTCTCTCCCTTTGGGATAAAGATCATTCACAGCAAAACATTTGGTTTTCAAATTACCCTTTACGTCAAGGAATTAAATCCTCTTATACTTTAGCTAACTGGATATGCTGCAACAAGCTGCCTAGGAGTCTGTAGACTTAAGTATGGGAGAAAACACGAGAGCATAAGTCAGCTCTGATCTTGCATGATCATTCAAGGATAACATGCCTCAACAATACAAAATAATAAATTCACCTCATACACAGAAGTAAATTTTAAAAAGGTGACTGTTTTGTTTTTAAAGAATGGCAACAATGTCTTATTTTTAAGTTTAGTGCTCAAACTGTAGTTTTCTGGTATGATTACTTCCAGAATACTAGTTTGTACACTAGAAAATTCAGCCTGATATATTGACTTGTATGGAATGAAGAAGAATGCAGATTCAATAGAATGTTGTCTCTATGCCATTATTCAACTTCATTCTTTTAGTGCAGGCAACTCCCAGAATGAAGTAGTTCTTTCATAAGCTCACTCACACCTTTGGTAGACATTAGAATTTATACTACCAAGTGATATACTTAAACTTTTAGGTATGTTATCTATTTATACAAAGCAAAATGCAGCATTAGTTATCTGGCAAGGTTTTTGGTTATACATATGTTAAGCTATGACATAAGATAAGCCAAATTCAGCAGTTCTCTAGAGACTGACATATTAAACAAAAGAATTAATCAAATTAACTTTTCTACAGTGCTTATGAGCCTATACTCTGTCCAGGAATCTCAAGACTAAAATCAGGGACTGAAGTGCCCCATGTCACTGAGGCATAAAGGGCAAACTCTCTGCTCAAGAGCATGCAAAAATCCTGTAACACAGCTAGGAACCTCTTCTCTCAATCTGTTTCTTAGTAAAAAGATCTCAAATGCCGATAGCAAAGTTGAATTACACATGCAGAGTAGACTTCAGTCCTCTTCCCACTCATAATGAGAATGACCCACAARAATTCATTACCAACCTGAACTGGAGCTACACTTGCTTGTGCCAACAATACATCAGGCACATACTATCAAAAGGCACAGCATACATAAAGAGGTTTCAATCAGCATACAACAGTCATGGAATACAATTGAAAATTTAAGTGAATGCCATCCCCCGCCCCTTAGGATTCTTCCTAATCTGAYATTGAGCATTTTACAGTGGTTCCAAGTGGCACTTGTGGCTCAGACCTCTGAAAAAAACTTTCCTACCTCAGAAATCCAGTTGTTCTGCAGTCACTCTGAATAGACCTAATGAAGTAGCTCACCTTTCTGCATTATATATTCTGATGCATGGTGTGTATATTTTGCAAGGGAGAAGAAAATAGAGTTAGCCATTCTGCCAAAACAGGATAGTATTAAAGAAGTGAAGGCAAATATATTTAAATTCAGCTAACAGACTGTTCCGTAGGGAAGAATCTTCCATGTTGAGCCATTTTTGGAGCAGAATGTGTCGATTTGGAACAGGGGAAACTGACCCTCCAACGCAAGCTGCAATTACCCTCTCCCTCCCAAAAAGGCGCAAGTACATACCCTATACATATTTAATCTCAGAAATAAGTTGATGGGTTTTACCTGTTCTCGATGCCCACACTTGGCTGCCACCTGCAGTGACTGGAATGGAGAGGAGTGATTTCGGAGGGACGGGCAGAAGGACCATGCTGACTCCATATGGATAGTACTCTGCCCAATGAGTATGGCAATGAAGAAAGGAGGTCATCCGATACAGAAGTTGGATACCTTGCCCCTTTCAAACCCTGTGCGAATTGTGATATAAATAGTCTCTGGATRGTAGGAATATGACTGGTTAAGTTTCTTCTTCTTGTCCAAATCCTGTAACATCCAGGGGAAGAAAGTGCTAACACTGTGTGAAGGCCAAGCATGGAGCAACCTCCTCTTCTTTCAGCTATGGCATTTCTTCCATGGCCAGAATGAAAGGCAACAGCCCTTGGGGTTGTTACAGCGCGAGAGGAATGCAGCTCATTATCTAGACCGGAATCTTCCCTGAGAGCTGTTGTATCTGAACAGCTCTGAGACAGGAGAAAAGAGAAAGTCCACTCTGAAGGCGGTGCTGGCATTTCTCCCAAAACTGGTCTGTGATGTACAGAGTGCTGGAATGTAATCCCTGTGAGGTCTGTCACAGGACTGGAGTCCAATTTTATGTGAAGAGAAATYGGGAAAACTGGGTTATCCAAGAAAGAGGTTGGAGGCCTGTGGCTCAAGTCTGAAAAAAGTATTTTGGTAGATTCTACAGCATAAAGTGCCAAAGGCTGAAAGCTGAACATCTTRGTGCACCAACTGTCAGCCCAGCGTGAGTGTAAGTTCCTGTTAATGCAAGAAAAGGCTTCCAATAGATTTTTAGATCTACGTTGGCTGTAGCTCTCAGCCACTGGAAGAATTTCAGAAGAATATGGCAGAGTTTCTAAGTTATGGATGCTTTTGGCAGGTGCCAGGAGTTTGCTGGCCATTGCAGACAGCTTGCTCAACAATGCTGGTTCTTTGGTACGTTTTCTAAATYTCAAGCTGTTCAACAAACTGCACCTCTTGGCCCTCGGCCCTGGCATATGCACGGATCTCACGGCTGTTTCCGTTTCCACTGTCRGTGGTTTACATGGTAAGTACGAAGATTTGAGAAGTGTGTTTTCCTGTTTAGGGAGTATTTCCGGGGGAATCTCAGAAAAAGGTGAACTTTTATTTTTTTTGCTTTTTCTTACGGTTTTTAGCTCACACGATGTGGGAACTTTTTTGCATGTCCTTCCAGGCTGCCTTTTTAATGGGAGAGGTCCTCTTAGTTTATTTGTAGTTCCAAAGGCACCAGGGATTCCATCATACCCTAAATTAAGGTTCAGGTTTTCCATTTCTGAATCCTGAGTCTTCAAAAACTGTGAACTAATAGTATCTGTGGTAATCTTTGGCCTTTTGACTTCTTGTAAAGTGCTACACAGTTTATTTTCACTGCTTCTGACAGCGAAAATCTCCTCTGAAGGACCTTCAAACTTCGTATTTTGTGATGTCACCAACTCATTTGAAGAGCTGCATAAGAGTTCAGAACTGTGCAACATACTTGGTTGCAGTGTGATTTTTGCTCTCTCTTGATATTCTGACTTCTGTTCTTCTTGTGCCTTTCCTGACAGATGTACTTCCATCTTCTCATACTTCTTTCGTTTAAGTACCTGACATTTCTCTATTTGATCAAGTCTCTCTGAACCTAAAGCCTCATTTTCCTTGCAAACTGAATGAGTTGGTATAGTGTCCTGGCCTTCTGTAATCTCCTTTGTGTTATCTTTGCTCTGTGCATTTAATTTGTAAGGCACATATACTTCATTGCAAACCACACAGCTTGGGCATGATTCTTTGCAACTGTTTGATAGTTTACTCATACACGGATAAAATGTGGGTGTTGTATTATACTGCAATTCTGGTGAAGCTTCTGCATCAGATGCATCTTCATCTTGACAATCACGCACAGTTTCTGAAAGTAGACTGGTACCTGCTAAGTTTGTGAGCTTTGTAGCATTTTTTCCTTCTTTTGAAAGATTATTTAGGTTAGATCTTGGGATTTCTTCCAAAACCTTTCCATAATTCTCAGTACTGAGAGGGACTATTTTGCTACCAGACTCTCTTGAATTTTCTAACAAGGCCCATAGACAATCTTCTCCATGAAGAAAAGAATCTATGGGCGACTTTTTTCTAGGGGCCACTTCTCTTCCCATCTTTTCTTCTACACATGTATTCTTAAAATTCTCTCCACAGTGAGTACTTTTTGGYGATGTCACATCCATGTCTTCTACAGTTAGCATGCTATGCCCCTCATCTCTCAGACTTTCTTTGCTGTGTGCACAAACTCTTGAGTTTTTTGTACCGTTCAGAAAGCTAGTTGCCATTTCGTTCTCTGAAGATGGAATCTCAGTATTGCTGGCTTTTCTCTTAGCAGACATTGTTACAGAAAGAGGTTTTGTCACAGAAGAATCTTTTCTAAAAACTTTGGCTGAAGAAGAATCACGATTATCTATTTGCGTATTCTCMGAGGACATACACAGCTTTTCTTTCTCAGGCAGAGAGATTCCCAAGTTCAGAGCTGATGGTGTTTCTGAATCTGCCYGAGTCTCATTAAAAGATTCTCGGATATTAAACTTTCCAAAATGGGATGGACCAATAGMCTTTTGAGCATCAGGCTCAAATATTAACCGTGGGCAAGAGTTATTCAAGATAGATTTCATTCTCAGACTTTTTTTGTTTTCTGTCTCTGAAAGTACATTCATATTTTCTGGCTTATATGACAGACTCCCATGAATTGATGAGAAGGCCAAAAATCGGGCACTAACTGCATTTTCCTGGTCTTGCACCGACGACTCCATCTTTGGCAAAGATTGCTGCATTTTTTTTCCTGCAAACACTAGCTCTGCTTTCTCTTTTGCACATTTGTTCAAGCAAGCATGCTGTGAGCAATGTGATTTGCTATCAGAAAAGCTTTCTTCAAGAGTTCCTTTATCTTCTCTTTGACATCCGTTCTCGTGTTCTTTTAGTTCGATTGTCTTCTCCTCAGTTAGATCACTGATTAAACCCATGTATCCTGAGCAGTCTTCATTTCTCACCTCATTTAAAGAGTCCAAATCCACTATGTTCTCATTTAGAGTTCCTTGAAAACTGTCTTCTCTTGCATATTTATGAACTAACAGAGGCAGGTCATCACCTGTTTTTAACAGTATCTCTTCATTTTGACTAGAGCCAATTAATATTTTGGTTTCTTCCACAGAAGTAGCCATAGTTTGTAAGCCAGTGTTTGGTTGTTTGTTTAAACTTTCTAAATGTTGCTTGCTGCCTGGAACTGGGCCATCAGACTCACTCTGACGTGCAAGACACTGATCTTCCATTGGTCGAAGGGTCTTTGTTGTTTGGCTAGCATGTCGTGTTTGAATATTCATGTCGTTGAGTAACGGACGTGTATCACAGATTGAAGCACTATACTCAGAGGGATTAGCTGTGAGTGATGACACTTCTTTCTTCTCATATATGCCTAGTTCTCTCTTCTTTGGGCCTAATGGAGAGTTGCAAAATCCAAAATTATGAACACAGTTTTTTTTGTTCAAATATCTGACTAATAGCTGTTCACTAGCCTTATTTCTCCGATTGCCTTCAGGAGCCTTTGGAGAATCCACAGTTCTTATTTTATCACATTCATCTGTCTGGAGAGCACACATGCCGATTTGTTCTTTTGCCTCATCTCTGTCACAAACAATTTCACTGCCATCTGTTACTTTACAAAGATCAAATTGTTTCACAACCTCCATATTCTTACTTGAAAGCTCATCTCCTACCAAGGTAAGAATAGACTTCTCTGCAGTATAAGCTGAGCAAAACATGTTTTTTGCTGTGGAAATGTCTTTTATCCCATGCAGATCTACACCTCTGTTGCCCCAGTCATCTTCACAAGGAAGAGATCCACATGCCAAAGGAAAGTGTGCTTCTGGAAATATGACTGCCTTTTTACTATTACATCCAGCTGAAGCTTCTCCTTCCAAATTATAATTTTCTTCAATCTTCTTATCAACCTCAACGTTAAAAGAACGACTGTTCGGGAGAACATCATCTACACCTGTACTCCCTGATAAAATACAGGAAGTACACTGGTCTTTTATACTCTTATTATTACAATTCCATGTGTCACTACGTTCATTTTCTAAACCAGTAACCACCACACACTCTATATTTCCCACTGAAGACTTCATGTTCTTTTGGGAAATTTTGCTTGTCATATTAGGGTTATCAAAAGTCCTGGAACTTACTGAAGACTTGAATTTGTCTTTATGAAGCACAATTTCAGCGACTTGCTCCCCTGGTGCTCCAGAAGTACCAACTGATTCTTTTCCAGATAGATTATCCTGAGCCTTGTCCCTGCTCAAAACTTCATTAGCAGTACAAGGAGGACACTCATTATGATGAGGTTCTCTTGATTTTTGTGCAACAGAAGGTAGAGGTATATTTAGTGTATAAATCAAATTAATTTCTTTGCCAGTGGACAAACTGTCATTACTATTAGCTTCTGTAGCTTCAACTAAACTGCCAGCCAACTCTTCTGATGTTGTATTACTCTCAAATTCCTTTTCAAGCAGTTGTGCCTCAGGTGAATCTTTTTCTAGCTTGGTACTAACATCCAGACAGCTGTGGCCACTGGGAGGAGAAATTTTACTGGAGGTATTATAAAAGCATATGTCTGTCTGTCCAATTTCACAGGAAACAATGTTGCTCGTTTCCATCAATAGACTATTTTCTTTTATATCATCCTTGCATAGATCACTGACAGAGAATTGCCACTGGTCCTTTTTCAAGTTCTCACCTTCTGATGGGACCATTTTAAATTTTTCTTTTGAGAACTCCTCAGGAGATGAAGCAACGGAACTAAAAACTGAAGAATGACAATGCTCAGAATTAGCACCCTCTTGAGCTTCAGGCCAGCTACCAACTTCAACGTTATCTCCCACAGCAATTTTTCTCCGGACGTCAGCAGCCTCTTCAAATTCAGAGCTGTATGATTTACCTGTACTAGCACTTACTTCCCTATGATCAATTTTAGCAGTAGATAATCCTTTGCTCCTGACCACTGAGACCTGCTCTACTGGTAAGGATGGGGAGGTTCGATTTTCTACAAACCCAGTTCCATGATCATCATGAGTCTGACTTTCGATGTTTTCGGGAAGATACTTTTGGGGGGTTTCATTGATAATTCCATGGACTGCAGTACTATTGTTTTCTAGTGGCATATTTCTGAAGTCCAGATAACAGATGCTTTTCAGAACCGAACAGAAAACTTCAGAACTTTTTGTGGAGAGTGTTCTACAACTTTCTACTGATGACAACCTATGAGGTTCATTATGTTTAGGTACAGGACCAGTACAGAAGTCATGAGCATTGTTTTCTTCATCCTGCTGATAAGTCTGGCAATTAGCAAGTGACGTACTGAATTCATTAACAGGATTTTGTCTGGGTAACTTTTCTTCTCTAGTCTCCAAAACAGACACAACATTAYTCCCTGTTCTCAATGGCATGGCAGTATGGGCTTTCAACCCATTATATTCATTTGTTTCTTGTGGATGCTCTGTGGCTGATCCAACATTCGTGACTTTCAAAGGCTCTAAAAAATCTAACGTGCTGGTTTCTGAAACCCCAGCTCTGGCCATGACTGTGTCTACGTCTGTGCATTCATTGCTCTCAGGTGGAAGACCTTTACTCACTCTGTCATTCCTGTATCCTGCTTTACTAAATATCCTAGTCCCATTAGCCTTCATACCTTTTACTTCTTCAGTGAGCTTTGGCAGAGTTTCAGCTGTCACCTGAACATTTGCTTGGTTTTCTTCTGCATAAGAAAAAAATAAAGCAAATCAGAACCATACACTAAATTCAGAAGACATTCAGCTTACGAAGTTCCTTTTAGTATTGTACACAATATTGTGTASAGTGTTGGTTACCAAAATGTTTTTAAAAGTGAGAACCGATGCTAGCAATTCTACTACAAGCCTTTAGAAGAAAAAACAAACAAACTACTCCACCACAAACCTAATGTAACAAATGCAGTCCTTTTCAATACAGACATTCCCCATGAGCAGCAGGCATCCAAAGACCTGTATTTTTCAGATGCCTCTAATACCGAGCTAGGTGCAATGCAGGTCCTATAACTCAATACATACAAAGTCACGGCCAACATCATAAAGCTTATTTGTAACATCAAAGCTCAATGTAGCTGGGTACTTCATCTGCTCTACCCTAGAAACAGGGCTGTGCATTGAGTGGCCATTTCCATTTCTTCTTCCTTGAAGGCGTTTTTGTCAGTAAGTCATCCATAGGAAGACAATGCATAGCTCATTCTGTCCAAGCAATTCTGACTATTAATAAACTTTTTTGTAAAATCGTGAAGAAGCTGCTAATTCAAAAAATTACCGTTACTGTAGAATATCTTCATATTCAAAACTTTACAAGGGAACATATTCGCTCAGACTTCTGCAGATCTTTTTGATATTTTCTACTAAGGACCAAGACTAGATGGCATTCTTCAACTAAGTACAAGTTTTGGTTATGAGAGCATGGAGGGAGAAAGAAAATAATTACTAGATGCAGGCAAAGTGACCAAAGTATTTGGAGCTAGAAGATTACAGATCATAATGAAATTAAGAATTAGTTTTGTTATCCTCTTCCTTTGGATTCTGCACTTTTTATTTTTTAAAACGTTAGAAAATAAATGAGTCATACTTTTTCACATCTTTGCTATTATTACGCTCATATAATCCAGCTTTGAAACATAAGGAAATGCAAAACATCTGCTATTAACACCACCTTCTGCTTTGCGGTAAATAAGTATTTGAATTAAATAACTAAAACACGTCTTGTACATAAAAGTCTTCAGGAAAGTACACGCTGTCAGGAGAAACCAGAGGATTAAGTTTGCGCATTGTTCTAGCTATGCAGGGTTAACAGTTTTTACTGTAAAGCAAAATAAATGAGCTATCCTACAATCACTCATCAATTTTAAATCAACAAAAAGTAACCTGGGAGAGAAGCAGGGGGTAGATAGGGATGTACAACTAAAATATGCACCTGTGTTCTTCRGAGATCCCGCTATTTCAGTGCAACAGGTTCTTGAAGACTTCACATCATGCTGGTTTAAGTGAGGGTTCTCCTGAAACAAGACAGAAATATCAGTGGAGATTSATCAATTTTCTGAAACATTTAGCACGTTTCAGGGACTGTAGCTGCTCAGCTAGGTTAGTTCTGAATAAGAAAACCACCAAGAAACCTCAGAACCTATCAACCCTTGCACAGARGCAGCCTTGCATTGCAAGTGGTTCACACAAGCACTTGTCATTCCTTTCTGATCCTACCAATGATGATGATCACTATCATCTCACCGTTAAACAACGATGCATCCAGAAAAGATTTGTATTTAACAGCAATGAAGTCCTGCGACGCAAGCAGCTAAAATGTAAGTGGCTTAAAATGCAAAYTGTCGCAAATTTGAATCAGAAGAGTAATCCAGTCTCCAAGTCTGTCTCACATCCCCAAACCATTACTGTATACCTCTGGTAAGATGCATGCTTTTTCTGATCTTTATTAAAACTTGCCTTCTACCACTCCTTCCCTTGGCTCAAAAACACATAAACCCGGGGACAGATGACCTAGGTCTACTTGCAAAAAAACCCCAAGCCAAACCAAAACAAAACCCCACAATCAAACTACYTGAATATTTAAAATATGTGAAAGTTGGAAAACTGGATGACTATGGAAAATTTAATTAACTTTATTTCCACAAACTTTCAAATAAATCAAACAGATATCAAAATCCAGAGTTAAAACCACAACGTATTTTAGTATTATGCAACATCCAATAATTAGTGTAAAACATGCACATATGCACCTTACCCAGATATTTCCTGACTGGTATGTGTTTAGTCACAATACTTTTTTCCTCCCCTATGTTCTTTTGGTGTGTGTGAAAACTATTCACAAACTAAAGAAAACTGATCAAGAAAGTCACTGAAAATCTCAATTTTTAAATAGAGAGTTTTGTGACTCTTCAGTTTTTAATAGAGTATTCTTTGGCACATTTTTCAGCAAGCCTTTGCCTAGAAAGAACATTTTTATCATCAATGTTTGCTAGAGGGGAGGGAAAAAAAAAAGCCAYGACCATATGAGTTTCTTGTTTTGAAAGAGGAAACCAACAGTGATTTCCTCTTTAATTACAAACAATAATTATAAAGATGAAGAATAATCTTTTTTTTTAGATTAAAACTGAAATACTAAACTGGAGCCCCCTGTAGCATTATAATACTATTACCAGACTGAAATAACTATTATTTAGTGGTTAGTACCTTGACTGGGGATGATGGTACCGGTAGAATATGCTGTACCCACAAAACATGGATACTGGGCAAGGAGCTTTTTAAGTTGTTTCTCTCCTCCTTTTTAGTCATCAGTCAGTTTTGTTCTTCATTCTGTTGCATACCTGCCTCACACCATTCCGACAGTATTCAAGAAAGTGAAAAGCTTGATATTTTAAACACTGTTGGTCTACTGAAGTATAGTCTAATTTGTCACTGGACCCATGATAATCCAAATAATGACACACATGCCAGAAGACACAAATAAGAAACAGGAAACCACGCGGACAAAGTCCTCTGCCTAGTCACTCTAACCCTAAATTCAAAATATCACGCAGGGATGAATTTTTGCATTTGCTTACTTGTTTTGACCAACTTTCCCCAGGAGTTAAAGCACAGCATTCAGCAGGATACTTCTCAGCATCTTGTGCCTCTTTGTCTTCTTTCTGATATCCACCACTAGAACAGTCTAGTTTCCTAAAGTTTCTTTTTTTATTTTTTCCATCCTCTTCAAGGTCTCCAGCCTTTAGTAATTCTACAGTAAGGGATTCTGCTGGCGCACGAGAAATCACCTTGAGCGTATCACCCAAATCCTCTGTCTTCTGGCAAAAGTTTTCTACTCCCGAAGTCCTATGACGGCCAGCTGACAGACTGTCACTGTGTGCGAGCACAGGTGGTGATACATCAGATTTCGCATCTAATCGAGCATTAGGCTCTGACACAGCCATAAGTTCAGTGGAGATGCTCTCTGGCAGTCCAGTGTACAATTCCTCTATTACAGCAGACGCAGAAGAATCAAGGAGAGATTCCACCCCAGATGATAGCATCAGGGCAGTTGAAGATCGGCCGTCCTGGGCTTTTCACAGTTTACCCTACAAATAAAAGCAATGGTAAATCAAGGTATGTAAGAGTAATCTCTGGATTAAAAGGAAAAGCTTCATTCTTCAAGATTCAAGCATGTATGTTTAAGAAGGATACTTCCAAATAACTTTTTAAGAAAGGAGCYGAGAAACATTTGAGTATCTAAGCAAATACTTMATTAACAAAAGAAGAGAGTATGGACAAATAGATATTCCCAAGCCTCTTTCACGTTCTAACGTCTCCCTGCAGATATACCCTCATCTTCTGGAAAACCTGAAAAGAGACTATAAAGCCAATCGCTAGGGCTTGTATTAGATATCCTACTCCGTAGCTAAAACTAAAGCATCATTTGTTTTCCTGTTATTTTGTTAAGTTTCTAATCTTTGGGAAAAAAACCCAACTTTTCTTCACATGTTTTCTGCCTCGAAGGAACACTTTCTGAGACACTGTCCATCATACACTGTGCCTCGTAGCTTCTCTCATATAAGCACCTGACGAGACGTACGTAGGATGCATTGTGCCAGCACTGCTTTTCTACAGAGCCCTGGTACCGGTGTCRGGATTCTTTTCAGCCCAGAATGAACCGCTGGTCCCCAGCAGCCTGCTTTGTCAGCCAGGGAACACAGCAGCGCGCGTCACAGTGGAGGGGAGTTCCGACTGAGCTGACACAAGCGCTGTCGGAGTAACGAAAACCCTGATGTGAAAACGCTCCAATCTGGTCGTTCCTGAAGATATATGGATCAACAGGAATGGGCTAAGCCAGGTTTTTACAGAAGCATCAGTTACTCAGTTTACAAAAACACGGGCTTACTAGTCGAGCGTTGATCTCCCGTTTCAACGAGCTTAAGCAAAACGAGCCTATAGAGAAACAGGCTTCCCYTGCGCCAGCCGTACGGAACACAGAAGGACACTGTCTGTAGGAAACGATCGCCCTTCCAGCGACACTAATCCCCGCTCCGGCGCGGGCCGCCCCGCGCTGCGGGACCGMCGGCTGCGGGCAGGGCCGGCAGCGCTCCTTTGTTCCAGGCGCCGCGGCAGCGCGGGCAGRCTCGGCCCCGGACCCTTCTCCTTCCTTCGAGGCAGAAGCCCCGCTTCGACCTCGGACAGCGGCGGCCCGACCGGAGGCGAGATCCGCTTCGCCCGTCGCCGGTGGCCCGCACCCGCCCCGCGGCAGCGCGCCGCAGGAGGCCGCYGCTCTCGGTAATTATGCAACCGCCGGTGCCCGGCGGCCCCGCCGCTGCCTCCCCCGGTGCCGGCAGGAGCGGGCTCGGCCCCGCAGAGCCCCCGCCGCGTCGCGCCCGGGCAGGGCAGGGCAGGGCGCCTTGGCAGCGCCTCGGCCCCCGCCCCGGGCACCGCTGCCCACTCCCAACCAGCGGCGGAAGAGGCGGGCCCGCACCGGAGATCCCCCCCTCCGCAGCGCGCCGGCGGCAGCGGCCCGCGCCCCCGCACAGCCCCGCGCTCCGCTCCCGTTACCTCAGCGGCAGCGGCCGCCGGCCTCTCTCCTGCCCGCACCGCCGCGCCGCCCGCCCCCTCCCCGCTCACATCACTTCCTCATCCGGGCCCGCCCGCTCGGGCGGCGCGCCTGGCCCCGGCGGCCGTTGCTGTGGCCCCGCCCCGCCTCCGGTGCCCGCGCCAGGCCCGTCCCTCAGCAGCGGTCCCGCCCGCCGTGCCGCGGCCCGCTCCTCCCCACCCACGGTGGTGGGCGTCACGTGACGCGCACGTGCTGGCGCCGCAGCCCCGGATGCGGAAGTGGCGAGCGCYGCCCGAGGGGGCCTCGTCGGGAGGGTGCCGCTGCCTCTGCGGCCGGCGGGGGACACGGGACCGGGAGGTCAGGGCCCCGCGCTCGTCCCTCGCCCCGCGGCCGCTGGAAGGGGTGGGGCTGCGCTCAGGCCTGCCGCCGAAGGCTGGCCCTGGCGGCGCTGCGATGGGGCTGGCTCGTGCGGCCGCTGAGCGGCCCGGAGCGTTGAGGCGTCCGGGCTCCCTCCGCGCCCGGGGCTGCGCGGTGCCCCCGCTCCCCTTCACCGGGAACTGGCGGGGCGCCGGTGCGGGCCGCCGCGCTGCTCGCCCTGCGGTACCGCCCTGCTTGAGGGTAGCGGCCCCCGCCGGGCCCCGCTGCTGCCAGACGGCTCCTGGCAGCTGCCCGGGGGGAGGAGCCCGCACGCCCTGCCTTACTGCTCTAACGCAGTTTTATAAACCCGCAACTGAAGACACGCAGGAGCTGGCAGAAGGGCCGTAAGCGGGAGGGCTGCCTGTCAATGCTTCGGGCTTATCCGCGCTCCGTTTCAGCCGCGCGGGGCAGTGCGCTGCCGGCCCTGCTTACCCTGGGTGCGAGCCCTGCCGCCACACGCTGCACCAGACCCCCGTCAGTTCCAAGTCTGAAGGTTTTATAGAGTTCATTTTAACAAACTTTGGATGTACGGTTTTTTCCCACCATGCCTTTGTAGCTCGGTAATTGAATCGACTTTCTGAAAGCTCTGCAAGCTTTCAGACTTTCTGAAAGCAATCTGCAAGCTCAGTACTTTAGTCTATTTGAAAATCATGCTTTGAAGTTCCTCTGCATTTTGGTTCGGTGTAAGAGTACAGTTATATCTAGAAAAGCTTATAATGTGGCTGTAGTTTTATGAAGAAAACCTTATTCCTGCTGATAATTTCCAGTTTAAATGCACCTCTAAAAAGAGTAAATGGTAAAAGTAAAGGTCCTCCTTTGAAATATGCTTTATTTTAAATGAAAATGGCAGGGAGAAAAAATGCGGTGGTTGGTGCAGTTAAAACAGAGTAATGCAAGCCAGCGCCTCAAACTTAAATGTCTGCGCGGCCCCGCACGTCTGCAGCGCTGCCCTCTGCGGGGTACAGCTCCGCTGCGTGGGTGTGAAATCATCATTGTGCGCTCCAGCATCTTTGAAAGATGTGGAAAAAGACCTGTAAGAGGTGGAATGACAAAACCAGAGGATAAAACTGCCAGTGGGCGTGAGTCTGGGTATCCATTTTAATGCATTTTAACACAAGGTTCAGAATTTATCCTTGAAATATAAAAGATATGATGTTAGAGATTGGTACTAGCTCTCTGACAGGAGTGCTGGTCATTACTAAACTTTTAGTCTGACGTTTATTAAACTTTGTAATGTTTCTGCCTTTCAGGTGTGGCATTCTTGGCTATGTGGTGGTACAACATCCTTTGTTCACGCACAGAGTGYGAAGAATGGTTTTGTAATGACAAGAGATCTGTGTTTGCTTTCATTTCCATATTAGATATGCGAAATGTCTTCARCTGTTTTTACTCAAAGCAACTGAGAAGAACTGGAATCCAAGATGAGAACCAACAAGGTGTACAAGCTCGTCATACATAAGAAGGGTTTTGGAGGCAGTGGTCAGTATCTCCTGGTTCATAACAGTGAGACCAGCACTCTCTTACTTAACTGAAAGCAATTAACTGATTTATTGATCTTTTTAACAAAACAGTGAAGAGGGAACTTTGATGTGACAAGCAGTATTACCAGCCAGAGTTTGGAGAGCTCTTTTTTAATAGCAGGATACAGCAGAACAGAATTGCATTTGTCAGAACAGAATGAGATTGCACCTATAAAATAAAGTTGCTTCATTCTACCTCTTCCTCTTCTGTTGTGTCACTTTTGTTTTAACCTCGTATTTAAGTCACTCTTAATAAGTGACAGACACGTCAATGACTTGTTACTCTGTGTAGATGTGTTTCTATGTGCTAAGAAAAATGTAATTTATTTGATTGTTCCGTATTTCTAGACTTAAAATCATAGCATGTCAATAAAGCTYGTTAAGATTCTGTAGCTATCTACTTTCCTGCTGATGCTTGTTATATGAGAAATACAAAACAAGATTCTGCTTGCCTAATGAAGGCACACTCTTTTGCTGAACAAATCTTTTGTGAAAGTTCTGAGATTTGAAAGGAAAGGTTTTGCCCACAGGAGTGGCCAGACTGAAGTGGGTGGATGGGAGCACTGTCATGTGGTGAATATAATGCATTGCTGACATGTTAATCCTGGGCTAGTGTATTAATGTAGAGTAAGCTATTGCATACGACGTGCAAGCATCTGTGTTGGGTATATATCTGTTCATTGCAGTTTTTCTCATTTGTTTATGYCTTGTAGATGACGAACTGGTGGTGAATCCTAAAGTATTTCTTCAAATCAAGYTGGGAGATGTTGTGGAAATTGCTCATCCCAATGATGAATACAGGTGAGTTCTCTTTTTGCTGATACCAGTCAGGTGTGGTTAGAGCACTGAAAGGGCATGTTCGTGTGCAGTGGCTTCTAGAGTGAGAGGCTCCTAGAGCTGAYGTAACTTTGCTTCAGGATGCTGCCATATTTTTTTTCTGCCTGAAGAAAAGTAAAACTATAGCAGGAGCTCTTCCTTGAATTTTGTGGGATTCTTTGTGTTTGCTGTTAGTTTGCTGACTTTTCATAGGGCAAGTAGCACCTGAATATAGAGTCTACAATGTCTTTATCCTCTTCATAGAGCTGCTGTTACCTCATGAATATACTTCCATCCTATAGTATACCYTAGGCAAAATTAAAACTTCCTGGTCAGCTATAAAAACCTAAACCTTCTTATATGAAGCTGTTCATCCTGCAGCCTGTATCTGAAAAGTAGGARTATACTTGGATGAGGTTCTGAGAAGTTCCTGTGTGACTTACTTTCCTATTTAGAGTATCATCTTTCCCTAAAGAGTACTTTATAATTATAATAGGTATAAAGAACAAGACAGGGTTGACAGGCAGAGAGGATGATATATGAAGCTTTGTAGAAAATACTAATGTTTCTCTTCAGCTTATCCCATGGTATTACTAAATGCTTTTGAGAGAGTGATTTACCAGAGTAGACTGTCGTTAACTTGTCTACCTTTTTTCTTTTTTGTATGCTAGTCCCCTACTTCTACAAGTGAAGTCACTTAAGGAAGATTTGCAGAAAGGTAAAACTCTAGACTCATAGTGTGCATAGTAAAATCATAGACAAAGATTATGTGATTGGTCTGTACCTTTGATTGATTAATGCATATATTTTAACTTTGTAAGAAAATCAATGCTTTCTCTAATAGGGATGGAAGGATTATAATTTTGTCAGAAAATGAATAGCCAATTTTAAATCTGCTTTTGGTTGAGTAATGTGGGGTATGGTTTAAAGAAAATWGGCATTTTAGCCTTAAGTTTTTGTTTCTGCATTCTGACTGGCWGTATATCTTCTTGCAGGAATTAATTCCGCCTAAACTTTGAGTTTATCTTGCCTACTTTGATTTTAATGACTCTTAAATTGGGCAACAGCTGAAAGAAGGTGGTTTCTTTTGCTGAGGTCCTAAGTGTTTCATGACAATCTCACTGTATTGCTTTTGTACTTGTAAACCACTTGAAACCTTTCGCGGATGTTCACTTCTCTATTGTCCTTTCTCATTTTTGTGGCAGAAACTATAAGTGTGGATCAGACAGTTGCACAAGTGTTCCGACTGCGGCCATACCAGGATGTCCATGTGAACGTGGTTGACCCAAAGGTATGTGGCTTTGCAACTTTTTTCCATCTGTCTCTTCACTTGGCTCAAATTAGAGCCCTGTGAATTTTCATCTACAGTAGTATTGGACAAAAAAGGCATTTATTTTTTATTGAAAAGTATTTAGCCTTCTTTCTGAAGAAAATGAGGCTTGGGCAGTCGAACTATTTGTTTGTTTGTTGTGTGTCTCTTTCTTCTCTCCCTGCCATCCCTGCTTTCTTTTCAAAGTCTATGGACCAGGTTCAACACAGCTTGATAGAAATGTAGACGTTTCAAATATCTTTAAATTCCAGAAATTCAGGATAACCAGGCAGAGTAAAGAGAAACAGCAAGTGGCATAGTCAAAAGAAGAGCCATGACATGCATTTGCATTATTTGACACCGGAGAGCCTTGTTAAGAGAGGCATCTCTTGTAAATGTCCCARCTATCAAAAGAGCTTCAGTCAGAGCTTACGTTCAGCACAAGACAAAAATCTGCAGGAAACGAGGCTTCCTTAATGTCACGAACAATGGAAGTAATTTGTTTTACTTGTGCTTCCAGTTTGCATGGAGACTTGTAGCACAGATTTAGTCCTTGCGCTTTTTCTGGTCACATTGTGTAGTGTCTTGCAGCTCACAGTTGTTCTAGGTACTGCACAACTTTGGCAGTTATTCTGATGGGACTTCCCTTTTATCTTGCATCTGTTAGGAGTATTGACTTGATTTAGAACATCTTTCCCTGTAACATTTGGTTCTTAACAGAACAGATTGAAGGGCGCTACTTAGAAACAATGAGTAAAACCTAAGCACTGGTTTTCTTCTGTTTCCCAGGAGGTGACCTTGGACTTGGTGGAGCTGACTTTTAAAGATCAGTATATTGGGCGTGGGGATATGTGGCGACTGAAGAAAAGTTTGGTAAGACCTCTACTGTCCTTATGTGTAGGGTGGAGGAGATTACATACCTTTTTCTTTGCTTGCTGTAAAAGAAAATAAGCRTTTTACAAAATACAGAAAACTGAGGACGAGACCAGTGTCAGCAGCTCCTGAGGAACTAATGCTGTAGGTGGTACATCAGAGTTGGAGAAATGGATGTAAATGTGTTGCAGAAAAAATTAAACCCATCATTTCCTACTCCATTGCAGYAATGTTAATTACTGCCTTGGGCACTGAAAATGCTGTTTTTTCCTTATGTTCTAAATTTTAATGATTTGCTACATTTGGAAGGAATTGAATCTAAATGTTTGTCAAATAAAAGTATGCTGAAGTATCCCCTCTCTGATAGTACCACTTAATAAGCAACTACTAGAATATTTTGTTTCTGAATCTGTGAAGTGCAGTCTTTGRCTCTTCTAAGTGCAGTGAATTAGACAAATGTACCTAATAAAAGTTCATGTGTGTTAAAAACTATTTTCTGTTGCAGAGGTTCTGTAGGCTGAGATATTAGTAGTAAATGTGCTGAGTGGTTTTCGTGATTTTATGGCAAAAGTCAGGTGTTTGAGCATGAATGGTTTTTTTTGTAAACTGGTGTTCTCACTCTGAGCCTATTGTTCTTTTAACACCTGTAACTATTCTTTTTTAGGTCAGCACATGTGCATATGTCACCCAAAAAGTTGAATTTGCGGGTATCAGGTCAGTGCCTCTTCTGAGGACTTACTGTTACTTATGGCTTTAGATTAATGAGTCCAGAGTATCCAACTGGAGAATCTTCTCTGAAAAATCCTGTTTTATTGTTCTCTTACTCTTTACAGATTTCTCTCTGCACCATGGGGTGGGGGAAGGCTTCTATCTGATTTGGGGTGGAAAAAACTAATAGTAGGACAGCCAGCCACRCTTGTTGCCTCTGATGAATGCCAAATAATTTTCCTTTTACCTCTTGTAATATTTCCCACCCCTCCCAAGATGTATTAATAGTTCACATGAGAGTTACTTCTGTTTCTGTTGAGATGACAAAGGGACAAGGAAATATGCAGATGCAGAGGGAAATGGTTGTTTGACATCTTTTGGATTAAAGATCAGGTTTGAACCAAATAAACTTTTACTCTGTTTTCAAGTCATCCTTGAATGCAGATTTTGGTGCATCCCTTATTTGCTCAAATATTGATTCTTTAATCTTCATATTGACTCTGGTTAGCAAATATTCTGCACTCTTTTTTCTTCCAGGGCGCAGGCAGGTGAACTGTGGGTAAAGAGTGAGAAAGTCACTTGTGGATACATCAGTGAAGACACCCGGGTAAGGTTTCAGGGAACAAGGGAAAGGAAGTTTTTCCCTTCCTTTCCTTGCCAGGTTTCTTGTAATTCTGTCTTGCTTGCAGATTTGTATGGATCATTTGAATTGGCTGTGTTGTAAGGTGAAGAATGGCAATAAATTCAGGAGAATGAATAATTAGTAAACTTCAACTCTTCTGTGCTGGCAGCACTAGGAATTACTCGGGCTGTTGAAATGCCAACTCGTTAGAGGGGAAATTCCCTATGATGCAGTGGGCACAGTCATATAAGTTGCTCTGTAGTTAACTTATGCATTTGGCCCTTTTGGTGAATGTACCTTGTTTTAAGCAAGATCTTTCATTCCTTTRCAGGTGGTCTTCCGCTCCACCTCTGCCATGGTTTATATTTTTATCCAGATGAGCTGTGAAATGTGGGATTTTGATATTTACGGTATGTAGGTAACTGACCTGCCTGATTGTGAATGTGGATGGCAGCAGCTATCCTTTCTGCCCCTACTAGAAAACTGCCACTAATATTTATTTCYGCCACTACTAGAAAACTAAAATATCCTGCCTTTGGCCTAGGCAGCACTCCGAGGCATGCTCTTAGATCCTTACTTGCAGTGCCAYGCTTTTCTGTCTTCTGGGTATTCCATAATTTTCCTGTCCCTACATAGGGCCTGGGCACCATTATCTCAGTGATGAAATCAAGGGGGCCAACTGACTATGAACCTTGGAAAGGTTTTCTGTGGATATAAACATGTTTGGTGATGAGGGCAGGTGGAAGCCTGTGTGAATCCTGAAACCAGAAATGTATGGAAGTCCTGTGCAAAGAGGACCTTGATGTTTTATATTTCTCTTGACCTTGGCTTAGTGAGGAAGCAAATCCCCCACCTTAGCCCAGGTAGGGTCAGCTAGAAGTGTTAAAACTTTAGGCATTAAGAATGAGTCACTTATCTGTGTCATTGTCCTATTTTTTCCTGGCTTAATYCTTTAGCAAACCTTTTACTACTTCCTTTGACCATGTGTTTAGGCATATGTAACTGGGCAACTATTCAAAACTGAGCAGGGGATCGGTTGTGCATACTATGCCTAGAAGATAGTACAGATGCTTTCCCAGCATGCTGCGAATGTGTTGGAAAAATGAAGTTAAAGGTCAGATCCTTTTGACAGTATGAGTCTTGTTTACATCCTCTGAAACATTGTCATGCTTTTTAATCTTTTTATCATCATTGCTTCAGTGATATTAGCATTCATTGTGCACACAGCTGCTCTGAGTCTAATGAAAGTAATTGTCCTAGAATCTCAGGGTTTGGGTATTCCCCATAGTTGAAGTAACTGCTGTTATTTGATGCTTTGGAGATGTTTACTTTGCAGGGGACCTATACTTTGAGAAAGCTGTGAACGGTTTCCTTGCTGACCTCTTCACAAAATGGAAGGTAAATAGCTGCTTGAGTTCATCCTGTTCTGAAAGAACAAGACTTAATCTTAATGAGCCCATTGATGTGCCAGTTTGAGGAAGACCCAAGTTGTGTCAGGCAGTGCTAAGATTTACAGGACTGTGAGAAGTGGCTCCTGGGCGTCAAAAGAGTGGTTACTGCAGGTCTGCATTACATCATGTATGTGCCAAGTGATCCCAGTACTGATCTGTTGTATCTGCTGTGTTTGTATCACACAATTTGTTTGTGTGGAGGCTCTGACTGGACTAAAGTCACTGAAAGTGTGATACAGTTGTTTGTGCTTGTGCAGTAATGCACAAGTGTGTTTTACACAATTCTATTTGTTCCAGGACTCAGTTCCAAATATTTCCCTGGTACAGTGTGTAATTTGTTTAGTGCTGCTATCTTTTAGCATGAGGGGTTTCCAGGTTGTAGTATATGGGCCACTGATAATGTGCAAGCTTCTTGAAAATGAGCTGCTTCAAAAATGAGCAAAGCCTCACTACCTCTTRTGGCTGAACAACCCAGAGCTGTCTCCTGTATCAGGGCATGATCTGGCTCAGAGCCAGGTRCAACTGCCGTTAGCAGTCTTGCAGCAGACTTCCACTGACTTAAGAGAGAACCATATCAATACTCAAAAAAAGGCATATAAAAAATCTGCAACCTAAATTGAAAGTATAGCCAGACAAGGCAAAAGAATCTGAAATCCTAAATGTATAACATCTATGCATAGTACGGCTCATGATGGTCCYGAATGTTAAAGAGAGCAGGAGTGTGCTCAACGGATTTGTCTCATTTTCATTGTGCTTCTTGTCCATTGGAGAGTTATTAGGAGCCCTGCATGACATGTCTGTAAAATGCCTGTTTTACTAGTACTASTGTACCACGTTGGATATGGGCCTGAGTGATGCCGGAGTCATGGGGCTTTTCAGGCTTTTCCTTGCGAGGAGATGGCCAGTGTGGTCTTTAGAGTTTAATTCCATTGCGTGCATTAGCACTGTAACTGCTTAGTGAAGCTTTAATTTTTTATTTCTCTGGAATTGTTAGGGGCACCTCTCTAAACATTAACAAGTAAGAATATCAAATTGCTGTGAGTATGTATAAACAAATTGAGTCAACTGTCTTAATTTTTTTTGAACAAAAATCTTGTATCTTGGCAACTATAGAGARGAGTTTCTTTAGAGACTAGTGGAGAGTGCTCCTGTTAAATGTGATATAGCCTAGAAGCACAGAATCTACAGGACAGACCATTATGTTACTGCATAGGGGCATATGCAGCACTCATGCAGGTACATTAATACAGCAGTCTACCTTTTTCTAGTTACCTTTGATCCTAGGTGTGAGGGGGAAGAGGGTGTTACTATATGTGTATATACACAGTTTTCTACTGAATGTGACACTTAAGGTTTTCTTTTTTCATCTGTTCTTCCTGGACAGGAGAAGAATTGCAGCCATGAAGTGACAGTGGTTCTATTTTCTAGAACATTTTACGAAGCAAAATCTATAGGTATGTAAATTCTGTACTTCTATGTTTCTATTTTTAAACCTATCTCCTTCTCTCTTGAAAGTTGGTCACAGGCTGCCAGTGACTTTTTTTCCCCCTATTTTTTTTTTTATGCCCATGTCCAAAGTATTCCCTACCAAGCACAGTGGATACACAGCCATTCGTATGAAAGTACTGCAGTGAAAGCCTTACATAGAAGAATATATGGCAGATTTTCTTCATCATACTCAGGCTGTCATACTGTTTTAAAAGCAGTTTCAATATTGTGTAGGAGATCTGATATTTCTCAAAGTTGTTTTTTTTTAATGCAAATAACAGCTCCTTACTAGAAAAGWTGAGTCATTTCTATACAAGAGCATAGGATAATACATGCTTTTGCGTCTGTTTCAGATGAGTTTCCTGAAACGCATCGTGCATCAATTCGGCAGGATCATGAGGGAAGATTTTATGAAGATTTTTACAAGTATGTCTTCCAGTTCTTTCACCTCTTGTCCCACAGTGTATGTGCAACTCGTGTGGAGAATATCATGTTATTAACTTAGGACCTTGCAAGGAATTAAGATAGTGAAAAACATCTATGTCTGCAACTGGCAGCAAGTTGATGAGTAGTCCCCATTCCATCTGTGAGTGCACACCTGTATTTCCTAAGTCAGTCTTCCACGTGCATGTGAATATTGTGTTGTCTGTGCTCTATTRGAATTGCCAATAAACTTCAGTCTGTACTGCTGGGAGTAGTTTTTGCATAAGGCCTGGCTATTTTTCAGATCTTTACATTCTTGAGTAGTTGAAGAACAGATGGTGCCATTGCTGAAACCACAAGTGTTCCCAGTTAGGTACTGGAGCTCTTTGGCTGATGGTCACCACAGATGCACCTGTCAAAGATGTCATTTGATTCTGAACTTAGATTTGTTAACGATCTTACTGCTTTGCAGAACAGTGACGCTATTTGACATATAATGCTGATGACCCATTTAGAAGTGAGAGGTTATTCTGGCTGGGGATGTGCCCAGCTTTGCGCGTGCATCTACACCTTAGTGATTGCTGCAAGTATGCAGTAGTTCTAACGTGCTGCCTAGCAGAAGGAAGAAACACTCACCTTTTTGTGCAWTCCTTTTTCTATAGTTTGTTCATCCCTTCTCACTTCCTCTTCATAGCTTCCTTTCATGATCCTCATTAAGTTGTGCTCTTTCTAGAGTTGTAGTGCAGAATGAGAGACGAGAAGAGTGGACCTCGTTGCTTGTGACCATTAAAAAGCTTTTCATCCAGTATCCTGTGTTGGTACGACTAGAGCAAGCAGGTACAAGAATCTTCCTTCCCCGTGCTTTTTTACCCTTTTCTCTCTCTATTTTTTTTGTTTTTTTTAAAGTTGTCTGTAAACTCTCTAGTTTCAGTTGGAGTCTGGTATTGTACTACTTAGTGCTCTCATGGGTAGGCTGTTTCGCTTGGGTCTTTCTGTGAGATATACCAATACCAATTTTGCCTGTAGTTTGTTGGACTGATAGGATTTAGTACAAATKCAGTTTTATTTTTGTTTGTTTGGTTGGTTTTTTAAAGATAGTCTATACAGCGATGATAATTTTTTTTCTTTTTTTTCCTTCTGAACACTTGTCCAGAGGGCTTTCCTCCAGGTTACAATTCTACCTCGGCACAAGGGAACTACCTGGAGGCCATAAATCTTTCATTCAATGGTAAGTTATCAACAATGGATAAAAATATACAGGGGAGGAGCCATTACAGCAGCTGTCAATAAATGGGTGTGGACTTCTGTTGCCTGTTCCTTAACACTGTGAAGAGGAGGGGAATATTAGGTKGTTGTCATTTTCAGCCTCAGAAGAAATTTTCTTGTGTGTCTCTGGAAAACCAGTGGCTCTCAAATAACTGAGTATTGGGTATTTCCGGCTTCAGGAACCATTTACAGGGCTTTGTTAGGATGAAACTTTTTCTTCTAGCTGTGTATCTGTATGAGAACCTCTTGGAATAGAAGTTGAAGTTATAAATTATGGAAGTATTTCAAAATCAGGTTAGATCAAACATGATTTAGGTGAAGCTGATTCATCTTTTTTAGCAGGGAGATGGATTTGATGGGCTGGAAAGGCTCTCTGAAGGTCTGCTTTTTGTGATTCTGTACATCAAATGTCATTCTGTCACCTTAATGGCTGTCTTGTTACCCCCATGGGAGGGAGCACAGGATGTTATTTAAAATTATTAGTAATGGACTTTACCTTGTTGGGGTTTTTTTGGATTTGTTTGTTGGTTTTGGGGTTTTTTTTGAGGTGTTTTAACGGAAACACTAAGCATATGAGAAGAATATTCCTTTCTATGTATCTGGTTCCCACCTTCTCTTCTGCCCTAACTCCTCTCCCTCCTGTAGCTTTATTAACATTTATTGGTTGATAAGGCTGTATACAAGCCCTCTCGTGTTTGCACGTGCTTTGTGGAAACTTGTTTAATAGAGAGTCACCTCCCTTGCTCTGAAAAAAAAACATCCAGCATCTTTTTTCTTTTAAAGTATTCCCTAATTTTGTTTTCTTAGTGTTTGACAAGCATTACATAAACCGGAACTTTGATCGGACTGGCCAGATGTCTGTGGTTATCACACCCGGTGTGGGTGTGTTTGAAGTTGATCGACTCCTTATGATTCTAACGAAACAGCGGATGATAGACAATGGTAAGTAACTAACGGTACTGTGCAATCTTTATGAAGGCAAACAGATATATTTGGAAAAGCTCAAGCCTTTTCTTGCTTTGCAAAAGTATCTATTGTAACTTTTGTACTCTGGAAAGAGGGGTTACAGCTGGAAGACTTGTGTCCGCACTTCATATTGAAATGGACAGATTTTCAGAGAACTTACAGGCATTTAATTTCTTTTGTTTGTGATAGAGAACTTCATCTGTCCATGCAGACCTTTCCCTTAAAGGATAATCTTGCATTAGTTTAGAAGAAACATTTCTTGTCTCCCCAGTGGCACTGTTGGTTTGTAACCATACCACAGGCCTGTTAACTACCATTTTCAGTATAATTACATCTTAAAATCTGATATGAATACAAATTGGGCCTTCAGCTCAAGTTGATGATGTGTTTTGGCTTAGCATATCAGTCCTGATCGGTAGATAGCTGAACTCTACTGTTCTTTGTTTACAGGGATAGGTGTGGACTTGGTATGCATGGGAGAACAACCATTGCATGCTGTACCACTCTTCAAGGTAATGCGTGCTTCTTTTCCCTGCTGTCTGCTCCTACTAGAAATGTTACTCATTTTGTGACTAACTAGACACAACTAGTTCCTATGCTTCTGAATTACTCTTACAGCTCCATAATCGCTGTGGACCTGGCGACTCCAGACTGGGTGATGACTACAATATTCCACACTGGATAAACCATAGGTAGGTGAATTCTATCAGCCTTTGCTAAACACTTCTGCTTTGCTTTCCTCTTTATCTGTTGAATTCTCTTTCTTCTTTTATTGWTTATTTCCTCCACTCTCCTTGCGAAGCAAAGACATATATTATAATAGTCTTGCGGAGCTAGGAGTGTTCGAGTGTTCTTGCAGAACTCATGGCATTAATGCAACGTATCAGAGATGATGGGCGATTTGCCGAGGAAAAGGTCTTGATCTTAAGCTCTCTTTCCAGCTAACTTAGTTCTGGCCTTTAACTATGTTTGAAGGAAGTCAAGAAACTAAACAAAAAATACAGTCCCTTCAACTAGATTGGTTTTTAGTGAAAACAGATACATCCCAAATGAACAGTTACAGGTAGAGAAAATGTGGATAATGTGGATAAATTTTGGAACAGTTGCAGGAAACGCTGAAGCTCGTTGTTACATTGCTTCACTCCAAGACATGGTAGGTTTCCTTTCTGCTTTCTGTTAAACATTCTGTGCCATAATACTCTCTCTTCTTTCCCTACACGTAGAGATCATGGCACAGGATGAAAACTACCTYCTCAGTCCTTGTTCTGCTGTAGGGTTATTTTTTTTCCTCTCTTTTAATACCTCATTTTATCTGCATGTATTATTTGACTGTCCTGACCATTTATTGTTCATGGGTTGCTTATACCCAGTATTTTCAAGTGTCTGGAAGGCATCTGATCTTTGCCATAGATGAAAAAGGTGTTTGAAGGCTTATAATAAGGCAGTATTTAAAAGATTCAGATGACAAGAAACRGATCTTAGTGAATAAATTATTTCAAAAGGGAGGAGGTCTGTAGTTTTGAAGCATCTGATGSAAGTCATTACTGTCGTGTAAATTAGGGAGAGAGTCGTGTAAACTGCACAGTACTGTATAGACAGTGAAAGTGGAAACCTTTCTGTAGAAAGAGGAAGTGAACTGGGGAATGCAGTTATAAGCATATTAAGAAGAGGTCTAGTCTGAGGCAGTATGGGAATCAAAGGCTGGTCAAGAGAAATCAAAGGAGAGAATAGCTTCTCTCAAGTTAACCATCCGTCAGTGTTTTCCATATGTTGTCTTATGCAGAGAAAGGTATCCCCTTTTCTCTGTCTAATAGCTARCTCAAATTCGCGGGCTGTTTGCTGTGTAGCTAACCAACTACGTTCAGTTCTTAAAAGACAGCTGAGCCACCCTGTTTTTCCTTTCAGTTTCTACACATCCAAAAGCCAGCTCCTCTGTAACAGCTTCACTCCACGGATCAAGCTGGCAGGAAGGAAAGTAGGTATCTTTCTGATTTGTCTTTTCTTACTAGCTTGTCAGATACCTTTTCTCAGCCAAGCATCAGAATCTTCCTAGCAAGTATTCCAACAGCTGTAATTAAGTTTCTGTGTTAAAAGACAGTGAAAGCAAAGCTGTAATGATTGTTGTAGRGATTGTGAATGAGGGACTAGTTTGTAGGTCTTTCCTTTCTAGTATGAAACTAGGTGAGAAATGTTTTAGCCACCATAAAAATGAGAGTTTCATTCTGTAATGAAGAACTCCATGGAGAGGAATGAAGGTGTTGACAAAGTTGTGGTTTTTRCACAGGTTTGTGACTGAGTATCAGTATTTAATACTTCTGAAGTGGTCTGGCTGCCTCGCTGAGTCAGCAGGGTAAACTTTAAGTCTGATGCCTGATCACACTGCGTTTGTGGGTGTTTTTGCTTAGAACATGCTGACTGTCTCCCTTCTCTCTGTCTTTTCTCTTGCTCTGTCTTTTTCTTTTTTTTGTTTGGTGGTTTTTTTGGTCCCTTCACACTTCCTTTGTTGGACCCTGCAGCCACTGACTGAGAAAGCAAAAAATAACCGAGATGCCTGTGAGTAATTCTGTTCTGGAATAATCTACCCCACTGACTCCCAAACTAACAAACAGCTGTAGTAAGACAATGACACTTCAGCAACACACTACTGATGAGATGTGGGAAGGGACAATTGTTGCAGAAAACCATCAAAACTACATAGTCGTTATCTGGGATGTTAATGTGCATATATCAATGGCTTTCTTGGGAAATAATTAATATGGAGGGGTGAGTTTCTGTCCTGCTTGTCACCTGGCTAGAGGAATAGATGGTGTCAGGCTGGCGTGCTAGCAGTACTCTTCGTGGGAGTAGGACAGGAGGGCATTCCCTGGCTTGGGATGTTGTCAGTGCTATGACCACAGAATTACAGTGGGAGAAGCCTGCGTTCTTCTAATACCACCTTGTTTCAGGAAAGTGTACATGCTAAAAGTGAAGCTGTCCATTCTTTCAAAGATGCTTTAAAATGTGCAGTTCCCTTGTGAGGGAGCTTGAGGCATCTGTTCATACAAGGATTGATTTGTTGATTATTAATTTAATGTCTTGGATATATGGGGGAAAGATATTAGGGCCTCAGCAACCCTGATTCAGAGGCACCAACTTTGATAATTGAGCTGTTCCAGCTGTTCTGCTCATGAGACTTTTGTATGTGATTTCTTTTGGAATAGATATTTKTCTTAGTGGTGAGAGTTGGATACTTCTAACTTGCAGATCTTGAACATTCTTAAAAGAGGTTCCAGTGCTATATGATTTTTATTTCAGCATTAGGGGCTCCAAAAGATGCTGAGAATGCCCTGCCTATCCAGGTAGATTATGATGGCTATGATGCCCAGGTGTTCAGACTGCCAGGCCCATCCAGAGCCCAGCGCTGTACCACTTTCAGGTAAGAGACTTGTGAGTGTACTAGTTCTGGAGTAGCCATGTTATGGTATATTTCTTGATGCATAAAATGCTTTGAGAAATATAAGGAGAATTAAGCTCCATGTGCTTACAATCGAACTGAAAGTTTTATCTGTAGCTAGTATTTATGGCTGGTTGTTTGGTATTTTACTTCTAAGATAGTGTGTGGGATCTAGGAAAAGGCATAAATATACTTTTTCCTTACATCTTTAATTTTGTCTGAAGTAGAATGAAGCTAGTCTCCCTTGCTAAGTTCCTAGCAGATTTTGCAAGCTGGGTAAGAAAGTACTTGCACAATAGACTTGCACAGAGTTGTAAAAATAGCATTAGTTTGATGCGCTGCTTAGTAACTGGTGCTGAACATAGTGGTGGGGAATCTTCTCTGAAAATGATGCCTTTCTGAATGAGAGAAGAAACAGAGAAGCTGGGTGCAGGTTCTCAAATATTCCATGGCCTTTCCTCTGAGAAGAAAGGCTAATTATCCTCAGGTCCTGGCCAAATTCATTGAACAACCTATAMATTTTTGTGCTTTTTCAGGAATTAGGAGATTGATGAACTTGTTTTGAAGTATTTTTTTTGCTTTCYTTCTTTCAGTAGTATTGCCTAACTCTGAGGAAGCTGTGCATGTGGACTCACTTGTTAGTATGAGCAGCTTGTAGAAATCCATGCTGGAAGATGCCAGTACAGTTTAATGTAGTTAATAATTCCAGGTAGTTTCCCTATAACTATGTGTTCCTAGCTCTGTAGGCTCAGGTCTAGTATCTTCTAGACCACATCTATAACACCAGCTTGGTGTGGTGTCTGTAGAATTGCATAAAGAGTGTGCTCTTTTCACAGCCATTGTGCTGGAAGCATTTTAGTGTTCTGTTCTTCTATGATATGATGCACAAAAAATGGTGATAGCTTCCTTGTAGTCCTCTTTTTGAGTTCACCTATTGAGTATTGAGTCTCTTACATGACTTGGGCCTGTTCAAGCCCCTTGATAACCCAGGAGTTAATATCTTTTTCATATCACTGGACATATCTGTTTGTTTTCAGCAGGTCTGTGAGGGAGAGAGAAAGTCGTACCAGAAAGAGCTCTAGTTCCTATGACGTCTCATGCAGCCCTTCTCTGCAGAGCCGCACGCTGCCCCCGGAGGAGGTGAGGAGTCAGGCTTCTGATGACAGCTCACTGGGCAAGATCTCCAACATCCTGATGATCCCACGGCCTCATCTGCACCAGTGTGAAGTCAGCAGCTCTTTGGGCTATACCAGCACCAGAGGTCAGCCTAAGGCAGATGGGAAAGTACCTTAGGTAGTGACAGGGGAGAGAGAAGATGGAAGTTTGTGTTGGCCACTGCCAGGCCAGCACAGGGGAGATGGTGCTTTTATTAGCACTCATGGTACTCCTTTTCCGCAGCTCCAGCTATGGCTAGGTGTGCGTTCTCCCTTTGTTATCCTKGTCCAATTCCATTGCTTTTTTTTTTATTTGCTTGTCCTAAATAGAATTGTCCTGACACTGATTTGCTCTTTTCCCTTGTCTATTGCCRCCTTTAATATTTGACTATTCTCCTGTGCCTGCCTGCAAATGTGGACATATACAAGTAACTTTTTATTATCCAGGTCACCTATAATCTGTCAAATGAGAATTGGCCTTAGTAGTGAGCCCTGGGGGACCCTGCTTATAACATCTCTCTATGGGGACTTGTTGTCATTAAGAGTCACTTTCTGGATCCTTCCTTTTGACGACGTACTGCTGAGCTGTCTTGATGTGTTAGCAGTGCTGACAGTCACCTTCTTCTCCTTCCAATTTAATTTTGTTCTCAGACAGTATGCGGTATCTTCCACAAACCCAACTCATTTCTAGGTAGATTGTATTCCTCCTGCAATTGCTTGATCTTCTGTAAAAGTCTATCCCTGAAGGCTCTTTGGTGTTTTTTTTCATATCATGCTGTATGACACCTGATACCATATTTATCCTGCTACAGGGACTGGATTTACTGGTGTGGAACTGCTCTCCACACTGTGGATATGTGCTATAACACTGTGCTGTGCACAGTGTACTTCACATTACATTTACGTTTCATGTTTTCCCCTGCTGTCAGTTAATATACACATTTTTTTTGGTGTTTCTGTTACTCCTTTAGTTTGAAGGATAGTCTTGTGACCCAGCTGAAGGTGTGCAACTGGATGGGGGTCTGTGTATAATAGGACTGGCAGGGAGGGGAAAGTCAGACTAATTGAGGTTKTTCACATGTTCTAGTTGGCAGTATAGAGTGGTAGATGAGACCCTTCCTTCTCTTTGGGATTTCTGTTTGTTGAACAAAGTAATTGCTACTTAGTCATCTGGTTTATTTCTCTCTCCTATTTCTAAATAATTGCACTTCTGTTCTACATTGAATAGTAATGATTAACTGCTAGCTTGGTGAGATCGTGTCCCATGTCTTCTTGAAGTAATCCCTTGTTTCAGTGGTCAAATCTGACTGTTGCAAAAAAGGCTTCTGTTGCTCAGTTGTAGCTTCTGCTATGTCTTTGGTACTCATCCTGAAGTTTCTGGTGTGTCAGTCTTTTGATTTCTCAGGAATTCTCAAAGCTCTGAGTAATTCTTCATAGTTGACTTAGCAAGTAGTTTCTTTACGGCTTCATTTAGTATAAAGTGACACAGTATACAGCAATGCTGTRATGGCAGATGAAATAATATTCTTTCTTGTCTGGATTCTTGTTTACGTTGTAACTTGCTGGATTGAAATTACTTTCAACTTCTCTCCCTGCCTACTCCTCAACTCTCCATATTCCCACTTACCCTGGGGAATCTTTATATCCCTAAGCAATTCATTCTCTTTTGCTTGGCTTCTGCGTGATCTCACGCTGACTTTAAGTTGTGTTTTCTAGATGTCCTTGAGAACATGCTGGAGTCTCAGCAACGTGACTCCAGTGCCCCTGGGAGGTTCCATGTCGGCAGTGCAGAATCCATGCTGCACATTCGGCCTGGGGGCTACRCACCCCAGCGAGCGCTGATAAACCCCTTTGCCCCATCCCGCATGCCCATGAAACTTACATCGAACAGGAGGCGCTGGATGCACACTTTTCCTGTGGGTAAGTCCGTTTCATAGCATATTAGATTGTTACTTTTTCCTTGTACAAGCATTAAGACAAAAAGAGAACCAATGTGAACTCYACCATCTTGAAGTACTCTGCACTGTAAAAGAGGCTGAACTAAGTGTATAGGCTTGATAAATCTGATACTCTTTTTTTGAAAATATTACCATCTATTGGCAAACTGGCAGCATCAGGTACTGTGGAACAATCTTATAGTAGATGGAGGCTGTTGAAGTGAATCGTAACTATAATTCGGGTTGACTTTCAGATGCTGAATTGTTCTCATATTTGTTTAGCGCCTTGTAACTAGGCCCTCCAAAATGTTTAAAAGAATATTCTGCTTTGCTGGCTTCAGAAGAAGATGCCAGAGGTTCGAGTCTTTGAAGATTTTGTAAACATGCTTTCTTAATTTCCATTAGTTAGCATTCTCTGTGTTGTTGACAAAAGGAGGGTACAAGCTACTGAGGACTCAATGCCGATGTGGTGATTAATGATCAAACTGTAACTGTGTAGGTCCATCAGGAGAAGCTATCCAGATCCATCATCAAACCCGTCAGAATATGGTGGAAATGCAGGGCAATGGGCAGCAGGACTTGGCACATTCCTCTGCTGAGCTGCTGGAGCTGGCTTACCATGAGGCAACTGGCAGGTGAGGTCCTTAGGGTGAATCTGKGTAGACTTTGCATGAACATCCCTTTTCCTTAAAATTTTATATATATTACAGTAAGGCAGTTACAGGTTGTGATCTTTAAGTTTAATGATATGTTGTGTCAGTGCCATATATGCAATATATGCTTTTATTTTGAGATATAAAGCTCTTTTGGTAAGGCTGGAGATGGTTTACCCCCTCTAATTTGGGGAAGGGGTAGTTTATCACAGAGAGTTTGCAGTGCACAAGCAATACTATGCATCATTCATGGAATTGTTCAGAATTGCCTTCTAAAAGCCTGTGTCTTTAATTCTTGACTTACTATCCCAATAGCTGTGACTTTCATCCCAGAATAGAACATTTTTTAGCACAGGGCGTAGCTTTGCCTCACAGCAACTGTTGAGCAATTCCAGTGCTATCCATTCAGTCCGTTCTTCCCCATGTAAGAAATACAGCCATCATAAACATCAGGGATGGATTGCAATTGAAAGTACCCGTGTTTGTAAACTGGTTTTCTTTTTAAAAACAAGCTTTGGTAGTGTTGGGAGCTTATATTGATTGTCGGCTCTGAGAAGCAAAAAAATCCCAGTGTTACTGGGTGTGGCATGGTTGTGGGGGGACTGTTGTTACAGTGAGAGAAATTAGATTGTTCACTTCACCTAGGCCATTTTTCAAGCTGCATAGTTGTTCTCCAGTCTCCAGATATTGTCTTAACTGYTTTTTGTCTGATTATTCTTTTATTGACAACATTTTGTCCATGTTTTTCACTCATTAAATGTTGTTTACCAAAAACATTTTGGTAGCCTAGGCAACTTYAGAATTGCCAATAAGTTTGTTTTTCATCATTAACTGGTATCTTTCCTGCTATKTGTTTCTTTCCTCTTACATGAATTTCTATATGAATGCTACATACTGTTTCTGGATGTCCAGGGTGAGTGAGGACACTGCTGGTATCCTCTGCCTTTTTCATTTTCAGGGTTTTTTTTCCTGCTATCTTCAAGCAGTTCTTCAGGAAATGGCACTGCCTAATTACTCTTTTTTTTTTTTCCCTTTATAGGGAAATTGTTGTCCTATCTTATACTTTGTATTGTCCTTTAGAATACTCTAATCTTTCTGTGTTGCATAATTTTAATATGACATCATCCTCACCAACTTTGTTCCCTAGTTCTGCTTTAAAAAAAAAAAAATTGCCTTTTTATTACTTYGTAAGTACATCCTAGTGTGCTAAATCACCTTGTCATTAATGCCAATCTCTTGTGTCATATTCTTGATAATTCTTTTTCTTSATCTCTTTGTGGTCTCTGTGGATGACGTACTCATCCAAAGCAATTTGCTCAGTCTGGAATATTGGTTTTTATAGACCATGAAATCAGATCTGTAAATAACTAGCTAAGCTTTATTTCTCTCCTGGGACGTATGTGAGTAGCTGCTTCTCCACTGTCCTGCAAAGATAGCGCATTGGTTATYGCTAGAGGCAAAGAACAAACAGCATGGACAGATATGGAATATTGTGTCAGCCTTCTCTGTGCTGCTTGTGTGCCTGTTGCCATCTCTGCACACATCATTAAGAGCATGRTTTCGCCACTGGCTCAGCTGAGACGGCAGGCTGATTACTTGTTAAATCAGCTCTTGTTAAAAGCGAGGAATGGCATGAGTGAGGAAAGTTTGTATAATACAGGCTATTTTGTTTTTCTCCAGACATATCAGCTCTCGGCATCCAGGTGACAGTGCCTCTTTCCTGAGCTTCAGCGGAACAGAAGAATACTCTAACGGTCTGGCTGGCAGTAACGGTGCAGGTAACAAAGCCATGGCAGAGCTTGGAGTTGGGAGAGAAGCCCTTCCTTATTAGCAGTGCCAAAGTAGTAGAGCCAGAGGTCGTGGAAGTAGGTGGACCAGGCAGTACAAAGTAGAAAGAATCAATACTGGAAAAACAGTTTTCAACTTYGAGTGATCTGTTAATGCTCTTACTTGGACTTTTTGGTGTGTGGTAGTTTTTTGGGTTGATTTGTTGTTTTGCTTTTTTTTTTTTGTTTAATGTGTGTCTACTTCTCTCAGTACGTCTTACAAACTTTAGTATGGAAAGATGCTCATAGTTTACATATGATAAGCTCTCAGGCAGTTGCTTAGTTCCATAATAACAAAGCACTGACGTCCAGACACAAAAAATAACTAAATATGCATTGGTATTGTTCAGAAGTTTTTTTCTGGGTGGGGTTGCCTTAAGGTGTCACCCTTTGGATTAAGAAACTTGTTCGAATACATGTATTTTACATATACAAGCTGATGGAAAGAATGAAGTTTGGTCGTATGTAGGTTTTGAGAGAAGCTGTAAAAGAGCAGGTTTATTTTGCRTGCGAAGTTCTGGGATTCAGTGTTTTCTAGCATTTCTTGTCGTTATCTACAAATGGACGACTTCTTTAGATTTTAAACACTTTAAACATGGTGCTGCGTATACTAAATGTTATTCACACAGCCCAAAATATGTCATYATATTTTTGAGAGAAGACACATGTCTGTACTTTCAGTTGAAGATTAGCACTGTCTTTGTTACCTTACCCAGACACCTGAATTAGTGGAAATTCTCAATATTTCTTTTGAATCCTGTAAGTGGAACAACGTGCCCCACTAAGCATTCTATTGTGTTGCCTGGTTTTTTGCAACCTACCTTCTGATTTTATGGATGTGCTTTTTAGACAGGCACATGGGAAAAAAATTTGATCTTTTGGACTATAGCACTCTAGACTTCTGTTCTTTTTTCAAAACCAATTTAAAGATTATTAAAAAAAAAATTCACCCTTCTGAATTACATTTGGATGAAAACAATTATGTTTTCCTCTATGCTCATACCTTGAAGAGCCATAAAGAAGTTAGCAGTCTTAATTTTCTTGTGTCTTTCTTGTCTTGTGTTCATGTAGTCACATTAAAAGTGATTTTGTTCTGTTGTTTCCTTCTGTGGATTTCATCTGAATGCATTTCATTTTCTTGCTTTGCTTTTTTTTTCCTGCCTTCCAGATAGACTTTGTTCTCACAACTGCTAAACTGCATTTCAGCTGCTGGATACAATTTGCACAACATAGATGCAGAGCATATCCTGGCAATAAACGTGCTTGCATTTTATAAAAGTCTTTTGTGTCTGTAGATTGGATATAAATCATGTATGTGGTGGAAGTTAATCTGTGCTTGTCTTTGTGAAAGTCGTTATGAGCACCTTCCCTGACTAACCAGCCATCTGTAGCTGCCACACTGTGACTCAGTGGTTTGACTTATGTTTCTCCCTTACGGTTTGAGTCACCTATGAAATGAAACAGTTCTTAGTTTTTTATTTCCAAAAATAGGATTTCTCAGTGAGTTTGGTTCTCCTCTGCTGCCCACAGCATGTTTTGCTGCAACATGGGCTTCTCAGTGAAAAATTACCCTATCTATTTCCACTGACATTCAGTATGTTGTCTCTATTGTCCAGCAGATGCTAGATGATAGTTCAGAGCAAATAAATTTTGTTGCAATTCCCTAACTAGATGGCAGATGGCATCAGCAGAGTTGGTGAAAGCTGAATGCCAATTTGAGCCAGCTCCTCTAGTGTTTTACTGGCATCATCATGGAAGCAGATAACCATCCTTTCTGTTAGTAAWTGCTATTTAGAGTAACAGCTATGATATTGGGATCAATTTCCTACATAAGCTAGTTTTATAAAAATGGCTTCTTTAAAATGTTYGGAGGCTTCCTGAAATTTGTATTTTGATAAATGCCTTTTAAGCCAGCGATTTTTCTTGTCTCCTTAGCTGCTTGTTTCCTCTCATGTGCCACAACAGCTGTTTATACAGCTACATGGCGAACCAGCTCAGGGAACTGATCCAAATGAAGAGTAACTGGGTTTTTTCTTTGCCGTATGGATAGTTTCACTGTAACTACATAAATATTGATGCAAATACAGCAGACAGATGTGAAATGGGGACTAGGAAGAACTGGTCAAGGGGTACCATAGCATCACGTTGGCTTAGTGTTCACTGAGCTGTAGTTTTAGTATCTGTTTTCCAGATACTTAGAACCAATCCATTCGACAGTGAGAAAAATCAGTGTCTTAAGTCCTAATTAAAACTTAAATATAAATTTTCATTATCTTAAGTCCCTTATTAGTCTTTATTTAGGTTAGTATAAACTGAGTAAACTGAATTTTGCTCAAAAACTCAGCATCTCTTCAGCAGCTATCATTTTATCTCCTTTCACAATGAATAAAAACTTCCTAACTATTCTTTTAGTGAAGTGTGGACCAAGGTATATCTTACAGGTTGAAACATAATGGAAGTTGCTGCCTTTTCAGAACATGGTAGTTTTAAACAGTCTGTAGTTAATATATTGGACCTATTTAGGGACCCTGAAGGCTTAATTAATATTTTTCAAATTTTTAGCCTGGCAAGGGTTAAAAAGGTAGTTTGTATTTGCTGAATCAAGAAGATCAACTGTTTGCTTTGTTTCCTCCCCTGCCCCTGGCAGAGAAGTGAAATGTGTACTGGTAGTTTATGCCTGAAAATGTTGGAATTGGAGTCAATCTGTATCACAATTTTCATAAATTACTTAGGCTCTTGAGTCTCTTAGATAATTAGAATCTTATATGTGTGTTCTCTTCTCCCACCAGGTGAAAGTCTGTTATAATTGCTCTTGCTGCTCCYGTGTTTTATGAAATTCTTCCTCTTAATTTATCCCTTGTTCATAAAATGAAAAAAACAATAAAAAAAGATTCTGGTTTTGGGCATTGAATGTATTTAAAAGTGCTTAGCTGCTGACACCTTGAGATTAGCAAGCTAAATGATTACAGGTGACTATATTGTTTGCTTTTTTATGGCATCTACATTTCAAGATGTGTTTCACCATTTTGGGGAGGTTGTTTTTGCTTGTTTTTTAGCTACTGAACACTTCTACTGAKATATTCGAATTTCATCCAAGAAGTCTTTTTTTTTCCTCACTAGTTGGCTTTGTGTATTTTTCTGCTGTGCAGAACCTTGAGTTCTTTCCAAGGAGAGAACTGCCATATTCTTAAAACATTTGCATGCTTTTGATTTATTTTTATTTGAAATGAGAGTGAAGTTCATAATTGCTTAAAATAAAATACATATTTCTTTCTTGTAGGGATGAACCTCAAAACTCAGAACAAGGATTCCTTAGAAGATGCTATCTCTAACTCTCCGGATCCAAGTAAGGAGGAGAAAGGTTTGGAAAAGAGTTTGCATAGGTGGGAATATGGGAGGGAAAGGGCATGTACATATATAGAGGCATCAGGAGGTGGTAGGCAAGAAACTGAGGAGCCTACTTGGCTTTTGGCAGTAGTTTATTTTGCCCTGCAGTAATCTGCAGGATCTCCCTGTACTGTGTGTCCCACTGTGGTTGCAGTTCTATATCTCTTAAGAATATGTGAAACTGGTTTTTGTATTACATCTGAAATTCTTTCCTTACCAGACACTATTATGCAAAAAGCTAAAGCTGCTGAACTCTTATCTGCCTCTCAGTATGAAAAGTTTGCTTGGTACCAGCTAACTGAAGCAGAAGTAGTACAGTCAGTTTCTGAATTTGGTACTGTTTACTGAGGAATATCTGTCTTCATCTAATACAGAAACAAGTGTGTGCCTGCTTAAGAAAACATTTTGTTTATAGTGGTCTGTCCTGTATTASTTTCTTGTGCAGTGTTCCTGCCATTAATGTTAACATTTTTATAGTAAAATAACTTTCTGTCTGTAAAATCTCTATGAGAAAAAGTTAAGAATTAGTAGTTGGCCAGGTGCCTTGATATAGATCGATTGAGGCAGGTTAGAATGTAGTGCAGTAGTGAACTGATGATTTGATATAATTTAGTTAGCTTTTTGTTTTTAATGTCTAGTTTTAGATTTCTGTAATCTCAAAACTGTAACATAACTCTAGGAAAGGGTGTGGGGAAGGATTGCTTTCCAAGTTACTATTTTTCTGGTCTTCCCACCCCTCTGGATCTGTCTTCTGTTTTTATAACTGTAGAAATACTCCCTTTTCTGCTGTTCTACTATTCCAGAAAGAGGCTGGTCTGTCATTCTTTCTCTCCTCATCCCCAGCTCCTTCTGCAGTTGTCTAGGATGCAAAGCTGGTCTGATTTTCTTGTTCAGACTTGGAATGTTGATCTGTTTTATTAATAATGAGTAACTGCACCTGACTTGCTGTAATTTTGGAAGAGCGGTGGCTATGTCAGCTCTAGCTTTCAATCAACGGAAAATTAAATGTATTAACTTTGAATGCCATTTGCATGATGGAATTGAATTAGCATGTGCACTGCATTGTTTAACAAACTCTGTCTCTTTCTCTCCCTCCCTTCTTCCCATCCTACTTTCCTTTTCCCTTCCCATTCCACCCCCTTTTTGTCTCTGTTGACTTTATGCCAACTCTGKTTTTGTCCCTCATTCTTTCTAACTTTCCTCTTCACGCATTTCTTTCATCTTCCCCTGCACCCTGTTTTTTCATGGGTGACCACATATGCCCCCGTTGTCTGCCCCCCCAATGATACAACGAGGCAGTTCTGACGCTGTCTGCTCCCCCCGTAGTGCCAGGCTTCTGTTGTACAGTTGGAGTGGACTGGAAATCTCTCACTACTCCGGCGTGCCTCCCTCTCACCACGGACTACTTCCCTGACCGTCAGAGTCTGCAGAACGATTACACTGAGGGTTGCTATGATCTCCTCCCAGAAGCTGACATTGACAGGTTTGGCCAGCACCTTCTCTGTAGAGTAACTTGCATTGAATCAAAGTGCTTAAGACACAGTTGGTGGAAGAGGARCACTTTGGAGACTGTACAAGAGAAAGATGAATTGCTAACATAGCAGCAGAATACTTAGATTTTTCTCTTTTCAGTGGTAACTTTGCACCTTTTCTGATGTTACCATCTGACAGTATTGTGCTCTGCAGATTTTATGTTAGAAATTGTTTGCGTACAGAATTTTACATCTCTTTTCTTGTTCTGTTGTGTTTCAATCAAAAAAGTCAACCTCAAGCTATCATCTTTGTTAATCTATTTTCTAGCAAGTATTTTGGAAACACTAAATGAGCAAATCACTGTGTACACACAGTGTTTAAGATGCCTATCTTCACTTTCAGGGATACTTAGTTTAAAGAATCTTGGTAGAAAATAGTGTTAGTGGGGTAAATAGAACTTCTCTGCTTGTCTTGAAGGTCTCTGRTAACTATTCTTTAATAGGGTTGGTTCGGGTTTTTTTCTGAAGCTGTCTCATCTTCTTAAACATTTTTCAAACTTTCCACAACTTGTAAGACATCAGAAGGACCTGTTCATGTTGCTGCTTTATGGGAACAAAACAAAAATATTAGTCAGGGTGATTGAAATACATAGCAAATAGCAGGATTAATGAAGAAAYGCCTAAAAGAAATGTCAGATGTCCCTTTATAGCAGGAGGGCAAAGTTCAGAGCAGAAGTAGCTGTGTAAGATGCCATAGTGATGTGTCTTGTGTAATCTCTCTCTGCTCTAGACTTCCTGCTGTGGGAGAGGGTGGAGCGTTGCCTGCACACTTGCAGTTCTGAGCTCTGCTGAACGTTTACAAACTGCACGGAGATTCTCTGCAAAATGCTGTAAAAGTGATCATTGGTGAATTTATTGGGAGTTTAACAACCGTTGTAAGCCGATTTGTTACTAGTTGCAAAACTGCTTTCAAAGGAATTAATAAGTATTGCCAGGCAGCTAATCATCACCTGTTTAAAATAGGTACCCATTTTTTTCTCCTGTTCCTGCAGGTTGGTTTTCACAAGCAGAGGGCTCCACTTGCACAGAGCCCAGTGCAGGCATAAATCCTCAATTAGGAAACACAGAGCTAAGAATAGGTGTGTGGTCAGCTTCCTTATTCTAGTCTCCTTAACCTTTGTGTTCAGGAGAGATGAGGAAGGAGTRCAGATGACAGCTCAACAGGTGTTTGAGGAGTTTATTTGTCAGCGTCTCATGCAAGGCTATCAAATTATTGTGCAATCCAAACCACAGAAACCAGCCACAACTGTGCCACCCCCGCTCAGCAGCAGTCCCCTTTACAGTCGAGGTGAGTGACTTTGTATTGACAATTCAGCCTTTTGTCTTTCTCTCCCCCTGCCAGTCCCAGTAACCTCTAGTAATTGGGCATAGATGCTCATTGAAGCCCTCTGTTCTTTTTTTCTTTCTTTTTTTGTTGTTGTTACAATGAAAATCTGCTGGGAGAGAGCGTGGTCTGCGCCAGCACAAACAACTCAGCTGCACCACGAAGTGACAGGTGCAGGATTTTTGAACTGTAATAAGAAACTGGCCTCGTATTCATGATGGTGAACCCAAATGAAATATGGCTTGAGTGCCATTTGGGTGAATACATCTTAAACACAATTCACATGGTGACTGCAGGGCAGGCACATCTCTAGAAGRAGACAGACCCAAAGCTCCCAAATGGATGTATCTAGAAGCAGTTTCCTAACTCTGAAATAGCTGTGAAGGTCCCAGGTAGACAGGKAAACCTTCATTGTCCTGAAACCACRAGTCAGCTAAACCTAGTTRAACCCCAGAGGACTGGAGTGGGTTAAGAGGGTATYATGTTCCTTTGAGAGAATCTGACTTACTGTTTGACTTCTGACTTTTTTTTCTGGATATTCTCTAGGCAAGTCAGCGTGATACAGTGTTCAYAGAGCAGGGAATACACATGAATAGGATATGGTTGTTATTCACTGGCTTGGGAATGAGCAGCAAGGCTCCTCTGGTAAAGTGCCRAGTTTAGGTGGTTAGTTCCAGGAATGCAGCACAGAGAGGAAGCAAAAGTGGAGCCCAGCTCATACCCACCAATTTCTCAACRCTTCATATTGTCTGTTCTCTAGTTGTCCTGACTAGAGAAGGCCTATATTGGTGGTGCATGAATTGTGAATGCCCTTCTTTGGTTGTGRTACTTGCAAATCTTAACTGTAAGAACAAAAGGCTCATTGTGCATATGTTCCTTAAAAAGGTGGCCTGAAAGATGGCTTTTAGTCCGTCTTGAGTTCAGAAGCCCAATTCTGGAGTCTCTTTCTATAGGTACAGTTTGTTGACAAAGTTCTGACTATTGTAGTAAGCTGAAAGGGGGTGTGTTTTGCTTTTTACAATTAGGTCTTGTATCAAGAAATCGACCTGAGGAAGAAGATCAGTACTGGCTGAGTATGGGCCGTACTTTCCACAAAGTAACATTAAAAGACAAAATAATTACTGTGACTCGATACCTGCCAAAGTGAGTATCTCTCTAGTTGAGCAGTTTGCTRTCAATGTTCAGATGAACCTGCTTTTCCAGCTGCCTGTACTTGCTTGAAAGAACATACTGTAGAATCTTCTTTCTCTTTAGGGGAAGAAAGAGAAGCACTGCTATTGATGATGCTGASATTAATGTTTGTGTGTTCTCTTTTAGGTATCCATACGAATCTGCTCAGATAAACTACACTTACAGCTTGTGCCCCTCACACTCTGACTCTGAATTTGTCTCTTGCTGGGTAGAATTTTCCCATGAGAGACTAGAAGAGTACAAGTGGAATTACTTGGATCAGTATATCTGCTCTGCTGGCTCTGAGGATTTCAGGTGATATCTCCTTTTCCATCCAGACCGTTCTGTGTCCTAATTGCCTCTTTTCCTTTTTGACCTAAAATTTCTTCAACAAGTTCAACCCACAAATGCTCAGTAYTCCAGGGAGAGTAACTGGCCTACTTTCATTTGTATGGTGCTAGCAGCTGTTGCCTTGTAGGAATCTTACTCTGTGTTGCTGTTGCATTATCTGATCTTTGATAAAAAGTCTTGATCACAAAATTCAACATGAGCTATTTTTTTTTCCTCTGCTACAAATGCAAAGAAATATGATGGCATTTTGTACCACACAGATGCTTTTCTTGGCTTCTTACTCATTTCTGGATCTGACTCAAAACTTCCATTTAGTTTGAATCTGCTGGAGGCTTGCTTGACTCTTAGGCTTAGCTTGACTGTAGTCCTACTCCTAAGCTATGTAGAACAGGGCTTCTTATTAGCAATGTGGAATATCTCACTAGTATCAATAGCCTTTGTGATATCTCCTCTCAATAAAACCAGTCTTTCTTTATCTTTTTTTCTATTCGGGTCTCAATCAAAATGCCTCCTACTCTAATGTGGACCTTCAAGATTCCTCTTTCTTTGCTTATTTTTAGAGAAAAAGCCTTTGTAGCCTATCTTTTACAGAAAAGAAAATATATCTCTATGATACAATTACTCTGAAGATAGCCTTGTTYTCTCTTCTGCATATCAATGTTTTAATACTTCCCAGTGGTATTCATATTGCTGACCATTCCTTCGCATATCTGCTCTTTCTCATTCAGGCATAGCGGAATGAGATTGTCACTATACTCACTGAAGTTTACAGCAGATAGATATGTATTTTACTTACTGTAAAATCCTTCATAGGAATCTGTGCTGAACTCTGTCCTGTCTTCCATGTTGCTTCAGCCTTATTGAGTCACTGAAATTTTGGAGGACCCGCTTTCTGCTTCTGCCTGCCTGCATCAGTGCCACAAAGCGCATTATGGAAGGAGAAGTGCACTGCGATGTGTACGGTGACAAGCCCCGTTCTGATGAGGAGGAGTGGCAGCTCCTAGATGGATTCATTCGCTTTGTGGAGGGTTTGAACCGCATTCGTCGACGCCATCGATCTGATCGAATGATTCGAGTGAGTCAACTTTTAGTTGGGTGAGAAGCTGAGTTGGAGTTTTATCTGAACCATCTAGTGAAGCATTAGCAGAGAGACGCTGAGACAATCCCAAGCAAGTTGGGGGGGTATATGTGTGTGTATGCGTGGGTAATCCATACATAAAGCACAGTGCTGACCGACATACTGTTTCAAATGGTATGGCCTTGTTAACACCTTGCTATTCCTGAACTAATTAAATTTACCTGGAATGGGTATCCCGTACTACTGTGGCTGGAACCAGGATCAGAAGGTTTAGCTCACTCAGTGAGAAGCCAAGCTCTTCTGTGTAGCGTAGCCGTGCCTTAGCCTGTTGGTGCTCTATTTTTTCCTCAGCTGGTCTTCTCTTGCCACAAGCCTGATGCCACCTCTTTGCAAATGTGCTTTGCTTTGTGCTGTAGATACRGTTAGCCTGGACACGTTACTGCACCTTGTGATGCAGATGATTGATAAAAAGGGATCTGTGAGGTAGTTAAGCTGGTAACTTCTAGCTGGRTTGGCTGTGTGCTGCAGACTTTGAAAAAGGATTGTGAAAAGAGAACCRTATGGGTGAATTCCTGGTGAACAGTAGTTTCAGGAGGGTGGTGAGAAACTGGTTGGTGTGTATCAAATTCTCTTCTAATTCACACACTGAATGGGGTAAGTTATTTCAGAGCAAATCCACCTTTTCCAAAATAACATCCRTTTTACTTTGAGAATAGCACCCACACGAGACACTAGGCTGTTCCATTTCTTGTGTATCTATGGTTTAACTCCCTTTTTAAAATGTACCACATAAAGTCCTGCTGACATGAGGTGGTGTGTTCTTGCTTACTAGTTAAACCTAGCTTGATTAAGCCTGTGCTTCTGTTTTTCCTTTGTTAGAAAGGGTCTGCCATGAAAGGCTTGCAGATTGCTGGTCCGATTCCCACCCACTCTCTGGAGCAGTCTGGGCCTCCCATTGGGAAGAAGGGAACCTCAGCACTCTCAGCTCTGCTGCAGATGGAAGCCAGTCAGAAGTGAGTCTCTACAACTAGGCTGTGTGAAGAGCACTAGAACATCCTTCCTACATATTCCRCCTGGGCTGCCTAAAGCAGATTTGGGGAACTTAGCCTCGAAAAAAGGGATGTGTGATCCTGCTTCTTTAGTATCCTTTTTGCAGGGCTGGGGAAATACTGGGCTTTTCCAGTGRCTTCCTTGTATTCTGTTTCCATTAACAGAATGAATACCAAAGATTAGAAAGGAACACAGAGACTAGAGAAGCGAACGTCCAGTAATTTAGAAGGAGCATCTTTTTAAATAGCATCTCAGTCCATTACACATCAGTTTTGTCATCTATTTGTGATTTGCCAGTACAGTTGTATCTACATAAGAAGAGCTCACCTGGACATAAGTGTACACAAGTACACTGCACCAGYTGAGTGGTCTCAGTATAAACACTGGGTAACAAATACAGCCTAAAGAAAATACCTTGTTTGCACTGATAGCATCTGTTAAAATACCTGTGAAACTTCTGAGGTTCTTTTTCAGTATTGATCTAGAATGGTTCAAAGAAACTCAGAGTACTAATACCAGATAMGCTGTAAACACAATTTAAAACATTRTTGCTGTTAAATACATAAGAGATTTTAATATTTTTTTAATGATAAGGTAGGATTACATGTGCATAATAAAACTGAGTAAGTTCAAGGRTCCATGTTGTTTATGTGGGGTAAAAAGTACTTACAGAACATTGRATTGACTCTGTGCTTTGGAGTGTGGGAAAGCAGATGTCTGAAAATACAGTAGTAGCCCTCTGCAACAGTTGCCTTCAGGTGGAAGCTGACACGGAGCATGTTTGAACAAACTCTAGATTCYTTCCTTTTGTTTTAGGACACTGGGGGAGCAGCAAGCAGCGATGCTTTCTGGGAAGAGCTCTGGGCAGCCTTCGGAGAGTGGGAGCATTGCTATCACACCCACCTATATGGACAGCCCTCGTAAGGTAAAGACTTTCTGGTCGGTCTTTAGCTACTATTTTTACATAAGAATTTATCAAATTATAGAAGGTGATTTCTCTAAGCACATGGCTACATCATAGYACATCTTACTCTCTAATCCAGCAAGGACTGGTCCTGTACTGGGGGTACCCTTAAGCCTTTGTGTGCAAGGGCATAGGAAGAGGTTGGGGCACAACCATCCTTCAATTCATTAACACTGTGACGATGAGATGGAATCCCTGGGATGCTMTCTCAGTGTGTTTTGCTAATTTAAGTGGTATTTGTTAATTAGTCCGTTTCCTTTTCCGGTAGCACATTTCATTTCAGTCAGGGTTTGATTTTTARATTTAGTAGTACAGTGCTGCCTGCATCTATATGAAGGCTGTCTTTAAGAGCAAAATGAAGCTCKAGACCATGGCTTGTGTGAAGCTTCAGTGGAGTTTTAACAGCAGGAGCTCCAGTCACTTGCATCTGCTTARAGGAGAGGATGTGTTCCTGAGTAGTGATTTAGATGTCATTCCTTCACTGGCTGGACTCCAGGCTGGAGAAAACTGTCTTCCTGGAGCTCTCTTCACACACTTACAGAAAAGACTGTGCTATCTCTCAGCCTTCCTGGCAATTGTCCTGTGTGTGCCAGGAGAGCAGAAACTCCATCTCCAAGTCCAACCAGAAATATCTGATTATATTTCTGTATTCTGGCATGAAGGTCTTTCAGCAGAAGTAATAAGGAACTGAATGAAGATACAACACTGAAGTGTGACCTGTCTTTGGGTTCAACAGTTGAAGTATGGCAAAGAAAAAGTTATMAGATTCCCCGCTATCAACTTAACCATCTCTTTCAGTATTTTTCTCCTAGTATTTAGGGTTTCGACATCCACCCTTTTCTGCCACTGCCACAGACAAGTGTGTTATTCTGGAGACCTGGATATTGCTAGTTGAAGTGATAGAGTAACTGCAGTCATCTTAGTAATAGACAGCTATTTGTAGAATGAGWGTGTTCCAAAACACAGATGAGGTTCTGGAGCAGGTCACGCTAGGCTTGGGAAAAGTAGGTGCAGAAATTGACTTGAGGCATGTTTGAAAACTTYCAAATCATAATTCAGGCTTTGCATTCTCCTCTTCTACCGTTTTGGAAAATCAACATCATCAAACTTCCCTCTTTAAATACAGAAACTGTAAATACCGCTTTCTACCAGTAAAACTGGTGAAAATTCCACATAGGACACAGGGCAGGAGAATGTTGTGTCCGGTTGTTCTGTGTGGCAGAGGGAAAAAGGCAAAATTGGCTTCCTTGGGGATGGCAGGCTGGTGTGTTGGAAACAAAGTAGCAGACTTTGYGCTATCAGCGAATGCTAATGAGCAAATGCCATCTTGTGTAATTTTRAAAGTAACTATATTCAAAAGCCTCTCTGGAGAGCTAACAGGAGAGTCTGAAAAGTGTGTTATCAATTGAAAGCCTTTCACACTGCAGTAGTAAACACTCCTATAAATATTTACACATAAGGACTGGGAGAGAAGCAATTGGGGTCTCCAAATCGATGGCTCAYGCTTGTTGGAAAGGTGCCGGTGGACAGGTAGCCTTATCAGGCAACTTTGTGCTCACTTGGGAATATCAGCAAGTGTGTGCCTCGTGTTTCCGGGACAACACAACCCCTTTAGGGCTCACCAGCATGGCTATGTCTGTTGGCTGCCCGGAGACTTGCAGCCAGAGTACTGACAAATTGTCACAGCTCTGTGCTCTGTCCGCAGCCAAGGGAGCAAGTGCTTTTCTAGGATGCTGTTCAGTGCTGGAGTTATTCCAAAACAAAACTGAGCCACTGGCTCCACCTTTACTCTGTTTCAGAGTAGAACTGACAAGTCACTTCAGCCAGTTACTGGGYGATACAGTATGATTTTAACACAGTGAGTTAGCTTGATGCATAATCTGTTCAGGAAGTCTTTGCCCTTATGGATACAGGGTGCTTGGCTCTGCTGCTGCACTGTGTAAGTTGCCAGCCGCATAACCCTGGCACTGATTCTTTCCAGAAAATGTTTTATATGTACTTACCAGGGTAAGCATCATCTTAACTGCAGGCTAGACAAAATATTTTGCCTAGGGAACAGAATAAAGAATTGCAAATAGGGAATGAAAATCTAGTTGAGTTCCACTGCATTGTCTTATGTGATAAGAGAATCTTGACACATTTTTGAATAGCAGCCAGGGATAAATTCATCCAGGATTTGCAAGTAGGCGGGGAACATAGCACAGACAGTGTCTGTTTAATTTTGCATGAAGTATTAAACACAATGTTGAAAAGATCTTTATGATGAATTTTTCTTCCCTTTCCTTTGCACCATATCAGACCTGCATTTGAGAGGAAGAGTGTGCTTCCTGAAAATAGTTTCTTTGCCTCTCCCTCGTTATCATTTGAATGACTGACAGACTAGGAAAAAAGCTGTCCTTCTTTGGATATTTGTCATTACACATGCGGTTCTACAGGTTTCTGTATCACTATTCAGCTTTGCATTTGGGATGGAAACCCACGTACTTTAGAGCTCAAGTCTTTCTCCTGTGAAGTGTGGAGGGAAGGCTGTGGTTTCGATTGGCTTCTGATCAGTGTGGTTTTCAAAACTTTGGAAAATCATCTGTGCTAAGGAAGAGCAATGTCTTGTTACAGACAGAGAAAGTAGGGGTACCTGTGTGAGTAACCCCTGATGCTCTGCATTCTGCTGCATCTGACATTCTGGGTCTGTTTGTTTGGGATTTGCGTTCTCCTCATACTTTCTCTCTGTGGTCATTTCATACTTGCACAACCTTGTATTTGCTTTTCTTGAACTCCTTGTTCCTGTTGCTGTTGCCATTAATGGGCCTACTTCCTCTGATGCCTTCAGGATGGGGCCTTCTTTATGGATTTTGTTCGCAGCCCACGTACAGCTTCAACCTTCTACTCACAGGTTAGTTTTGAATGGGGTCTTGTCATCTCTGGCTTTTGGACTGAGGTGATGGAGAGCATTTGTTGTCCTGAGCTTGCCACRTGGGGAACCTGTCTTAGTTTCCAGACCTGCTCATTGAGGGGGAGATGCACAGCATTAGCAGGACAAAGTGGCTGCTGGTGGTGGATGCAACTATTTCCTTCCACCATTCAATGTTTGTGATGTGCTTTGGATGTTCATGTGCCCTGCCTTACTGTCCTTTACAGTACTGTCTTGTCAACTACTGAAGCTTCTCTTTTTGTGTTGCAGTAAGTACTCGTTTTCCATCTTCCATTGCTAAACAAAATGGCAACAGCTTACTCATCTCGTTCGTGGCTAAATTTCTTCTGTGGTATTTGACTGACAGATAGCTCTGGGGAGATCCAAGTCACATTGTGTCCTTGGGTTCTTCAGTTCAAACTGGGAACCCTTCAGTTCAAACAACTGAGGGCTAAAAATACTGGTGTCATCTTGGTTTAGAAGAGTCATCGTGACAGAAGTTCTTTGCACACTTAACACCAGTTAGGAGTTAGCAATAACACAGTGTGTCCGTAGAAAATACTGCTGGGTGAAGTGAGCTCTGAGGAGGGAGAGTGGATTTAGCTGCCTGTGGGGGCTGTAGATTCCATGTTGGAGCATCTGCCCGTTTTGGCTGCCCAAAAAGGGACATCTGCCATTGCAGAGTGAGAGATCTTTGGGATGTGAGAAATGGCATAAAGAAGGGACTCTGGTCTGGCTATCGGACCTAAGCCAAACTACCAGCTTTGTGATTTTAGCTGTGCATGTGCTGTGGATTCATCATGGCAGATCAGCCCTCGTATTCACACCAGGTTGAGTTACTGAGTTACTCTGCTGTTCGTGTTCCTCTCCCCCACCTCTCTAGCTTTTATATAATATGCTTTTCCTAAACCATACGTGTTAATGACAGATGGCAATTACAGCTTGTACTTTGCTGGATCTTTCAGCATTCATGTTCTTTCTGAGATGATTTTATGTTAATTTTGTGAACTATTCAGTCTACCGTTGGAATAGTGCAAGTGTTCCTGCGGGAGGAAAGTGTTCTTGTTGTCTTGGTGACATAGGTGTGGGTGGGTGCCAACCAGCCTCCTGATACTACCCTAAGAAAGGAAGGAGGATGAGCTGATTTTGTGCATTATGAAACTTGAATTCCATGATACATTTCCATATTTTTGTCTGAGAGTTGGAGTTGAAACTAGTTTTTCTAACTGCTTACTACCTTCCTGTAGTGATTTAAGTTTCCAGTTCTGTCCATTGCATGTTTATAATCACAGTTATTCACTCAAGTTGAATATGTCAGGTTTGGACTGTGTGTTGCTGGTTTRCCAGTAGTTCTCTCAAGACAGTTGTTGCTGGGTTGGTGATCCTCATCTTTACTGGGGTCTGAATTTCGTGTTTGTCAGTAGCTTTGTAGTGATGACAAAAGTAAGACTGTATTTATCCTTTCTGTGTATGCTTGTGCTTGCCTTATAGTATTGCTTGTTGCTAACTAACTTGAGCTGAGATACAGATCATGTGGGGAGGGGAGAAAATGGGAAACGGATTACAGCATAGATTTCATAAAGGTGTTGCTGTGTTTATTCCTTGCAGGTCTCCATAGATCAATCAGTTCCTGCAACCTCRGATGGCAACATACTGGTAAACACGGGGCAGTTACCTGATAGGGGCAACAYGCAGAGCCTGGGAAGTTCCCAGAATGTTGCAGACCAAGGATACACCACAGCTGGTGCTGCGGAGGGCGGGTAAGAAAAGCGCAGCGGTGCTGTACTGCAGTTCTGTTCGGTTACATTCCCCTTTCTGGTGTCAAGGAATGGGCACTTCAACAGGAACCTGAGAACGAGATGTGCTGTGTCTGTCAGCACAGAAGGCACTTGTCACAAGACCTTACTGCAGCATTTCCACATGCAGAAAGAGTGGTAGTAAAATAAGCCTTGCAACCCAGTTTTCCAGAATTAAATGAACACAAGGCCTGATTTCCCCACCCACAAAAAGAGCTTCATTCTTCAAGAAATGAAGAACGAAGAAATTCCATTTCTGAAATCTGTTAGCAGAAAACCAGACTTTGTATTGACATCTGTCTTCTGTCTGTTTTAGCAAAGGGGGGCCCTGCAGGTCTAATAGGATCGAGTAGGTTGATGAAATCCAAGAGGTTCTAACCTGGAGGCGAGGCACCGGAGAGGAAGCAACATTAAAAATAAACTATATTAGCACCTGTTTCCTGTGGTTGTATATTACAGCAAAAAAAAAAAAAAAAAAAAAAAGAGCCAACCTCAAAATGTTTGCTCTCAATTGCTGCTGAGTACGGCTGTATGTAATATAGTGTGCATTGGATCAATATAGCAATGACCTGATGACCTCAGGGGGAAAATACAGGTCTGTTGTCCTTCTTGAGATGAAAAAGGAAATAAATGTGGCAAAGTCATTGTTGGGAAGAGAAGAGAGAGCATTTTTCTTAAATGTACATATTTGAACAAATCTGGCAGCTTGCTTGATTTTTGAACACGCTTCTGTTTACTTCCCAGCTCTCAGCAGTGTTCAACAAGCACTCTGACTTCCTCCTCCACCTTGATAGAGATTCTCGAAGCCATGAAACACCCCACGTAAGTTTTTAATATAAATATGCTTAACGTCTCTGTAGATGTTTTGTAAGAGGACATGAGGCATGGAATCACTCAAAGGAGAGCCCCATGTCAGTTGGGAAGAGTTTTAAGCTTCCTTTTGTTATTCAGTTCCAACCTCTCCAACAAGCAATTTTATAGAAATTGAAGTACGAGTGTTGCTGCAGAGACTTCAATTATTAAATCCCAGAATCTTGTCAAAGCAAGAATTCTCAGTAAGACAGTAAAGTGCTGTCAGTGTCAGCTCTTCATCTTGTTATCGGAAGCTAATGGTATGTCACTCCGTGGGCATTGTGTGTTTCTTGTCCTGTATCTTTATCGCCCTTTTTTTTCCCAGCAGTGATTTTTCTCTTTGTAACTTAAAAGAACTATCAATCAGCCCATGTTAACATGTGTGACTTGCTGTGATTCAGCACAGGGATCCAGCTGCTCTCTGAACAGAAGGGCCTCTCTCCATACTGTTTCATCAGTGCAGAAGTTGTACACTGGCTGGTGAATAATGTGGAAGGTGTGCAAACCCAAGCCATGGCGATTGACATAATGCAGGTAAGAGAACTATCAAGGGGTATATGGATGGCCAGAAATACCTCTGTGAAGAAAGTAGGTTTGTAGAGGAAAGCATAGCAATAATTTCTGTTTCTTATTAAAATCCTCTTATTGATAGGTTTTGAAAACAGTGTTCAACAGAATATGAGGTAATGATGGCATTTTTTGGATTCCATATCACAAAACAGCAACATATTCTTCAGTAATAATATGTATTATTTTTTCCACTTATATATGATGACAGTTCTGTGTATAACCTCCAATTAGCCAGTAGTTACCAAGAACTCTCCATTGTGTTAGAATTATGAGGCACTACAGTGTGATTTGGTTTTGGTTTTAGTTTTGGGTTTTTTCTGATAATTAGTTAATGAAGTTGTAATAAAAACAGCTTATGAAGTTGTAATAAAAACAGCTTATGACCTCTTTTTTATGGATGCTGAAGTATACACACTTTATGCAAGATACACTGCTTGTGTTGAACTTTTTTCTTCCTTATCAAACTGTGTCAGAGGCAGAAGGTTGGAAATGTTTTGGAGTTCATTCCTCTGCTGAGATCCCATACCAATTAACAGAGAACCTAGAATGTTTCCAACCTCTTACTTTCCTATAAATCCATCTATAAAACCAGAGCAGGGTAAAGGAGGAAGGCAGACATCTGCGGAAAGGTCAAACACAATTTCTCAGGGAGGTAAGGACTTGCTACATTTACCGAGTATCAAGAGATAACATTGCTGATATTCTCGTTGGGCACATATCTGGACAAAAAGATGTCAAGAAGAAGAAAATTATTTCCTAATATTCTCTAGCAACCTGTTTATGTAACTGGAAGAGTGACTTCCCCTTTTTTATTGTTTGCTCTGTTCTCTTTTTTGTTCAGAAAATGCTAGAGGAGCAGCTTATTGTCCACGCATCTGGAGAAGCTTTACGAACCTTTATTTATGGCTTTTATTTTTACAAGATTGTTGTGGACAAAGAACCAGACCGAGGTCAGCATTGTGTTATTACAAGATTTTCCTCATTATCCCTTTGCATAATCACTAGCTGTACTTGATTCTTACGGGTGCTGCAGCAGAAATGCACTTTGGGAGCAACCAAAACCACCGCTCTAAAGAGAGTCAAAGAAACTCAGCCTTTTTGTTTTGTTGTTTGTTTGGTTGTTTTTTTTTTTGTTTTGTTTTGTTTTTAAAAGGAATTGCAGACAGCATAACCTATTTTTTTGCTTCCCCTTTTTCAGAAAGAACTACGTCCCTTTCTTGGTCTTGAACACTTGTTTCTAACTGCGATCTGTCCTYCCCCTTGCTTTTTGTTCAGTGGGCATGCAGCAGCCTGCGATGTGGCACACGGCTGCTATGGATGACTTCTCCGCCTTCCAAAGGAAATGGTTTGAGGTGGCGTTTGTGGCAGAAGAGCTCCTGCACTCGGAAATCCCAGCGTTTTTCCTACCCTGGCTGCCCAGCCGCCCAGCCTCCTATGCAAGTAGGCACAGTTCCTTTAGCCGCAGTTTCGGAGGACGGAGCCAGGCAGCTGCACTATTAGGTAGATGCACAGCACAGGTGACAGCTGGGGAAGTTCAAGGGGATAGTTTGAAAGGGGAAGAGCAGCCAGCCAAGGGTATGATCTCACGTGGACCAGCAATAAAGCTGCAAATTTCATGCTGGCCTTACATGTGTCTTGCACGTGGACTTGTTCTCATACGCTGGAGGTGTGTTTCACCGGCTGTGCAGGCAGTTTTTGCTTCTGAGTACTTGGAATACAGTAAAAAGTATTCTTTAAATATTCCTTGTTCCTGAACCTCCTCCCCATGGCATCCTCTAGAATTCAGAGAGGAAAATACTGCCTTTGTCTCCTTGCAGATTCAGAGAGACTCTTCACAACCTGTGATGAGCATGGAGGGATAAGTTGTGAGAACAGCAGAGCAACCAAACTGTACTTGAAATGACATGTCTGATTGCTTCTTAATGGCAAAAGCTACAGTGAGATCCAGATGTGTTAGAAGTTTTCTGTGGTGTGCTGGAGGCTTCTCTGCTAATCTGAACCATGTATAGCCAGACTCCATATATTAAAGTCTGGGAAGCCCAGCTACAAATCATCCCTGCAGTGTGGAAGCAGTAGGATTTGCGTGTGGAAGATCTTGCTGCTGGGCAAGATACCTTTATAATATCTAAAGTTCTGTAATGTGTGAAGTATAACACTGAGTACCACTAACAGCCTGTGAAACATACTGGCTGCATGATTGACTGTGTTGCTTTGTCAGCTTTTCGTTGCATTTCCAGGCCAGCCTGAGTCACTTGCTTTTGTTCCTCTTTCCCTGTTTAAAATTACGAGAAAAATCATTGCTATGGAACTGCAACTTCAGATTTACTTAGATGCACCTTTTAAAGGCCTGTCAATTAAGGATAAAAAGAAAATTCTGCTGGTCTTCTGTTTTGTATATTTGACCTTCTGAAGAGAAGTGACTTACTTCTGTAAGTAAGAGTGTAGTATCTCTTAAACCTGAAGTTACAGTAATCCTTGTGTATTTCTGAAAGCCTTGTTTGAAGAGGAACAGCATCAGAAATGAGAAAGCGTTAAGGATAGGAAATCTGAACTAATGGTTAATTCCCTGAAGCCAACATATGCAGGATATTTTTCCCTGTCACACAATAAATCTGTTCCTTTGGCTAGTATCCAGCCTCATTAGCTCAGTGATTGGCCAGAGCTGAAGCCTGAACGTAGGCTGGCAGGAAAGTATTGTGAAGGCTGGAGGCGCTTGGGCCAGATCCTGTTCCTGCTTTGATCTCTTACTCACTATTTAGCCCAAGAAAACCACTTCACTTTTCTGTGTCTGTCCCCTTTTGTGAGATGAGAAGACTGAGACTCAGTAAGCTTGCACTTGGGGAAACAGGCAGAGAAAGAAGGGTGCCTTAGTGCCTGTCTCACCTTTTCTTTAACACCAGCTAAGAAAGTGTATTCCCTCAGCATGTGGTGTAGTTACACACCTGTGTAGCCCTCCTTTTTCATTTCAGTTGGAATTATGTCCATCCTGCTATTTAACTAATTTGCAGTCCTTGGATGAATGAAAAATGCCTCCAGATTGCTCACATGCAGTCTGATTATTCCAGGAATAATAGTTTCTTGGAGAAAAATCCAGTGTGGAACTTTTTTCTTACAAAGGAACTGGTTTAATTGATGTTTCTGTGCTGTCCCTCTTCTAAACAGTATTCAAAAATAAAACTTTACCAGTTCATCTGAGGCAAGGAGCTTTACTAAACCCAGATGACCTCTGGTCCATGTGACTTCATTTGTTCCTCTCTTGGCTTTGATTTGGTTGTGGTTTTTATTTCTTCCCCTCCCCACCTTCCCTAAATGTCAGGCTGTGACATAAATTGCATGCAAGCATTGGGAGCTCTGGAACAAGCTCCATGTATCTCTAAAATCTTTATCCCTCCCAATTCCCCTATCACTTGCCCAGTGATTGTCCCCTTTCCCTGCCCAGTGGAAGTCTGACCTGTGATTTACCTAATCTTGTCCCTTTTGATTTATAGCGATGCATGCACTAGCAATTGTAGTCATGTATGTAGTATAGTCTGTGACTGGAGAATAACCTGCCTGCTCCTCTCCGATTTACTCGATAAATCATTAGTTAAACACTCAATGGTACAACACAATTGGGAAGCAGGTGAGTCCTCTTAAAATCAGATCTATGGAAACCAGAGTTCATTATATTAAAATTAAGCTGGTTTTAATCTGAAGCTTCTGAATTCAGACACATGGATATTTCTCATCAGTTTTTAAGGTCCTTTTGATTAGCTCACCTGATTGGACTGTGTTCCTGTTGTTTTGCCTGTGAATTACAGCTGCAGGCAAGGTGGAGAGAGAAGCTCCAGCCCTAATGGGGAGTCGGAATTATCTGGAAAAAGGAACAGTCTAAGGGAGCAGGGAGCTCATTCTTCACAGTGTGCTAGTTTGGGCACACTGGACTGCGGTGTTATCAGTGACCTCTTGGCTAATGACCAACATCTACCTGACTGATCTGCTTTCGCTTTACAGCTTTTGGGATATTGTTTTCCACCATACTTTGTCACAAAACTGGCACCGTAACCTCTAACCACAAGCATTGCATTCACTTGCATTCACAGTGATATTCCGCTGAAAAGGAGCAAGAAAAAGAAAATCACAAGATGTTGGTCTGTCTGACAAAATACCAGACCACCTCAGAAATTGCAGATGATACATTTCCCAAAGACAAAAATTGATCTTATTTACAAAACAAAACTGGGTGATGTTCCTCCATTTTTATTGGGTTTTTTCTTTTTTTTTTTTTCCCCCTGTTTCTAAGCTGCAGTAATAGCAATATAAAGGATTTTCTTATAACCTTGAGAACTGTCTCCCGCTAACTTGCAGTAGAAGGAAAGGTGGGAACTTTCCATCTACCTTGAGGAAGAACTTGAAACATTTTTTTTAAATGCCATTAAGCCATTAAATTATAAGGTCATTTAAAAGCTGACCATATAAAAGGGTGCACGTCTTCCTCTACTTAAGCAAGAAATAACAATATCCATCCCTCATGCATGCAATAAAAAAAAAAGAGCAAAGGTTTTTCAATAGTAGTATTGCAGCCCTTTGCTTTGTGTCAATTTTTAACATTATAGAAATGTTAAATTATTTATTTGCCTGAAGAAAAGTTGAAAGTGACAACGTGGTTCATAGCAGGACTTTGGTCTCAAAGTCAGGAGATCTGGGTTCTATCCCTGGCCTTGCAGTCTGCTGTTTGACACCAGCCAGGTCACTTCCACTTTCTGTGCTTCTCTTCYTCTCTTGCCTGATACCTGAGATTTTCTTTCACCGGGATGCTGGGGTGTAGGGCACAAAGGGAGCTGGATCTTGGGCACTATCCCAGCACTTACTGCAAAGCAATAGAAGGTATTGCAGTGATCGTAAGGCTGCTGCGTGAGTCTTGGCTGACTTTTCATGCTCTTACGAAAAGTGTTGGATGTGCAGTTTTAGCAATGCGGTAATGTGGGATATTGATATGGGGTTAAAGAAACAAGAAGTTTAATTTCTGATCTGCTTTAGCTGTGGAAAGTCCTGGAATGCTCCTGCCCTGTGTAATAACACCCTGTTGTGATTTCTGATGGGTGCATGTAGAAATATTAAAACCAATTTGGAATGTCGGGTATGACGGAGCTGATGATGTCTAGCCATATTTAATTATGGCACCAGTCACTTATTGATTGACTCTTGGTTCTGTCTCTTTATTGCAGCTGAAATAGTCTGTCTCTTTATTTTGACTGCTTGGGGAGGTAATTCTGTGGCACAGACCCCCAATATGAGTAATACTTCAGGATTTTTGTCTTTTGTGATCTGGATGAGCAGCATTCTGGGACTATTCTGATAGCCCACAAATATTTGGGGAGGAGTCAGAGGACAAATTAATTTCAAATAGCTTGTCTTGTTTCTTCTGTTCTCTTCATCCTGTCTCCCACCCTCTCTTTAATGCATCTTTTAAATATACCCCTATTCCTTGGCTGCGTAGCTGCTACAGTACCTGAGCAACGGACGGTGACGCTTGATGTGGATGTGAACAACCGCACTGACCGTTTGGAGTGGTGCAGTTGTTACTACCACGGCAATTTCTCCCTGAATGCTGCCTTTGAAATCAAGTTACACTGGATGGCAGTGACTGCAGCTGTTCTTTTTGAGATGGTAAGAGTCCTTGTGTTCTGGGTGGCCGCAGCAATGCCTGCCTGGCCTCTGTACCGCTTGTACTGCTGGGGACATTGTCGTGTGAAGTATTAGGAGAGAGACAGTGGGTTCGATCTGCCCTGATTTCCAGAAGTAATWTTACTGGTGGTTGTTAGCATTGCTGCGTCTGGTCATCACTTACCATGCTATCTATAGTCATTCTGTCTGCAGGATAGTGTTCTGCTTTTAGTGGATTTCATGGACAGTGTGCAGAGATCAGTACAGGTCAAGGTGATAAATTTAAGTCCCCCTTAAGCAAATCTTAAGCCCTGAGCTGGGTCTTTGGAAAAGAATCTATTTTACATTGTATTCCTTCTGTCCCCAAACCTGAAAACTTTAAATCTCAGTGGAATTGCTTTCATGACAGGGCTTTTCCAGGAAATGTGTTCTTCCTGTTCGGCAATGCTTTTTAGTTTTTTTTTTTTTTAACTTTCTGAAAACTTTGAATTGAAAATGCAAGTGATTTGTGTCATGTTTTAATTTTTAGATTTTTTTGTTTTCCCTTTTGTAGCTTCTGTAAAACTCAGATTATTTAACACCAGGTTTTACCCCACCCAACCAGATAGCACTAGGTGATTGTTTTTGCTTTTATTTAAAATCTATTGCACTGTTCCAGTAAAGCAGCAGTGCTTAGCCACTGATGATAAGTAGGCTGAATCAGTTCCTGAAAAATGTCTTATTTTAAAGTGCTTTCTGATTGATGTGGCACTTAAAAAAGGAAAGCCTGATGTCTTGTGCTTGTATTGCTTGTGTGCTTGCCATGCAAAGCAAGCTGAGCCTGTGGAGAATTGAGCATGTCTGATCTATTCTTGGGGAATGAGTTGCTTCTGTGCACGTAAGTGCCCTTCTTCAGTTTGACATATGTCGTATGATTCATTGTTTGAATCTTTTCTCAGGTTCAGGGYTGGCATCGGAAAGCCACATCCTGTGGTTTCTTGCTAGTCCCAGTCTTGGAAGGCCCATTTGCGTTGCCCAGTTACTTATACGGAGACCCACTTCGAGCTCAGTTGTTCATCCCCCTCAATATTAGCTGCTTGTTGAAGGAGGGTAGTGAGCATTTGTTTGATGGTAAGAAATGTTCTTTGTTTTACCCCTTGGTGTACTTTTCTGCAAGCAGGTCCCTTCTGGCATGTAGTTGACGTGAAGAACCTCATTTACCAGATATGCATTAGCTGGTTGAAGGGCCTGTTTTTACGTTCCGGCAGCCACCCCCAGGAAGGTGGTGCTGGGGGGAAGCTGCCCTGGCAGGCTAATCGGCGTGCAACAGTGGATGGAGATGGCAGCAAGAAGTACCAAGGCACAGGAAAGGTGGTSTCCCCAGTGATCTTTGTTGCCGTAACGTTGCATACCTTTATAGAGCCTATATCAAGTAGTTATTCTGTTTGACATGATGTTATASTGTAAGAGTCTGTTTTGCCGGTAGACCCTGCCCATAGCTGCTCTGCATTTGTATCTTGCATTTGTTTATCCTCCCCCTCAGTGAGATTAGGCATGCGTGACTGCCATCTTCTTTTTTTTTTGTTGTTGCCATGGTTACATTCACAGAAAGAGTGTTTGCACATGAGATTAAGAGCTAGAAACTGCAATGTCCTTTTCTGCAATGTGACCTCGCCCTTTTGAGTGACACTGTTGTGGTAAGTCTCAGGTGGAAGCTCAAAGATCAGAGAACTCTCCCCCCATGCAGAGAGAGGCAAAACTGCATTGTGAGAAGAGCTCTGTTTTAAAATAGTAAAGATGATAGTTTATTTTCATTAACCCTTGACCCAGTGTCTACATATAAATGTGAAACAACCAGTGACAAATTCATATGCTGTGAGGTCACCGTAGCCCCACTGACTTTGAACTAAGTATTTTCAGAGCACTCTGGTGATACACAGCAGCCCACTCTCCTTCCTTGCCCCTTCCACATACACCATTGTGTTCCTCTCCTTCATCTCAAGAGACGCAAAAGCTAAATTCAGGGATGAATCTGCTGCTGGAGTGTACAAGACACATCTCTAATAAGATGGCATTCAAGGAACAGCTGACAGAAAAAAGTGTGACTAAAAGAAAYGGCTAGAAAAACCAAGTGTGCAGAGGTCTTCTGAGGAAAACTGAAGTCTCGAAAAAGAAAGAAATAAAGTGGCTTTACTAGGTAATTGTTACCTTTTGTTTGTTTCAGGCTTCGAACCAGAAACATACTGGGACCGCATGCATCTCCTCCAGGAAGCAATAGCATACAGGTATGTACAGAGCAGAATGRCTGCAAGGTTCGTATCTCCCTGGATGATGTAGGATGAAGACCTGTGATGAACAGTCACTCCTGAGTCGCGTGGGTTCTGTGCTGTCTGCCTCTCGGAAGCCAGCTTGCAGATTATTAGACTAAAACATGACAAGCRTGCCTGGAGGTGGTTCTGTGGGTGCAAGGGGCAGGTAGATAGTGTTTCAGCCTGTCACTCATTAGCAAACCATACTCTCCTCCTAGGGAGGGCATTGGCTTTGGAAGGTGCCCTGTTATTCTAAGTTAGAAGCAGATAGACTATAAATAGATTTCTTTCTGAGAAGGGACAGTTATTTCCTTCATGTGTACTGAATATAGTCTTGAACTGGATGACAACCAATGATTAACAGTAGGCAGGAGACTGGGATGTGAGCTGTACATAGGAGGCTGGGCCCAGTTTAAGAAGGAATGGTTGGAAACTTTGAATACTATCTAGCCTTACCCCTTTGCTTGAGCTGCCAGTTTGTTTCATGGTGTTGCTGCCAAAGTCTTTTTCATGATAGAGAGACTGCCTTTTGTAATGGACTTTAGCTTGGAAATAAGCTTTCATTAGCTTAGAAGGCAGAAGAAGAACAAGTATTCTCCAAACACCAAAGAACTGTCAGGTGAGCTGCTTGAAGTTCTGCGTGGAATATTGCCCAGCATGAAAAAAATGATGTTACAGCTTGAAATGTACCCAAGGAATGTCTGTCTTGACTATCGCTCTTCCCTCATTCGTGTGCAGCTGCCCCATTTTGTCAGAGGCTGCTCAGTGCCCTCCCAAACTTGAGCTACTGGTGCTCTTGTTTCCGGCCTGAGTTAGGACAGAGATCAGTGTGGAGTTACAAGCTTTCACACTGTGCCTGGCAGGGGGGGAGAGTATTTGGAGAAGCTCAGCTCCCTTCATGCCTTTTCCCCTTGCCTTCAGGCCATAAGAAAAGGGAGCCTTTGTGATAGTGGAAGGTTCTCCCTGGTGCTCTTGCCTTGGGCTGAAGGAACCCTAGCTGGAGTGGCTTTTTTTTTTTTTTTTTTTTTAATTCCCCTGGTGTTTTTCTCCAGATTTGGATTTGTGCAAGATAAATACTCGGCCTCTGCATTCAACTTCCCGGCTGAGAACAAGCCCCAGTATATCCATGTCACAGGTGAGCAATATTTGGCAGGCATTGGGGCAAGAAGGAGGGTATTATGAAGAAAAGAATCATTTTACGTGCAGTTTGTGTTGTGTGTCAGTGATGTTCGTCCTCGTTATGTCCCTAGTCAGATGATGAGTAGCTGTATCGGCCAACACAAATGAGAAAACTGGAGAGGCGGTAGGAGAAGCACGAAGTGTTGCTGCTAATCAATGGCATTGGTTTGAAATCTTGCTTTATAGTGTCTCTGAAACTTTTCTTTACAGGAGATGGAGAAATAAAAAAAAAAGGCAGAGCTTATTCCAAGTGCAATGTAAATAAATCTGTATCTAGAAGCTAGAAGGAGGGAAAGATGTTGGGACAAGTTAGCGCTCTGTTCTTATGCTTAAGGTCAGTTGTGGATGCATCTCTACCCATACACACTGTGTGGGAGGTAAATAAAGCATTTAGGATCCGCTTGCTCTCATTATTATTCTTCATAAATGTTGGTGATCTATCAGCACTTCAAACTAAGCTCCATGCATGGCATATTACCGTAAAAGAACAGTATGTTCAGAGGGGTTGCTGAGACATGAAGACAATGACAGGAAGAGAGCTTGTGGAAGATTGCAGCAGAGAATGGAAATTGATGTAAAATTAGAAAGATGGATCAGAGCCTACAGTTTTGCTTCATTCCCTTCTACCAAAAGAAAGGCAAGACTAAGTGTGCCCTCTCCCAGTGTTGTTTGCAGGAAGCAGCATGTAAAAGCGAAGGAGGAAAAGCGTATCCCATTTTATCTTGCTAAGAGGCAATTAAATGAAACTCAGTCCAGTTTCCTTTCAGAATTTAATGAGTCAGCTACCAGTTGTAGGGACTTAGGTCTGCCTAAGATTAAAGTCCTGTCTGTTTCCTCCAGGGACAGTGTTTTTGCAGCTACCATATTCCAAGCGGAAATTTTCTTGTGGGCAGCAGCGACGCCGGCGCAACTCCACTAGCTCCACCAACCAGAACATGTTTTGTGAAGAGCGCATTGGCTACAACTGGGCCTACAACACCATGCTGACGAAAACGTGGCGGTCCAGTGCCACTGGGGATGAGAAGTTTGCTGATCGGTTGCTGAAAGACTTTACAGACTTTTGCTGGAACAAAGATAGCCGGCTTGTTTTGTTYTGGACTGATTGTCTAGATAAGATGCACGCCAGTGCTCCATGAAATAGGGTTGTATCTCTTAGGGAGACAGCTAGAAGCTTTACCTTGTGGTAAGGAAGTAGAGGTGAAGGATGACTGGAAAAGAGCCTCTGTTGGATTCATATTGAGGCTCCAAGAGGACCTGATCRGTGTTGCTGTTGATATTCAACAGAATTTGATTAAGCCCTTGGAAAAAGAATCTGAGCTCTTGGCATGCCAATATCTATCACCTGACCTCAGCTTGGTTTCAAGTAGCTGCAGTCCTTGATTGCCAAAACTTCAGTTAGAGCAGAGGTAAAGGAGGGAGYGTGCAAATGGTTTTCAAGGGCAGTTAGGCTCAGCACGGAGTGTGATGGTAGCAGCTTACCGTCATTGGAAATGATTGGTGCTGTTTGCATCTGATGTGCCTGACAGCAGCCTGCCTCTTTCCCTTTTGAGGTGTACCTGGTTGTGTGAATATGTAAGATAAAATGTGAGACAATTAAATTTCATACATGTAAATAAGTAAAAATGCAGCAAATCAAGTGACCTGATGTTTTGTTGTAACTCCAGACAGCAATACAGAATTGGGGAGTAAAGGAGAATAATTGCCAAAAGGAAATACTGCTTCTTATGTCCAGCATGATGATGAAATGCTCAAAGTTCATGGTGGTGCTTTGTCCTTTAAGCATCCAGGACTTTGCCTCCAGCTCTGGATCTAGAACAGTGTCATGCAGCAGGAGCAAGAAGCCAGTTACTGTCCTGCAAGGCCAGCAGCCGAGCCTAAGAAGAAATCAAGGGCAACGGAACACAAGATGCTGATTGGAGGAGCAAGGAAGATTATGAACAAATTTTTGGGATATGTCTGCGTGCAGCAAAATGAAGATGCCTACGCTCAAGTATGTTGTCTTCGTCTTTGCAGAGAAAGCTCGCATATGGCACATGGACTTAGCATGAGCCAGTTACTTAAGTGCAGATTCAGGGTGGGTTCAGGACCTGCATTTCGTAGCGCTGTGCGTGGCGGGGCTGTTGACTCCTGCTGCGAGATCGTTACTATTATTATCTGTCCTAGCTAAATTGAAGTCAGCAGAGGGCTGACACATTCACAGTGGTGTTCAGACCTAGTTCAAGGAAAATCATAGCTGCTTCAGTTTTACCCCTGAACTGAGTCTGGATGACTCATCTGTTATTAGACGGTACCCACTTAGAAGAGGCGGGTTTGAGCTGCGTGCCGCTTCATTCAGTTCATCTAAGTGTGTCAGAATTATCAGTGCATGTCTGATCCCCATTAACGTCTTAAAAAACAGCCTCTAGTATGAAAGCAACTTGCTGCCATCTATTCTACACGATTTTGCTGGGAAGGTAGCAGCGCACGCAGCAGCTGCTTTATCGAAGGACTTTAGGGGGGCGGGGGTGGAGCGCGGGGGCAGCCCTGCAACCCCCCGCGTGGGCCGGGCCCTGCAGGCGCCCGGCGGCTCCGCCACGGCCGGCCGCGATCCCCCGTGACGCCGCAGAGCTCTCTCCCCCGCATGAGGCTGTGCGCACGGGTGAGGCTGCGGCTGGCTGCGGGGCTCTGCGGGGCAGAGGCGGCTCCGCGCAGGGTCCCGCGGAGCGCGCAGGGGGGGGGGGGGGGGTCCGCCTGCTCCCTGCCGCCCTCCTCCGGGGCCCGGCGGGCAGGTACCGAGCCCCTCCGCCGCGGGGGGAGGGGGCCGGGGCGGGCTCTGGCGCTGCGGGCTGCGCTGCCGCGGGAGGGGACGGGGCTGGCGGGGGGTCCCCGCTCCTCGCAGGTATCGAACTGCTTTTCCCCCCTTTTGTCCGGGCCGGGGGGGTGGGGTGTCCCCGCGGGGACCCGCCGGGCACGGGGGCATCGCGCCGGTCTCCTTTCCCCAGAAAAATGGGTGAAAAACAGCCCCGACGATCAATTTGAGTTACACTTTGCTGTAACTGCTGCCTGCCCCTGGCCTGTCCCACGCCATTTTGGAGAAAAAAACTCATTAATTGCACCTGAGCATCTCTGGGCTTAATGTTCTGGTAGTTGTAACCTGCGGGCAGTGGATGTAAAGCTTCATGTCGTGATTTAGATACGGGGGTACCTGATCTGAATGAGAGGGGAGGGCCTGGAGCACGTGTGTGTGCGTGGGGTACTGCAGAGCTGCCAACACCCCCCGTGCCCCCAGCACCCCCCAGTGCCCCCAGCCACGCACACGGACCGCACTGGGGAAGGTGGGGACCAGCCCAGTGTGTGGTCCTCCTGCTTTGGCCTCCTCCTTCAGCCTCCAAGTTCTGGGGCAAGTTTAACACGTCTTTCTGAGCTCTGTTTTCTCAGCTACAAACCTGGGGTGGCTTTAGCCTTTCAGGGCTCCTTTAGGCCTAGTTTTGTTTTAAGTGTTTTGAGGTCTTCAGGCTGCTTTTAACAGCACAGTGAATTTCTTTCCTTCAAAAAAAAAAGAAAAAAAAGCATACCATAGAAGCTACAAATAGGAGATGATAATTCTTATCTAACCACAACTTTGTGCATTGCATAGAAAAGGCTTCCAGCAGGACGTAAGGATGAAGCGGTTCATGGCCATGTTAAACAGGAATAAGAACAAGGATCCCCCACCCACCAAGCTGCTGGATCTAGCAGGACAGCTTTGCCAGGACCTCCAGAGCTCATCTCCTAATCTGGAGAAGCTGGTTGGGGCCATGATGGGATGCAAACACAAGATGTATTTTCTCACTAACATCCATGTTGTCCGAGCTTGTGTGTTCGTTCATATCCATAACGGGCAGCATGACACAGCCTGCAGACTCCTGGAGGTAGGGATGTGTTCTTTGTTTCTTCATGGAGACAAAAAGCAGTATTAGAAAAATAGYAGTTAGAGCTGTTAGTGCAGAAGTACCCAAACTGCAACACGTGGAGTGTTTCCAGCTGGCGTACGGCAGTGGAAGGTGATATGTGTGCGTGGGTTGACCTGAAACACGGGATAAAGCCTTTGCTACAGGCAGTTGCTATTAATCAGCCAAGGGAGAGAAGGTAATTAGGTGATTATGGGGTTGGTTGTAGTTTTTGAAAGCAGGATTTTTGTTTTCTAGTGTGGTGGTTCTTGGAGTTTTTCACAAACTTAGGGCTCAGGATGTAAAAGCCTCGGGGAGGCCAAGTTTAGAGGGCTTGCCAGGGTGGGAAGATATGAGGAAGGCTGGATGGCACCACCCAAGGTGAGGGATTTTGGCCTCTAGATCTGGTAATGTAGCCCTTTTTACCAGGGGAAAAGAAGGAATTAGGCAACTCCCTGTGTGCATTAGAGAAGGTACAGTGAGCCATATACTTGGACAATGCTACCAGCTTTGTCAAACCAGTAGGAATCTGTGAGTAAGTTTCTAGTTGTTGAGAGTTTTCTCCTTTATAGGAAGCCTGACGGACTACCTGGAAAGGGTTTGCTTACATACTATTTTGTTTTAGTATTGCAAGGCAGAAGAGAAGGAGGAGCTGGTGCAACTTTGGCATGAGATTCACTACCGAAGGGTTATGGAGAAACAGCATACGGATTTTCTGACACCGCTGCAGAAATTCCGTTGCAGGAAGAGGTATCGTAGTGTGGGGGAAACATTTTTTTTTCCCTGCTGTAGTTAGCAGATGCAGGGGGTAGAGATGCAGAGGCTGKTTTTGCATCTCAAGATGGCTGCTTCTTGGAGCTAGGTTTTTCTTGGCGTTTTGACCACTTGTGGTAATGTGAGAAAATTTCCATGAATATGAATGACTCTTTTTGGGTTCTTTTTAATCCTGTTTTCTCCTGTGTACAGGAATCCTCCACCTATTTCCCTTTGTCCTGAAGGTTTGAAGAATCGAAACTATTCAGGTGAAGTACGCCAGCAACTGCACAGGTTTGCTGCAGAGGTGACAACAAATCCAAACAAGAAACAGCGGGTAGGGATATGCTACTTCTAATCAACTCTCCTTGTCAGAGAAAAGCAGAACTCTGCGATCAGGGTTCTATAATTGGTTTCATTCTAAATCCTTGTTTTCGGAAGCCCCAGTGGGGCTGGGATTCCCAATATTTGATATTTCCCTAAAGGTTTCCTTAAAAAATCATCAAGTTCATGCTAAGTAATTTCACTTGCTTCGGGCAAAAAGACCAGGGGAAATAAGTGCCTCACTGGGCTTTTAACAGTTCTAATTTTGTAGTGATTGAGCACAGGTAGCTAAACAACCATCACTCAGAAGAGCTGTATTACAGTGATAAATAGTTCTGACTTGAGTGAGTAGTATRAAATTGCACTTTGCTTACTGGATTATATTTTGTACTGACTTATCACATTAAATTCACAGAATTTGAAAACACGATAGGCTGTGTTGATGTATGCATGTATCTACCATATTTGGGCAGGGACAAATTTGTAATGAAAGTGACGTGAATTAATTCAGTAACCCTTGTTGATTACTACCTTGCAAGGTGTGAAGGCTTCAGACTTTAAAGTCTCCCTCTGTGGTGCTCAATTTTTCCAACACCCTTCTCATATGAGGCAGGATGGCCTGGTGAATAGTTCTGCAATGTGAAGATGGTTTATTTCTTACCCTTTTCACAAAGCAGCAACAACTTCCAAATTTTCATTTTAAAAAACCAGTCTGAATTGGGAGCATAATGAAATTGCATAATTAAATCCTAAAAGGTCAGGATACGATGATCACTTACGCATTAATTTCCCAATACATTCTTCACTTATGTGATCTCGTTATTTAACAGTTTAATACAGCAGAAGTTTTCTGTGAACATGATACAGATGTTTATACTGCTCACAGTTTGTGAAAACTATTTAATGTGGTAAATGTATTAGTTTTTATCCTATTAGTATCATGTTAGTGATGTGAAGCTGTCATTCTGTGGGAAGAGCATACTTTGGAGAGGTTTTACATTTAAATATAGCAATGTAAAATAGCAGTATATGGTTTCCATTAGCAAACAAATTGACTAGGGGAGCAGGGTGGAATGCGTGTTTTCCAGCAACTCATYTGAGTTTATAAATCAGTCTCCTCAATGGGATCCACATAGACTTATTGGAGACCTAGTGAACAAATGTTGTTGAGTTTGAAAGCTCTTTTGCTGGGCTGCTTTTGGAACTGAAGGGAAAAGACTGATTATTTGGATGTGGTTTATTCTTTTTCCCTTGATTTCTCCCTACACCTGGGTTTGCAGGAGGGACTGGCTCGGGACATGAACCTGCAGCCAACTCAGGTCTATAATTGGTTTGCAAATTATCGACGACGTCAAAAATCCTGCCTCCCTCGTACAGAAAAGCTCAACAACTCATGTCCTGAGAGGGCTTTGACTTACCACACAAAGGAGCAGCAGGATAAAGGATCCTACGCTCCACAAACTGCAGGTTCGTCTTTTCCTAATGGGCTTAAGATGTGGTCCAGAAAGCTGAAAAACAATTTTAAATTCCCTCAGGAAGGGAAGGATATTCCTTTTCCAGAACAGCATCTATATGCTGATGGATCAAGCGGACATTGGAGGACTCTACTTCTCTGGAGTGCCTCATTGTTTGGGTAGAGGCTGTTGCTCCGTAGAAGGAGCAAGCATTGATAAGGCCTGTGCAAAGACAGGAGAAAAGAGATGCCCGTCTCAGAAGGGGCACCAAATGAAAGCAAATACAGGGGAGGCAGCAGGTTTTAGCTCTCAGATTCTGGGATCAGGGCAGTACTCCAGTAAAACCCAGAATTTCCATGCCCCTTCACAGAATCTTGACCAAACTTCAGTCACGGGGAATAAGAGGGTCTTGCTGCATTTGGCAAATTAGACTTGTTTCATTGCTTTTTGGAGTAACTGTTAGTGTTCCTTCACCTGCCCGGCCTGTACCTTTCAGGTGGATCTTGTGTAGGCATTGGCTCTGAGCAAATGGAGATAACCCTCATGCCCTGTGACCCAGGGTGGGAGCAGTCAGCTGCAGATCTGGATAAGCCTCCTGAAGGAACTTATTTAAAGATGCTGGAGTCCAGGTGATGTATGAAAAAGTCTTTACAGTGACAGTTCAGATTTGAAGCAACCTTTAAACTTGTTCATGGAACTGACTTTCACGTCAGTTCCCAAGGGACATCACTTAGGAGTCGTGACTCCATAGATGGGAATGGTCCATGCCCAGCATCAGGCAGTCAGAGCATCTAGCAGTTAATCTCCCAGCTGTCAAGGGCAGGATTCAAAGGTTTAGCTGGGGCATCCCCCCTCTTGGCAAAGCAGTATGTCTGGCTGGTTTATTTTCTCCATCATTACAGCTTTATGCAGAGCAGCGAGCTGTATGAAGCGAGGACAAGCAAGGCTTTGACCACTCACAACACTGAACAACCTGTAGCTTTTTGCACCGAGGCTATGCTGGAACCAGGAACCTGCTTTAACTCTGCTGTCCTGCAGCCCAGAGAAGTAGCAAGCAGTACTGATGCCAGCCCCCAGCTGGATAACTTTGTCCTGTGCACTTGCGGGTCCCTTACCTTCCCAGAGGAACAGCTAGCCACGTGGCAGGCCCCTTCCAGCACCAGAGGAGTCTCTGGCTCCATGTGGACCCCAGGTATAGAAGGTTAGTAAAACTGCACCCAGAGTGTTGACCTTAAAGAGTTTTCAAGCTTCTCTTCCCATTGCTGTAAACACTCTTGCTCACTTAAGTGGCTCCCAGATGTCATGACAACTGGGAGCAGGGCTTAKCTTGAGCTTCGGAGTTCTGCTCCCATAGTAGCTCAATGAGAAAATCTTGATTTAAGGTGTTGAAGCAGACATTCTCACCTACTCTTTTGCTTAAACTGTAACTCCTTCCATAAGGTAGTGCTTTTACAGCAAGGTGGATTCCTTTTAGCATTTCCATTGGAAGAGTCCCTTCATGTTGTCTGTTCACCTTGTCAGTTTGCAAGCTTCTGGGTTTTTAAATGCCTGTCATTCTTAAGAGATTGCCTGAGCAGAGGCTGGGAACTTCCTGTGACGCAGTGCTCGTCTTCAGCAACACATTCTCACTTTCCTGCTATTCTTTCTCTCTCCCTCTCTGTTTCCTTCCTGTCCAGTCTTGTTTAGCATTCCCACCATCTCTTTTTTTCTCCCTGTTCTTCAGAACAGCCTTGATAGGATATGTAAGTGATGTCCACCTGCTTTTGCTGTAGGTCTACAGAACAGAAAGTGCTGTGACTGCCATTCACCCAGCCTCTGGTGAATGTGGAGCAAGGAGGGGAGGAAGAGCTGGGTCGGAGGTTGGGGCCATGTTATCTGTAATTGTCTTTAATACAAGCATTTATTTCAGCAGGTGTCAGAGCTCCCTTGAGCAGAGTCCCTCAAGGTGGCTGTATTGAGGCCAGTTCAGGAAGAATCATTCAGCAGTCAGATTTAGAGGTTGAAAGCTTCATCCTTAGAGAAGGACAGCTAGGGACCCTGGAATCTATTCTTCCCCACAGGTAAAGGGAGCGGAAAGCACAGGGCTTCTTAAAGGCAGGAGTAACAATGATGCTGTGGGTCTCGCCTTGTCCTGACCCCACTGCAGAAGAGGGTTGCAGAAAGAGTGTAGTGATGCATCTCATTCCAGGGGCCTGACTCTCCTTGTGTCCATCACATTTTGCAGATATTTCTATCTGTGCACTGGAAATGGGAAGTGCTGTATAAGTGTATATGTGTTTTATGGTGGTGTCACGAAGGAGATTCGGGACCAGCCTCATCAGAAAAGATATGAACCCCTCTCTTTAAAGCAGGTTTAGCTTCTGAGCTATTTGTCTGTTTTTCTTTTTGGCAGAAAATTATAACCTATACTGATCTCAGTGAGAGCTGATTCTGTGGGCTGGGTTGGTAGGGCCCGTATTCAATCCTAAAATAGTTTTTGTAGCTTCATAACCTCATGACAAGATTATTCCATAGTGCAAGCTTTCCAAATTGGAAGACAGAAAGACAGGCACTGTTCTGTCTTTCTGTTTTCCACCTGTATCAAATGTTTCAGACTGCAGGTTTTCAGACTGGGACTTGAGATAAATTCACAGAATGCAGAACAACAAAAATCCGTGCCATCTTCTGTATGTTATACAACTTCCATAATGTTACATAAAAATAAACACTGCCAAACAGACATTATGAGGTTCCTTTAATTTCCCAGTTCCCTGCTAAAAACATTTCTGCTTTTTACCCCTGTTTCCCAGTTGGTTTGGTGCCTACAGTTGTTCACATTCATGTCAGACTCCCCACTCTGAATTGCTGGGGAGAACCCAGGTCTGGGCACTGTAAATCCACCTCAGTCTGTGTTTTAGGAATTGCAGTTTTAAATGGTGGCTAAAGATCACGAAAGATCAGTGAGGCTTGCTGGCAATATTTTGGCTGGATTTAAAATTGCATGTTCTGACTCTAGAGTGAGCTCATGTTTATTTTTAAAATATGTTCCACCAGTAGAAGAAATCTATGGTGAATGTCTCCTTGTTGGGTTATGTCAGTTGTGCCAGGAATCCACACACCCTTTATCGTATTCCTGGCAGGGGCAGGACTTGCTGCTTCGTTGACACCTTCTAGTGAGGATACAGTTATTTGAACTCTATTCGTAAACCCTGTTTGGTTGCCTGGTCCAGCTCCCCCCAAAATGTTGAACTCCCCAAAATGCTGTGAATGCTGTGGAACAGCAATCTCTTTAGAAATGAGTGATGCTTAGGCTGCAATTTCATCTTGGCCTTTTTGCAGTTTCTCTCTAGAGAAGCAGGAGACCTCACGTGGGTAGTCCTGGGTAAGATCACTGCTCAGTGAATGTCAACGAACGAGGATCACCTTTGTTATCCGGCAGAGCCCTCTAACAGTGTTACTGGATTAGAGAGAAGTATTGTGTCACCAGAGTCATCTTTAGCAATGATGTTGCAATAAGCATCACTCATCTGGGGACTCATGAAGGAGTCAACAGCTTAAACTGTAAGGCAAAGACAGGGCAGTGAAGTTATCCCTGCTTTACAGATAAAAGTAAAGCACTGAGAAGGAAATTATTTATCCAAGGTCACCCACCTGGCGTGGAGTTGGTGTTATGCTCTCACTGCCTTGCCAGCACCTGTGGCTCCCTGTTTCGTAAGTGCAGGGGTAGAGCTGCGAGTCAGCCAAAGGACCCTTAATCTGCTTGCCTCATTTTTAAAGGTGCTCACCTGGAAAGGACTTGGCCTGAAAGCTTATTAGAACGATTCCAGTTGATTTCTTTCAAGGGCTTTTTACAGTCAGTCCTACGCACTTGGGCTGTATCCAAACCTCTTATGATCTACAGAGCTGTGAGGGGGAACCAGGCTGGAAGCTGACTGTCTCCATCTGCTCCKGCTGCCTGGCAGGGGAGTTTGATCCAGCTAGTGAACTGGAAGTTCCTGTGGGGCACCAAACAGATGCTTGACTTCACAGATAGTGGTGTTGTGTCCTCTTCACTCCTTGAGTTGGGACAGGTGGGATGTAGCCCAGCTAATGGTTCATGCAGAATATAACTCTCTCGTGCCTCACATTTCAAACAGAAAAGCACACTGAACTCTATGGAGCAAGACAGAGTGCATTTATGAGCCAGCATATTGATTTAGAAAACATCAGTGCTAAGATGTTCGTTGCAGCTTACCACTTCTGCCTGCATTTTTGGGGTTCCTGCTCAGAGCACTAGGAATCCTCCTGCTGTTAGGCTCTCCCCTCTGGATAACCCAGCACCCCGACACTGGCAGGCAGCAAGTTCAAAACGCACAAAAGGAGGCTACTTTTTGGCATGTTGCATAATTAAATCACAGAATTTGTTGCTGAGGGCATTGTGTGTGACAGTGTAAGTGGGCTATGAAAAAGGATGAGACGACAACTTGCGGGGGCAGGGGGTCGAGTCCGTTTGTCGTTAGTGCATGTAATTGCCTGAATGCAGCCTCCAGCTGAGTCCCAGGACTGATTGCCGGGACCTGGGGGGCCTTCCAAGGAAGGGCAACTTACCACTTGCCCTGTTTCTTCTACTTTTGTCCTGTGCTCTGTTAGTTGGCACCTTTGGTCTGGGCCTGTATGGCCATTCAAACCCTGGGCTATTSCTGGTAGTGGTATGGGCAGTGGTGTTGGAGTGTAGATACTTTTGAGTTGGTGATGAAGGGAGAGAACATCCCATCATCAGGTACCCAGTGTCTCCTACTTGACCCAGTGCCCCCAGACTGTGACCTCTTTTGAGATGTTGGCAGAGCCCCAGGGGAGGTGCGGGTGGGGAAGCCATGTCCCCAGACTCTCGACTGGCGRCCTTGAAAAGCTATAGCAGAATCATAGCCAATGTTGTGGCTATGTCTAAAGCCACATGTTTATGTATTTTGACTCTTAAGATCTGTGTTTTTAAAATATGTTCCAGGAAAGAGACATATTTTGGTAGACAACTCCTTGTTTACGGAGAGTGTTCTGGGGTCATAAGGAAAGTTGCAAATTGAGATGACATTCCTGTATACTGCTCCTGGTCGGGCTAGTCCTCCCAGTGCAGAATCTGTATTTTTCAGGCCAGAACAATTTGGATAAATGGGGTAGGTTTGTAGACAGCTTAACAGAACTCTGTTGAATGAATAGTCTTGCCGGCAGCCCCTCTTGTCCTGCTGCAAAACACTACAGTAAGTGGTGAGTAGAGCATTTGTATATCATCATATTTTCTTCCAGTTCCTGTCAGACTGTGTTTGGCAAGCCTCAGTGCCCACCTGTTTCTGCACCCTGCATGGAAGAAAGCCAAGCCTTGGGACAAAGCCAGGTAAGAGAACACACCTAATGCTCAGAGAAAGGAGCTTAGCCCTGTACRCACTATCCAGCTGTAGCTCTCACCCAGGAGATGTGAAATCTCACATCGTATTTAGTATGAAACGTGTTTGATCTAAGCATACCTTTTGGAATCCARTTCAGAGCAAGCTGGGCGTTCCCTGGCTAGCATCTAGCAGACACTAGAAGGAGAGGTGTTTTTGTTGGTTTTTCCACTTGGATTGCTTATCAGACCCTGGTTTTACTAAACATCTCATTGAAATGATGGCCAAAGCAACCTGTGCAGATCCAAAGTGTCATTTAAATTTTGAGCAATGCAGGGCTCACCTAACACTGTGGAAAGAAGTCGACAGGAAGATGGCTGCTTGAGGGTCCTCCCCTCTGAGGGGTTCTGCAGAATTTAACTTTGCTCTCTGACCTCTTAAAATCTTTCATGTAATTTTCATTTCCAAGTCTGTGTTATTGCTGAGGAAAAGGGATTTTGCACTGTTCTGARATGGCTGATAGCAGTGTACAGAGCAGTGTTATTACAGGAAACAATAAAAGAATTTACTTCCATGATCTGGATGCAGTCTGCATGCCTTCTTATGGTGATTTTGAGGCAGTAGAGAATAAAACTTAGAAATCTGGTGCTTTCAAGGGGATGGGAGCATATCTGTGAATTAAATGTTACTTAAAAATAGGACCCGAGAAAGCCCTATCTAAACTGTACCTTGAGCTATTTTTTGGCTTCACAAGTGTTGGTCTACCAATCAGCATCCATTTCTGTTTCTGTTGTAATGTAAGCTGCTGGAGAAAACCTTTTTAAAAGAGACTTTGAAAAGCAGGAGACCATATCTGCTGGCCTCATTATGGGAAGTGGCTGCAGCTCTGAGGGCAGTAACAGAACCTTTTTTGAGCCTTTGAAAGCATCGATATAAAGATCTGTATCTTGGAAAGTGGCCTTTTTACCAGCCATAATGTGAGCCAGATGAGTAGGAAAGCTTTGTGCATTAATAATGAATGAGCCTTTTCTAAGATTTCCAGAGCATGCAGTTTCTGTAGCTAGAGTTTTCATCTTGCTATTTTGCATTCTTGCACTGATTTCACAATGGTATAGAAACATGACAGTCAGTGCAATGTGGGCTGGGGAGCAAGATACCGTGTGATGCCTGCAGATGTCAAAAGGGGACATCTTCAAATCTTTGTAACAATTACTCAGTTCAGGAATTCAGAAAAGCAATTTTTGCATATTTTAATGTGTGCTGTAGGAAAAGGAAGAGCTTGAATGGGTAAATGATTTTACAGCATTCTGCGGACTTCCTGGGCACTGTTTCTTGCTGAATCAACTTGCCCTGGGCTTGCTGCAGGAATATGCAGATGTTTGGTTCCTGTGTCTGAACCACAGGGGTACAGATGTACACTTCTTTCCATCCACACATGACTTTCAGTTTGCTTTTCGTAGGTCACGCATCCCATCAGAGCCAAAATGAGAGTAAAACAAAACAAGCAAACAAAAAAAAGTTAATTAATTTTGGAAACATTTCTTTCCCTCCCTGAACAGAGCTCCCTTGTTCGGGTGATCACTCCCTTAATTATTTCATCCTGGTCTTACCCTCTGTCATTTACTTGCTTTTATAGGAGCCAATGCCTTGGGCAAAGGGAAGGGAATTGCTTTTCTCTGAATTACTAAGAGTTGAATTGTGCACTGATTGTGTTTGTGATTTTTACACCCATGTCCTCTACAGATGGATCACTCTACCTGAACTTAGAGGGGAACAAGACTTGTCACTTCATGCATACAGCCCTCACCACTGGCATTCCCTCCCACCGCAGTGTCTTGTGCTACTGTATGTCTGCCCAAAGAGCTCTTCCACCGTGAGCAACGGCATCATTAAAGATCGTATGTGGTGAAGCTTTGATTCCCTCCTCTGTCTTTCAGGTGCTGGAGGATCCAGCTGGTGACCCATTAACCAACGACACGTTCTGGGCAGCATGGCTGCTCTTTGAATTCTCAGCCGGGGGACGAATGTGACCTGCCTGCAGAGATGCTCAGTGTGGTCTGCACTTCCCCAGGAAACACCCCATGCTTTCCTGGTTTTTTTTTATTTTTTTATTTTTTTACATGAATGAGGGGTTTGACATGGAGATGAATAGAGAGGGTGAGGTAGGAGGAAGGCGTTTTCTAATAGTTACAAAGTTTGTTTTAGTTACAGTTTCATTAAGAATTTTGCAAAGGATAGAAGAAACCAAAGGTGCATTGTGGATTGTAGGTTTTTACTGGAGCAGTCTGAAGCTGCACTGTAGATGCTAAAAATATCCAGTTACTAGTTCTGTGGCAGTTACATGTTTCTACCCGTAGCACTGGTCAGATCCGAATCCTTCATTACATCATGAAGGTAAACGAAGCTCCTGTACTCAAAAAGAGTAAAATTTAGTTCCATTGCCTAGCAGTGGATATTGGACAACTCTTTGTCAGGCCTGGAAAATAAGGTCTCAGCTAAGTGCTGGTAAAATACTGCTGTTGCTCATCTCTATATTTCTATTGTACTGCTGGGTGTGACTTCTGGAGTGTTCCATACTCTAGTGTCACAGATGACACAAACATGGCAGAATTTTCAGTGCCGAAGTCAATGTTTTTACAGGATTGGGGGAGGGCATACCAGTGTGTCAGTATTTAATACCACCTGCAAGTCAGATTGCCCAGGAAAGAAGAATGGATGGAGGAGGTGGGAGCCACTGAACCCTCTTGATCCATTCCACCCCCAGATGTGGGTGGACTGAAACCGCCAAGGCAACGGCGTCACCCTTMAGGTGCTCTGCGGCAGGCTGAGCCCGGGCAGCGGCAGGCGAGCACACCCTGTTCAGCCGAGTGCCCCCCAGAGCAGCGCGAGCTGTGCGGGCTGTCTCCTACGCACCACAGCAAGTGTGGGGCCAATACTGTGTGGGGCTGAAGGCTGCTCACTCCGCGGGGGTAAGCTGTTTCGCTGCAGCTCTCCGGCGGAGCGTGCACAACTCCGTCCCTTTTGCCCAGTACATTTCCTTACTTAACCCAGCCTCAAGGCCGCCTGTTACACTCCTCCATCTCACGCTGCTCACGGATCAGGAGCCCTGTTTCCTTTCTCTTGGAGACGAAATTATGTATGAGAGCATTAGGGCGTGAGTAGCAAAGCGGACCCTTGATGCAGGTTTAAAACTAATGCTGGAAGTCATTGGGCAGTCTTTTGGGTATTTTCCCTAAGCATTACTGCTGTTTTTTAAACCTGTATTGCAAAAGGGGTAATCCTTGCCAAAACTCCAGCCCTGAGATACACGAAGTAGATGCCTCCTATTACCTTTTGTAATAAAGTTAGCAAATAAAGGTTATGAATGACTCTGTCTCCAGGGTTCATTTTTCAAGGTAAGGGTGTGAAGTGGTTATTCACACATGGTATTTAATTATGTATCAAAACCCTGGCACCAGCTGCCCTGTTAACTTTATTTTGGTGGCTCTCACGTGGAGGGCCATTTCCTCGCTGTCGGAGGTTTTGTGTTCAAAGCGGCGGTGTTTGGAAGGGTTATGCACGCGTTCACGTTCATTTCCAACAGTCGGGCTCTTGGGCGAGTGCGAGCTGGCGTGGGGAGGAAAGGTGCCAGGCGACCGCGGCCCTCCCAGAAAGCCGCCYGGCCCTGGCAGACCCGCTCCCCGCCTGACGGCCCCGCGCCACCGCCGCAACAGGAGCGCTCGGCCCCGGCGGCGCGGCTGCCGCTGCGGACAAACGCGGCCACGCGCTCTTCCCGCCACCCAGCCGCTGTGGCGCCCTCGTCCTCCTGCCTCCCCATTGGCCCGCGGCGCCGGTAGCAACAGCGACAAATATATCCTGCCGCCCCATGATTGGCTGCCGCGTCCTGCCGAGCCATAGCAACAGCGGCGCTGGCTCGCGGCGCCTGAGGGGCGCGCGGCGGCGGTTGGCGGCCCGCGCGGGGTGAGGCGGGGCAGCGAGCGCGGCCGCCTCGGCTGAGGGAGCCTCGGGGGCTGCGGGAGAGCGGGGAGAAGTGACCCTTCAGGGGCAGGGGCCAGCTGTGCCCGGCACTGCTGCTGCCGGCCAAGGCGCAAGGCGCCGCGATCCCAGCCACGCTGCGTGGAACCCATGTACTGGGCATTTGCATTGTGGTGGGCGAGCGCTGCCTCTTCTCTGCGGCCTGTGGTGGAAAGAAGACAAGAGGCTGTCGTGCGCCAACTAGTGAAACGGCTGTAATGCAGAAGGAGCAGCCCAATAGCAAAACTCACACGGGATCTTGATAGATTTTTGTATGAGATCCCAAATAAGGTACTTTAATTTTCACCCCTAATGATATGTCGCGTCACTATAATTACTATGATTTAGCTAGTTAATAGTAGGTAATACATGTGGAAGAAAGCCAGGGTGGTTACACTTCCCTGCTGTTGAGAGTTGATGTATTGGAGTAAAGAGGAATGATGCCTCTCTCACAATGAGACATATTTCAGTTCCCTTCAAATATTTAGTGCTGTTCCCTGCCAGGGGAGATGATAAAGATTAGATGTAACACTATTCCACCTGTATAGAAATTTTAAGTATCTGTCATTCAAAATTAAGTAGATTATTTTCTAAGAATCCAACCCATGCTAGAGAATGCAGKTATTTTGGTTTTGGAGATAACTGACCTTTGTTCTACCATCTTAACAATACCAGTGTCCTAAGGCCTTGTAAATTCTTTTAATAGTTCAAGAATACAGTTGTTTTGACTTTTTAATTAAAAAGAAGAGGCTCAATTCACCAGAATTCCTAAGGARTGCTAGAACAACAAGTCTCTTTTCCAAACTTAAATCTGAAAAAAGCTTTGCAGCTAAAGCAGAATTAAAACTTTTTCTCTTAAACTTCACTTGATTAATTTCATTTCCAAATTTGGTACAGTTGTTCTCTGGAGGACAATTGAATTTTCTAGGTCATTTCCCAGATGAATAACTTGCTACTTTTCTGGAAATTTATGTTAGATGATTCAAAGCTTGATACATGAAATCCAGCAAATTAAAAGTATTTCTCTTTAAGAGCTGTGAAGTCAAGTGGTTGAAGTACAGTATATTCTGGCCCACTAGCATCTTTGCCCCGTGCCATCTGGATATYGAATCTGCGCAAAACGCTTTTGAGGAGCTAATGGCATTTGGACAAGGATTTGCAAGCTGTGCCTACAGGTGATCTCACAGGACTTGACCATGCTGAGTTACAGGTAGCTGAGCAGAGGTAAGCTGCTGCTTCCCCATCCATGAGCTGAAGATGGGATGCATAGCCATGGAGTAGAGGAAGAGATCAAGTGAATCTCTGCTGAATACCAGTGATGCTTAGCATTTGGCCTCCTCTGCCTGTGCTGCTGGGTGGAGTTAGTCTTTAAAGGACAGTGTAGTGGAGTTCTTTATATTGTATTCGCATTGGGCTAGCATTTGAATTGTTCAGTTTGTGTCTTAATCTTGTTCTCGTTTCCTAGGTATGATTTGCATCCCAGTCATGTTCTGGTTTCCCCATCCTACCATATGTAGCAAGCTCTGGATGTGTTTATGTTGTTCTTCCTTGGAGCTGTAATTAGAAGCGCTCTGAGCATGTGGCTGACCTGCCCTAAGCTGAATGTGCTGTACCTGCTGTTGTCTTTCCTCCTCCTCAACATGGCATGGCCTGTCAAAGGAAGGAGCTCGCCCTAGATAGAAAAAACAAAGCCATTTTTATCTTAAAATGCATTTAAGGGCCCAAAGAACAGTACTTATATGTGTTAATTGTTCACAGAAAGGGGATGGAGATCTAGGAGCACTGTCAGAAGTTCTGTTACTTAGCTGTCCCTGAGGTGAGAAGGACACTTTCCCAATAGGCAGGCATCCATATKTTCCAGCACTGCTGCTAGAGGCAGCGTTTCTCTTGGCAGTTCAACAGACAGGCCTAAGACTGGCAAGGTCGGGGACTGAGGTGTTGCCTATCAGCAGTTGAGAGTTATAAGTGTGGTATAGAAATGGCCGTATGGAGGACCTGCATGGGAGCTGCCGGTGAAAAACTTCTCTGAACTAATCCACTRCAGTGCTAGAGAGGGTTAATGACATGAGAAGCAGCTTTCCCTGCTTTCAGTCCCACTGACAGTTCCGCTAGCTATCACAGTTACTGGATGGGCACATCTGGGGCCCAGTCAGGACAAATGTTAGGAGATACAACTTCAAGGCCAATATTTTCAGGCAGTCTCTTGTTCTGGATGCCTGGCTCAACCTGCTTGGGGCCTCATTTTCAGAGGAAATGAGCACTTTCGCAGCGACTCAAGTAGGGCACCCAGAATAAGAGGCCACTTTTGAAAATGTTGGCAAAGGCATTTTGTTTTATCTATGCACTTCATTAGTCTTATCTCTAAAGTCTTTCATGTTATGTCTTACAGTGAAAGGTCATTGTTTCAGATCAATCATTTTCAGTGGGATTTAATCTGGTTCTAAATCAAACTAATCCACTTTGGTAAAGTTTGAAGAGCAGTAAAAATTCATTTGTTAAGACAGATATGCGCTTATTTTTTTAAATGTGGCTGCTGATGCTGAGTCCTTAATTGTGTATGCACAGCATGAAGTGTCTTTGGGGTGGTTCCAGAAATGCTGGACATCTAAATTCTGATCTTATCTGTAGGCTGCAAATGCTCAGCACCTCTGAAAAACTCTCGGGTTTAGTAGGATTGAGGATTTTTTGTTTTTTTTTTTTTTTTTTACTTTTACTATTTACTTAACATAGGTTGGGGTTTTTTCCTCTTACATGTAGAGCCTTTTTTCAATATGGTGCTCTGGTGACAACTTCTGATAACCAGGCTTTTTCATGTTTTCCTGTTTATGCTTGTGAATTCTGGTTACTTTCCTTTGATTACATAAAGAATAAAAACACATTCTTATCTCTGGACAGGACTAGCAAACACTGTGGTCTGAAGCAGCTCGTGAAGGGTTAAAGCCGCTTTCAATTAGCTACTGTGTTCTTGCCACTTAAAGAAACCCCCACAACTGAGCATGCTTCACAGCCTCCTGTGCATATCCCTGAATCATTCTGGCAAGTAAAAACACTGCCATAATCTTTTATTCAGACATAGTGCTTATTCTTCACTGGACTCTGAAATGAGCAAGCGCTTGAAAATAGCACATTTTGCCAGAGAGTTCTGAGGATTTATCAACTCATGTCTGCACAGGATTTTGAACATGCAAAAGGCTACTGTGTGTGAACGCTGAGTGGTTTTAAATATACTGCAGTGATCTCAAATAGGTTTCAGTATACATGAGGGAGCAAGAGCTTTGCAGGTTTTGTACAAATCACTGCCCTTTTGTTTTAAAGATTGTCCCATGTTGGTGAATAGATACACAACGTACTTTACCACARTTCACGGCATGAACCCTACTGCTTCTGAGCAGCACTCAGGCAGTGTAATGTTTCTCCCTTTATTCTAGGTTTTACCTTTGAGTTATGAGGGAGGTTCTGTGAGAATGATTCAAGATTAATATGAAATTGAAATATGACAAATAGTAGAATATTTTCACACACACTGTGACAGCCTAGAGGTTTCTGTTGCTCGTTAAACTGTGGTGTATGGTTTGGCTAGAAATGTATCATTGAAATTAGTCCCTTGTGGTTTGGGAAGGAATCATCACACTTCAGCTACACCCACTCCTATCTCGTGCTCTGATCTTGTCATTGGTTACACCACCTTTCCTCCCTGATGCGCGCTTATCTCACTTTATTGGGGGGATGTGCTGCCAGCATTCTAACAAAAAAAAATCATAGATAGTCCTAAGCCTGTGAAAGAATCTGAGGATCATGCCCCATGTAAGTGCCAGTCATAGTATTTCCAAGATCAGATGCCCACAAACCCTCCATCTCTCTCTTTAGCATCCTCATCTCTACTTCCTTTGCTTGTGATGTGGAAGCTGGTTAACCTCCCCCATCAACTGGTAGTTGCTTCTGTTCTCTCTCTGTTTTTCAGTGTCTTGTCCCCAAAACTTTTATCATTTAGCAGTTCCCTAAATAAAATATTTCCTTGCTGCAGGAAAGAGAGGGAAGATCGTTTGCTCCAGGGATGAGGAGGATGTTGGTGGCTGGGACTTTGTAGTACCACTGCTTTAGTTCCATGAGTCTCGGGAAGAGTGCTGAAAAGGTGCATGCTCCCTCACTGCTACCAGAACAACGGAAGGGGGAGGCTTTCCACCGTGGGGAAAGACTGGGAATGGCATGGGGTAGTTTCCTTGTCATGTTTCCTCTTCACCAGTGTACCTTCTAGCTTTGTCCCCTCAGCTAAACATCAGCCCTGGGGAGACGCCMTCTGAGACTGCTTTGGTGTCCCCAGTGCCCCTGTGCGGAGCCGAGCAGCGAACTAGAACGGCCTTTCAGCAGGGAGCTATTTGTGGAACATCGGTGCTGTCCAATAATCAGATATGCCTGTGGAGCAGAGCCACTGCCTTAGGTCATGGTGCAATTTTCAGTACCATAAGTTTCTCCATCTACAAATCCTCCTGGGTGTGGTCACTTTGCCAACAACTCTCAATCCTGCCTCATGAGAGTAGTATTTCTGAGCTCCTGCCTGAGCTTTGCTGGGAATTGCGGAGCTCTGTAACATCATGTATGATGATGCCTGGCATCTGAGCTCGGCAGGGGAACCACAGCTGGGCAGTGTTTTGCACCCTATTCAGCACTCTAGTAAAAGGTCTGCTGGCATTTCCATTTCCTTTCCATTTTTATTTTTAAGATATTGTAACTCATCTTACAAATATTGTAGCAGATTAAAACTCATTGCGTGAGTTTTAATTTGGTTTTATTTGTACCTCTACAGATCTGTGGAGCCACTATTATGGCAGAAAATCCAGAGCACTAGGCACAGGAGAATATAGGTGCTCTCCCACAGACCTTATACGTGTAAAATGCAGTCTCTTTGCTTTCTTTAGGTTACAGTCGGACTGTAGAAACGCTGCACACAAGGTTGCCTTATTTTAGTACTTTTCCTTGCAACTGTTGGATTTAGACATGTATCTGGTTTTAGAAGAATGAGGTGACATGTCACCTTGTGGATTCAAGGTTAAGAATTTTGGAGATGCTTTAGACTGAGAAATAGCCATTATATGGAAGCTTCAATTAAAAAAACCCAAAAGCATTTAATGAGAATGTTTTTTGTGCATGTGTAGATATATCCACGTATATTTGGCAGATTAATGCTGATTGTCTGGTTCAGTGGGTGAATAACTGGTTTTAAAAATACTTCGCAATCTGTTTTCCTCAGGAGTCTGACACTGCTGTATGAGACTAGAAAGCTTTTGGTAGACCCTACAAATTTTCAGAACTGCTGGAACAGTTTGCAGACTGACTAACCTCTACTAAGAAGTTATTATCAGCAAAGTTTCCAAACCAGAGAAGTGTATTGGTCATTCTGGATTGGCCTCTCTCTCACTATTCTTGGGTGTTAAATACATTAAAATCTATATTTTTACATTGAATCATACCTTTTCAAGAACATGTTCCTGCTGTCCATAGATAAAACTTTATCCTTAGGTAAAATCAATACAAATTTTGCATTAATGATGGTAATGAATTAGACTGATACTTGGGATCCATTCTGGTAAGGTTTTATGTCACTGCCTTCTCTTAGAAACAGTGAAAATAAAATCCTGTTAGGAAAAAGGCACCATGCAGCTGCCGATATGTACGTACAACTGTGTGCTTCACAGTACTGCAGAGAGCTATTTCCTGAATGTTCTGGCAATCAGTTTGTAACTTGCTACATGTAATTTTTACCTTTCGTGCTTTATTACCATTTATTCTTATTTGTCATAATATTTATTTATGTCCTTTAAAAAAATAGCAATATTCATCTAGACCCTTTTAAAACTAACTGCAGCATTTATTTTAAATGACATTAGGGCTTAATGCACAGAAGCCAGCAACGTTAGAGTTAAGGCTAAAAACTTTTGGCTGACACAATGGACTGGATTTACTCGATTGCAACAGTGCAAGAGTACTGAGGATAATGGGAGAGTAGTGTCCTGAGTGAGACCAGCCTCGGTCCCCGGCCTCCAGCGGGTGCTGCCGTGCATTCTGTCCTCCTCTTTGGGGTGAGAACAGACGTGAGCTTACATTGGAGCGGGTGCTGTGGTCAGTGGCTCTGATGCTGAACTGTCTGATGGTGAGCAAAGCTTTCACCCGACGTACATCAGCTCCCCGTATGTACGGTGGTGCAGTGATGTTTAAATGCTGGCTGTGGGTTGAATAGAAAAAGTTCATCTGTGGTTTATTGTAAGCGATGAGTAACGTGGATGCTAGCGTTCCTGCAGACACATTCCTAGCATCCAGCAGCAGCTGTGTCATTTGTGCAATGCTTCTCCTGTGAGATGATTTTTATGYAAGGCCGGTACTCTGTCAGTTTATGAAAGCAGAGCTCGACTACTACAAGTTAAAATACGTAGTAGAATTGAATTCAGTTGCCTCTCTTAGGCAAGGTAGCAGAATTGGCCCGTACCTACCACCCCCACAACCAGGAACGTTTCAGAGCAGCCGGGGTACGAGATGCACTTATTTCACTGGAACGAGACGCGACCGCGCGAATACCGCAGGGCCAAGCTGGCGCTGGCAGGCTGTGGCAGCACAAAGCCGTAATGGCGCAGGGGCAGGGTCGGACACGTGGAAGCGGTGCGCCGTTCCCCCCGCGCACACCCCGAGTGGCAGCCGGGCTCCGCCGGGCTCCCTGGGCGAGGCGCGTCCGGGGGTCCGTGGCGGCGGCTTTGCCACCGAGGGCAGGCAGGGGAGGGGAGGCCAGGCGAGGCGGCGGGCGCTGGCTGAGCCCGTCCGCAGGCRCTTCCCGCCCGGCGCTGTCCGTAGCGGGGGGCGCGGGCGGGCGAGCAGCCCCGGCCCCTCCCGGCGCGGCCCCTCCCGGCCCGGCTCCGCAGTGCCCGCGCCCACCGCCCACCTCCACCTTTGCAGCAGTAAAATGCAGCACTCCCAGCGCGCATGCGCCTCCCCCCGCCGGCGCCCCGGATAGCTATTTATAGCAAGTGACGTCACCTAGAAATAGAACGCGGGGGAGCAGCGCCCCCTCCCCTCCCCTGCAGTCTCCTCAACTCCGCCCCCTCGTTGCCTTCCTAGCGCGCAGGCGCAGGCGGCGGCAGCAGCGCGAGGCTCCGAGCCGGGCGGAGAGGCGCGAGCTGCACACGCCGCGGAGGGGACGCAGCGAGCGCGCGGCTGCCCGCCTTGCCGCGGTCCGGGAGCGCGAGGCGCCAACCGTCGCCTGGCAAGCGCGGCCGGCGGGTGAGCGGCAGCGGAGGCGAGCCCGGCGGTGGCCGAGAGCGCGAGCGGGCGGGCGAGCGAGCGCGAGGCGGCGGCTCCGTCCGGGCTCCCTGCTCGCACCACCCGCGCGTTCCGAGGCGCAGATCCCCGCCCCCCTTCCCGCGCTCTCCGAGGGGCGCAGAGTGCCCAGCCCGGCAGCCACCACGGAAGCGGCTATGGGGGACCGAGAGCAGCTGCTGCAGCGAGCCCGCCTGGCCGAGCAGGCGGAGAGATACGACGACATGGCCTCGGCCATGAAGTCGGTGAGTGGGGCTGGTAGCGTGGCGGCTGTGGGTCGTGCTCGGGGAGGCGTGTGTAGGGTGGGTGGTGGCGGGGGAGGGCGGGAAGGGAAGTCCGGGCTGGTCCGAGGCGGAGCTGGGTCCCGGGGAGGATGCGAGCCGCCGGGTCCCGCCCGTCGCGGTGAAGAAAGGAGGGCGGGAGCGAGAGCCAGACCATCCCGCCGGGACACCGCCGCCGGGTGGGGCGGTGCCCGTCACTACCTGCCCCGGCGAGAGAGGAGACGAACAGTAGCCGGTCCAGACTGGACCTCGAGCCCCCTTTTCTTTCACATTTATTTTCTTTCCCCCTCATTTCCTTCCTTCCCTCGGAAGGAGTCCCTCGCAGCCCTCCCGCTGCCGGGGCTGTCCCTGCCCGGGGGGTGGGGCTGTCCCCGTGCCCTCCTCTCGCCTCTCTCCCCCCGCCCCGCCCAGCCGGCGCGCGGTGCGGCCGKTCGAATGCTGCCCGCCTCCCTCCGCCCGGCGGGGACGGAGTGGGCTCCTCCTCTGGCCCCTGCTCGAGAGGGGTCCCTCCTGGCGCACCCCCCGGCGTCCGGGGGCTCCGGTGGGGATGGCGGGTTTGACCTTGGGGAGCGGCTCCTTCGAGGGCAGTSGGGGACACGCCAGCGGTTGGGGGTGCGGGGCGGGGGGTGTCTGGGGAAACCGCGCAGGGCAGGAGGAGCCCCTTCCTTTTCTAGACGCTTCTTCTGCGTCGCGATAAAAGGCACGAGTAGAGGCCTCACCCTCAAGCGTGAGCGCTCTGCCTCGAAGATGGTGTAGTAGCTGCATCCGGGTATAAAAGCTGCCCAGCGCACAGAGCGAGTCTCCCCAGCTTTAACGTTACCTTTTTGCCTCTTCTTTGTAGGGTAACAAATTCTCAGTGCATTCCTTACCCAGCTGAATGCTGATGTGTTTAACACTAAGTTACAGTTGCAACTCAGCTCCTTTCAGAAACGTGCAATGAAAATTACTTGTACTGACCTGTCTGTACTGATACATAATAAAATTGCAGAATGATCAAACTTACTATGTCTAGTCCCTTTTTTTAAAAACGAAGTATTTGTATGATCTGAATGTTAAGGGGATGTTAATGCCAGTAAATGCTTAGCAGTGTCATTGCTGTATCTGATTACGGTTGGTTTGTTCTTGCTGACCTGTCCTTTGCGACCACCAAAAGACCCCAAGAGGAATCGAGTTTCCCCTGAGAGTACTGCTGTTTAAAGGCACGAGATGACTTTAGTTTGAAAGAGCAGCTTTAAATGAAGTTCGCATTTTTGTTGTAAGAACCAATCCGTTTAGTCTCGTTCAGGGGCTGTGATGTATGTTGTGTCCCTTAAATGAGGGCAGTAAAAAGACATTTTGCTGCTCTTGTTCACTTTTGCTATTGTGTCATAATAAGTATGAYGACCAGTCCAGTTCTAAAGCAGTGATACTTCTGTGTCTCTCRGTATCAGAGGCACTAGATATTAGAATAAGCTGTATTTTAATGATACCGCTAAAATTCTTGATACATATAATGTAGTAGTAACAGCTCTGTTTATCTCTCGAGCCTCTCAATTGCTAAGTCTAAAAGATGCAACGGAGAAACCACCAAAATCCACTGCTGCTCTAGGAGACTGTATTTCTAGCTGCAGTTATAGATAGCTTTTTATTTTTCCAAATATCGCTGAACTATAGCATACGTATGGCTCTCTGAACATATGTGAAACAGAATACAGTTGCTATGCTTCAGGAAATATGTAAATAAAGTACATATAACTAGTGTGTATGTCCAGTTGTCTTTTTAAACTGTCCTAATTATTAAATTTTCATTCACCTTGAGTCACACTATTCTCATCTGTGATGCTACTTTTGCTCTCACATTTTAAGTTGTATAATGATGAGCTTTTGTAATTGGGAGCGTGAGAACATTTTGTAGGTGATCTGTCTTGAGCATTTATACAACATTACATTATAGATACTTTAAAAATACAAAAAGTAAAGCTGAATTTAAAAGGCAACAGTTTCCGTGTTTTAAGCTGTTCATATATTGTTGCATGCCTATAATGTAGCATCTGTTGCTTACTTGTCTTTCACAGGTGTTCACTCTAACATGGTAATTTCCAGAATGCTCTTCAGTGTTTGAAGTTCATTTTGTAGGTCTGAGCATAAGCTCTCATGACWTGTTGTTATGTGGGCTGTCTGTTCTCACACAGCTAATATTTCCTTCCATGTCAGTGATTGTAAATAACAGCTATCCAGAGAGCTTTTTATCCATATAGAGTAATACTCAAATAATCTTCTTGCACTTCAGAGACGTTAGATTTCCTTCAAAAGGATATCTRTGTTCTAACTCAGATATCTATTCTCAATGCAGGATATCTTGATTTGAAAAGTTTCTTTAAAAAAAAATTAAAATCTCTGAATATACCATATCTGATGTTTTTTAAAGGTGCTATAGGGAAATAGTGTGCTTCCAGTGTAAACAGAAATCTGAATGGTAAATTTCAGTTCTGGATATTCATCACCACACTTTTACAATACCCACTATAGCCAACAGCCTGATAGTTACTCCTAAAACATAAAGTAACAAAGACTATTTTAGCGAAAGCATACTTGCATTATTTTTGAGACTGCCACTGAAGGAAAAAAAAGTATGACAAGACTGCCATTTCAGCTGTCAATATAAAGCTGGAGAGACACTTGTTTTTCAGACCCATCGGTTCCTTTTAAAGAAAAGCCAGATGAAGCAGCAGTTGTAGCTTAAATAAGGAAACTACTGCTCAATAATACAATTTTTTGTTGCTCTTAAACTTTTTTTCCTTGGAAKAATTGTAGTATTTTGGCTTATAATGTGTAGACAGGAGAGGAAAATGAAACTTTCACTTACTTTGCTGCTATAAATTAATAGGTTTAATTTACTTCTCTTTTAGCTAAGATTATTTTAATAGAAAATACAATCATATRTAAATGTGCCTCTACTAAATGGTATTCTTCCAAGGGGTGTGGCATTCTCATTGCATTAAATGCTGCTCCGGGATTCCAACTGTTTGAAATAACCCTACACGGTAGGTAAAAAATTACTTCTCAACACACTGGGGAAAAATTTGCTTTTAGTGTYAAGTGTTAAAGGTTCTCACTTCACGGAACAAGTACTCCAGCATATTGAGAATACRGCACTGAGTACCTTTGGGTTTAGATCATTCCAGAAATGGTTAAACATTTTAGCTGTATAAACCCTTAGTATTTCAGAGAGTATTAATCCTAATATGTAGTGCTCAGGAGCTCTGTTAATTCATGTTGCTTTTCTAGTATARCTACATAGCAGGTAGAGAGTAATTTACACTTTAGAATTGGTAAGATGAATCTGAGTTACGAGAGATGTATAATTTTAAAATTAGTCTTGTGTGAAATACTGCTACTTAGGGTGAAATAAATTTAAGTCTTGGTATCTAGAGTTTAAGCACAATAGCCTGAGGTTCTAGTTTAATTTGTAGGCTTTATCTGTGTACATAAATGGACTTAAAAGTTTAGGATGTTCCATATTTTTATCATTGTATCACTGAGTTCTTCACCAGTGTCTGGTTTTGGGTTAATGAAGTGTATGTGTGTGTAGGAGGGGGGAATGAGATGCCTTTAATGTAAACAATATCCTCCCCTGCTGTGTGATGACTTCCTTACTGTGGTTTTGTACAGTAAATCTAGCTATAGAAATTCCAGTGCTTGATAGAAAATATCGAAGCCACATGATGTAAGAAACTGATCTGGTTTGAATTCATTAGTCTGGTTTCTATTTGTTAAAAAATTATGGAGTGTATAACTTTGTATCAGGAGAGTTTTAGTGATTAAACCTGACTTTATTCTGGCTCAGGTACAGTCATTTTTTGCAGCAGCTTGCTAAGAAGTGGCTCTAGCTCTGACTTACATGCTCTGGCTAACAAAACAGAAGTATAATCACATACATTCAATTGACCTGGGTCAAATTCTAGTAGGTAATCCGACAGTGCATCACAGATCTGCTGTCAGTTGTGGAACCYTCACTTTGGTGTGAAAGTAACTCAGCTTGGTATGGCCTGCGTGGGATCACACACATGGAAGTAGTTTCTGAGCTGGTAACTACTGCCACGCTCATCGGCATGTATAGTTAGGAATTCCAGGGATTCCTTTTATATACTCCCATTTTTTTTCCCAATAAACTGTGAAAGAGCTTTGTGGGCATAAAGCAGAGGAGGAGATACCTGTAAGTATTATAGAAATAAAATGATTTAGACTGTATTCTTGTTACAAAACRACTGTCAGTCTGAATGAAAACTGCTAGCAGATGATAGCCTATGTGTTCAATTGCATCTTCTGGCTCAGGACTGAAAAYGACCCCAAACTTAGGGGTGTGAGAGAGAGGTGTGTTTGCATAAGGAAAGTATAGAGTAACACCTGAGTAAGTAAATACTACTTTGAAGTCATACTACAAATGGCTTTTCAACTTTTAAGTACTCTGTTTCTCCTAACAGCCATTATAAGYGTGTCTGTGTCTAAAATGTAAAACTAAATTGCTGCAGTCCAAGATCTTTTCTCTTACGGAAAGGCTGTAGGTAGAATGGAAGATAGGGAGAAATAAATTTCCTTCAGCATTTCAAGTTTTCTTTTTCTCTACATTATCCCCACATGTGAAGAGAAACATGTCCGTTTTTATCTACTTGGCTAATGTATCTGAAATAGATAAAACAGTAGATAGCTCCATAAAGGTCACGTGCTTTCCTTTAAGTCTAGTTTCTTGTAATATAGCTGTTACACCAGGGAGGTAGATGTGATTTTTAGATATATCTGCAYAGAGTATCAGCATTTTTTAGCTAGGATGGGGGATAGTTTGCCATTTCCCTCTCAGAAATYACCCAGCTTCAAAATAAGAAGGAAATAGTTCAGGACTAATGAARTAAAAATTACGGGGAGGGAAATGACACTGACATCCTGAAGCATATTGGAAGATGGCACTAGAAAGGAATGAGCTTCACTCCGAGTGTTGGAAACTTCGGCCACAGAAGAACAGTGAGTGTGAAACTACTTATTTGTGAGGCTGAGTTCCTGTGCTCCACATCAGATGCTGCTTGCTTTGAAAGTGGTTATCGGTTTCTAGATTTAAGTTAACAGAATCTGCCGGGGGATATAAATTATGCCCAGGAATGGCATGGCATTGACATTTTAACTGTCCCTTACCTGAAAAAGTAATTTGCTTTGTGGTTTGAGGCTTGTGGCAGCGCTGTATGTAGTCTTGTGGCTACAGAAGTCTTTTGGCTACAGAAATATGTTGTATTTGTTACGGCAGTTGCTCACAAATGACTTCAAGCCATTTTCAATGGCTTGAAAAAAACTAAAAGCTGAAATATCAATGTCCTGTTTTCTTCTAACTGGAAACATAGAAAACTTGAAGAAACAAAGGAAAAATAAGCTGCATTCAAATCTTTCTCAGTTTAACTTTTGGTGGTGGTCTTCAGTGTACTGACTTTTTTTGAAACTAAATGTACTTTATGCTAGCTTTGTGTAGCTTTATTGTGGAATAGTAATGCTTTGCCATCTGACTGTTAGGGCTTGCATTTGGAAAGGCAGTATGTTTGACAAAGGGATGTGTAGCTGACAAACATTATTTCTACTCTTCAGAATTTTACARTTCAGTAATTTTTTTAGTTTGTCACTAATTGTAGAAAAAATTTTTGAAAGTCATAGTTGGCAGAGCAGATTTTTATTTCTATTTTTATGTAGTCTAAAAAGACTGTACTCATTACCAAAAACCCAATTGTTTTGAGATGGACTTGAGTTGATGGTAGGTGCTGGTTCTCCAAGATGTGTCGGTAACTTTTGATACATCTTAAAGCTAGTAAACATCTCCTAAGCATGTTGAATTAGCTTCTCTGTTAATTTTTTCCCTTTTACGGTTTCAAGGTGAGTTTAAGTCAGTCTTGGGAATTAAGTTATACAGCAGTCTAGTGATGATCTGGAATAGTCTCTTAATCTTGTCTCTTGGATACTTTCATCTSTTGATTAAGAAGTTAACATTCTTTTTCCACATATGAACAACTGTTCTGCAGTTAGTCCTGAGAGGTGGCTTTTTCCCTGGGCTGCTTTTGTTGCGCCTTACATGAATGTATCTTGAGTATTCCCTGCTATTTCTCAATCTTGCTATGCCGGGATAAGTTTTGTTAGTCTGGTGCTTAGTGAGAGTTTTAGCAAATTTACTCAGCCCAAGCTGATGCAACAGCTAAACCTTAACTGGCCAGTCTCAATATAGTATGAAGATGCTTCCAAAAGATACACTGCATTTTAAACATTGTACTGTAGACCTACTTTCAATACTGAATGTTGAGTAAAGACCAGCCAAGATTACCTGAGCTCATGCTAGACTTTACAAGATCCTCCCTCTATTWATGTGATCTTCGGAAATTTCTGCGAATATGCTGTTTATCAACACTTGCATTGAATTTGGGTTGTGATTAGGGAAGGTCGGAAGCTTTTCAGGTGTAAGTTATCTGCAGTTGCAGTGGCTCCTGTGCAGGTGGGCTTTATAAATCAACTTTTCAGGGTGGGTGTTGTGATGCACTTTCTGCAATTAAAAATGAGTAACACTGGAAGAGAGACAATAGACTAGAACAAAAACTTGGACTACTCTGTCAAGGCTAGTGGTATTCCTGTAAGATTGTATTTTCTCTCTTGTGACAAACTGGATGAAATTTGAGAACAGATTAATTTATCTCCCTGTAAATAAATACACCAGCTATATAGCATAGTAAAAATTTGGGGTTTAGTACTCACAATTTTTGATGGTTCCCAGGACATTTGTTATGTACTGTAAAATGCCATTTTCGTCTTTTGAAGACACAGAAGACATCTGTCTCTAAAAGTTTATGTTAGAAAGTTTAATGAACCACCTTGAGGAGGTAAAAAACAAGATTTAGGATGACTGCATATCTTTTTTTAGTTATTGAATACTTAAATACCAGCATTTAGGAGGATATTTATTTTGAAGCAAAGGGAAAGGGATGAATGTGAAGGTAGCAGTTAGCTGRGGGTAAAGAACAGAGGTGGTAAGTGGAGGATGAGGTGAAAAATGGAGATGATGATGTATCAGGTGAAGAATTAGGATAGCTGCGGTTGCAGTCTTCTTGTAGCTTTAACTTCTTTTGTATGGAGTCTGGACTGCAAAGCCAAGAGGTGGTATTTCTGTTACTATTGTCCTGGCCCACTGAGTTTCATCCTTAGTTATTTTTGTGTCTTGTATACTTTTCCGTACTGTTTTTATTTTTGTGGGTAATATAGCTCAGTATATTAACAGATTGAGATTTTTTTTTTTCTATTTTTCTTTTGAATACTGTAACGATAATGAAGACAGGTAGGGGGGAAAAAAGGGTTTATTTGTGTGGTTAAATGATGTTTAAGTTCTAGCAAAACATTACTGACTCCTTTAAATCAATCACTGTGCTTGAGAACTTCCAGTGAACTTTCAAGCGAAGTCCTCCAGCAGTGCAGGAATGACCAAGTGATTATTAATCTTCTCTGGTGAATTTYTTAATTTTATTTTTGTAAAAGCAAATGCTGTCCTAATAGACTGTAGGGAACAAAAAGCTCTTAGCTGAGCCTTTACATCCTGGGGGAGTTAATATCTTTACTAGGGCAGATGATATAGGTGGGTTGTAGCAGAGGTGGTTGAGGGAGGGATTGTTGGGAGGATGCTGAGTGGAAGCTGTGAAGAAGATTATGAGGATGTCATTAGAGTTGACTCCTRTGCATTTCACCCTCTGTAGGTTGTCTTTAATTGTTTTAGGCCGGGCAGAGCAGTGTCTTYTGGGAGTTTGGGTTCCTGAGCTGTGGGGAAAAGGCATTTTGGAGATAAAACTGACTTAGAATATTTTAAGAACAAAACCTAAATTTGAGAGTAAGCTCTCTATTACTGTAACAGTTATAATTCATATAAATTATTTTTTAGACTTGGAAAGATGCACGTTTATTGGATGGTTCACGGGCTACACCAGCAGTCTCAGAATAATGTAAATGTTTGTGGCTTAATTATTTGTAGTATGTAAGTATTTGGTTGCAAACATTCTGATGGCTGTCAAGCACTGTAAATATGCACATTTTTAAAGAAATAGTTGATTATTATAGCAGTGTCTGAGCAAGGACAATTTTACTTTCACACCAAAGTACATATCCTTAGAATTCTAGTGACTTCTTTTARTGCATTTAATGCAGTATGCTTAAAGTAGCGGAGTTACATTTTTCACACTAATTCCTGAGAGTTTAATTTCATGYTTGTAAATTTGCAAAAGTAGAACAACTTCAAGTGACTATAAGTCTGGTAGGTTTTATTTCCTAAATTAACAGAACAAGTGAAATAGGCCTAAATATAGTATTAGAAGTATAATCCTTCTTCTRTCTCAGCTTTTTGTAGTAGCAATTTGGAGTTGATCATGGCTTTTCTCCTTGATTTCCTGTTCTATTTCTATGCAGTTTCTTTCATATCCTATCCCTGAAATTTGTCTGCAGCCACCAGTTAGGAGAAATCAGGGTAACTTTTATATCACATTGTGTAATTGCTCACTAAGTGACTGAAAGATGCTACGAAACACTAATGCCATTTGTACTATGCAGAGCTTAATCATAATGGCTGCAGCGCTTCTGTCTCTGCTGTCGAATGAAAGAAAGCAGCAGGGGAAAGAAATGCAAGAACCGCACCAGTTTCTGGTGTCTGTGCTGTGTTCCAGATTCATAAAACTGGTATTCTAGGTACATTTAAATTCATCGCTAAGTGTGTAGTCTGCATAATTATAGCAAAGAGTTCCTAAAAAACCTGAGCCTTCCTTCTGTGAATGCTTCTCCATTACACAAGCCTGACTCACTTTTATTCAGTGAATGTGCTTTGCAGTGGCTTCTAAATACCCATTCTATGACAGCAGAACTGTGCGGGTTTCACTCTTTTAAGTCTTGACTGCAGAAAGAGTTTTAAACTTTCAACGTTACAGATTGACTCCTGTCTCGAAGGAATCTTGGRATCTAGAAGGAATTTTGAATCTTGCACTTCATGATGGAAGTATTGAAGGAAGTTTGCGTGCTCTTCTCTAAGACAAACCCTTTAAATTTGATCTTTGTATTTTCAGGTAACTGAGCTGAATGAGCCTCTCTCAAATGAGGATAGAAACCTGCTGTCTGTAGCCTACAAGAATGTAGTTGGAGCTAGACGATCTTCCTGGCGTGTCATCAGCAGCATAGAGCAGAAGACTATGGCAGATGGGAATGAGAAGAAGCTGGAGAAGGTTAAAGCCTATAGGGAGAAGATAGAAAAGGAGCTTGAGACAGTCTGCAATGATGTTTTGGCTCTCCTAGATAAATACTTGATCAAGAACTGCAATGACTTCCAGTATGAGAGCAAGGTCTTTTATCTGAAAATGAAAGGGGATTACTACCGCTATTTGGCAGAAGTTGCTGCTGGAGAGAAGAAGAACAGTGTTGTGGAAGCCTCAGAAGCTGCCTATAAAGAGGCTTTTGAAATCAGCAAAGAGCACATGCAGCCCACTCACCCAATTAGGCTTGGGCTGGCACTCAATTTCTCAGTGTTCTACTATGAAATCCAGAATGCTCCTGAGCAGGCCTGCCTTTTAGCCAAACAAGCCTTTGATGATGCCATAGCAGAGCTGGACACACTAAATGAGGATTCCTACAAGGACTCCACTCTCATCATGCAGTTACTTCGAGATAACCTCACTCTGTGGACGAGTGACCAGCAAGATGAAGAAGCAGGAGAGGGCAATAATTAAAAAGCTTTCCTCCGATCCCTCTTTCATCCACTTCACCATCCCCATCATCACCGATATTTCCTTGCCACAGTCACACTAAATATCTAGTGCTAAGCATATCTGTATTGTACAGCTGTTCAGATCTGCTGTCCACTTTATCAAGAAGCAGTGTCAGATGAGTCTTCATGGGCATTGATGGATTGATTGGCTTATTGGCCCTATTTATCTTAGTTGCACTTGAACAGTGCAGAAAGATGCATAGCAAATGAGGCATTTTTAGTTTGCCTGTTGGTTGGAAAATATGGGGAAAAATAATGGAAAGTGATTGAAGATGATTAGATTCCAGTTAAAATTTTTTCCATTTGAAATGAGCTGACAGTTCTGTTAAGCAGTACATTTTGTGCATGCAAAGTAAATTAGCCACCCCAATTTTTTTTCAGTCAATGGACACAGTTAAGCTGATGTGAAATGACCTGTTCATCAGTTTACAATAAACTGTTTGAAATGTGAGGTTTCAGTAGCAATTTGGTTTCTTGCCTCTAACTTATGTGCACAGTTTCTTTTAATGCAGTGCATCTACCTAAGAGTTTTGATACTTGTAACCTTTTGCAGTTGTTTTGAAGAATCATGAATTTATTTTTTGTAAACTGTTTGGCTGTTTAGTTGTCTGTGTATTCTGACAACACTATGTCAATATTAGCCCATGTTAAGATGGATGACTGAGATGCCAGACTTCTAAATTAAATGTTTTGGAATTAAATGAATAAAATGCTGCTTCGGGGATGTTATCTCTACGTAAGCTGTCCTGTCTTTTGTTCACAGCAGAGATTTGAGTTACCTAGCGCATCACTGATGAGTTAAAACATATTTAATCAAAAGTTTAATGAGAAGTTGCCTCACATGCTAAAAAAAATTTTTAAAATACCAGTATGCTGAAAGACAAAAAAAAAAAAAAAAAAAAAAACACAAACAAAAAAACCCAAACCACCCACAGTCATCTAGAATGTGATACCGCTCACCTGTGTTAAAGTGGAGTTTCCAAAGGTATATTTAGTTATATGCTTGGTAGAGCAGTTGTAATGCAATTCTGCTCAGGAGCTGAAAGGTTGTAAAGAGCATTACTTGTCATACCAATGTGGAGACTTGTATTTGCTTCTGTCTGCTGTAACTTCTCAACTTTTTTTTCTAAAGTGCTAACCACCAAATCACCTTTACACATGAAAATCCCAATGACTTCATTTCGTATTTACCTGCTTCARACAGAAGCAGTATTTGTTCTTAAAAAATGCTTCTCTATATTAGCATTCTAAAGAATGCTAACTTAAGTCTAGTCCCCAAGCTTATGTTGTTGGTTTTGGTTTTGTTTTGTTGTTTTTGTTTGGGTTGTGTTTTTTTTTTTTTTTCTCCAAACAGTTAGTGTATCTGTACATTTGTTGGTTCTGTACATCCTTCTGTAGTGGTATGTTACAGAAGCAGGAAAAGTTGGCTGTTGTGTGCTGCTGTATCCAGACTGCTGCTTGGCACCTGAGCTAACTCAAAGGTCATGTAAGTTCTCATTTATCTAAATCGATTTTTCTTTGATTTGTGCAATAAATATTACTGAATACCCACAACAACTACTCATACTTTTTAAAAGCAGAGCACTGGTTATTTTTAAGTACCTGGAGGATTCRAATTTTTAATGGTAGATATGTGTGTATTTATATATTCTATCATCTTCTAGGTAATTCCAGCATTATTACATCAGTAAAGTTGGCAACAATTGAAAGACTATGCAACATCTGAAAAAGATGAARATACAGATCCTTGATGTTGTGCTATTGTATAACCTCATGGTTCTTGACTCCTAAAGTAGTGTGAAGTGTGTACTTAATATAAATTACTACGGTCTGCCAGGCCTGTTACGGAAGTCACTTTGYCTTGTTTGCCCCTGTTTCACATCAAACAGTATACAAGTCCCTGTTTTTCAGTTCCCCTTTTTGCAGGTAAGCCTTGCAGGAGTCTTTTGGGCAGTAATACCCATTTGGGCTTTACTTGCCTCCTAGATTCCTATAGCTTCTCTTCCTTTCCTTCCTCTCAGATCTGCTTACCTGCCTCTGTGGAACCAACCTAAAACTTGGAAATAAGACTGCCTTTTTTATGTTGAAACACTCTGGCCGGTTAGTAATTAATGTTATTGGTAATCACTAGGTTTATTTTCTTCCTGTTTATAGAAGTACCACTATCTTTTTGTTAATTCAAAAGCCAAGGAGTCCTTTCTCATGTTAGTTACTCTCTTGTGCAGGTCCTTTGTCACAGAACTATGAGCATTATGTAGTCTGCAAGTGAGCCAGCACTCCGGACTAGGCAGTTGAAGATTAGCTATTGACCTGGTGCATAAGATCCAAAATGGAGACCAAAGGGATTCTGTAGAATGGTGCAGTTCTGGGTGCTTTAATAATTTCTGGTAGGAAAGTTTATAAAGTATTCCAATCGGGTGGTTGTGGTTATCTGTATTGCCGTTAATCGGGGTAAATCTTTGCTGGGTATCATAAAGTATGAAATTATGCTTTGAAATAGCTTCCTGATTCGACTCTGCTGGAAGGGTGGATTCCCTTCTCCCAAGCAGTATAAATTTCAATGGATAAATCTGTTATAGCCATAGGTATCAAGAGGTAAGAAGACAGTTGCATATTAGGAAGCTATGTAAAAAGTTGCAGTTCCTTCATCGTCTCTTGAATCACTGTCGTGTCACACATTCTCTCTAGTTGACTGAAGGCATTCTGACAATTTGTGAATGTAGAGGCCCTGAGAATGATCCTGGAGGGGATGGAAAAAGGAATGCTAACTGTGGGGTATTGCGTACTGGACTTGGTACGCTTGCTCTGTCTAAAGGTGATTGATACTTCAAAACTGATCTTTGTAGCAGGTATCAGGATCTAATAGCGTAAGTAGACGTAGTTGGAAAGTAGTAACTGCTTTCTAAGAATTTCATACCTTGTCCTCGGGATCTTCAGAAGAACTATCCCAAAGAATTAGGAATAGCAAGAGCTTCCTTCTTGAATGTCCTGACATAAAACTCCCCAAAATGACATAAAGTCTGTCAGTGAACTGTCAAATGCAGGCACTCTTAGCAAAGTAGAATTTGTTGAACAGGAAAAGATTCTCAAGTTTATAGACTAGCTCCTCCTGAAACATGGGAGAGTTGAAATCCGTCATGAGGAACAGCTGACAGGTTGTGTTTTCCTGCAAGTGGTGGCATGTGTTTGGGTGGGCCACCTGTGGATTTAAGATTATTCAAGCTACAATCTCAGGATACCTGAGTGATGATCAAGTTCTTTAGAGGGTGACGAACTTAAAGGCAGATGAGTGAAATTATTGGGTGTATTCAAGTACATCTGTGTGCACAAGGTCACAATCCCACAAGTAGTTCTGGCTTCACCGAAACTGTGGAAAGACTGACTGTACTTAGGTGTACCCTTATTTTGTGTGATCTGCCTTTTAGCTTTGTAGCAGTGGATGCTTCCCTGAGGACAAGGTGAATTATTTAGGTAAATCTTCAAATAATCTGTACTTTTTTTCAGGAAATTCATCGAATATAAATGTCGTGTTGCTGTGGGTGCTCTGTGGCATAAAAAGCATTTCTGTCCTTGTTAGGGGTCCATAAACCAGGTGTTGACAGACACAGTTGCTCTGCATCAGTGGATGACTGCTCATCTGATGTGTCTCAGGAAGTCGTCTAAGTCAAATTCTTTCACCTGCTTCTGCCACTAGCAGTATAGCAGTATATTAGCTGTCCAGCAGGAGAGCAGATACTTCTCCCATGTTCTCCAGTTGCCAGTGAACGATCCAATGGCACAGAGAGCATGTTTTTGTGATTGCTTTTTGCCGGGAGTCAGTAGAGAGTGCTCTATAGAGCAAGAAGAAGAAATGCTCCAATGCAATCCATATTCTTGCTTCCACATCAGAAACTTTTTCATTTCTGGGCCTTGGGATTGCTATATGCTTTTTTGTAATCCTTATTGTAGTAATGATCTGGAGGAAATGAAAGCAGATGAATAGCACATGTTGTTTATTGCAGTATTCTTCCATGGAACATAGGATTCAGATACTTTGGAATTGGTATTTCTCTTGGGTGACCCCCAAGTCATGTCTCCTGTCTCTCACTCTCTAAAATAAGTAAAATCCTAGGCTACACCCCATTTATTGTTTGAAGACACCAGATGTATTCACCAAAAGTGCTTAGTTGAAGTTCACAACATTCTTTGAAGCAGGAGTAATTGCAATGGAAAGACTTAAAATTAAGTGACTTCCTCCCCGCCCTCCCCCCCGCCCCAGGAGCTTTCTTTGCATTGCCTCATTTCAGGTATAACTATTATAACTATATTTCAGGTTGCTTGCTAATCTTGACATGGTGAGGGTTACATTGCTTACGTAAGGGTCCACCCGAGCATTACTCTCATCCAGAACCAACCTTCACCATGCCGTTCACAGGCAAACGTCGTTGAACGGTTAAGTCACTCTGAGGGTGTTGGTGTAATATTAGCAAGGTATATGGGTTTCCTGGAAATTTTAGCAACCTGATAGCTGCTAACAGTAAAGCAGTGTTTTATGTGATACTATATGAGCTTGAAAGTTAAGGGATAGTCAGACCTTAAATTAATAGTGTGGTCTTTATAGGGACAGAGATACTTTCAGTCTACGTCCTAATCTGCTCAACTATGTTCAAATGTTGTATAAACAATTGCATTCACCTCTTAGAGCACGCACACACACCCACACACACCCCCTTTTGAGCCCCCCCACTAGAACAAAATGTGCCAATGCTATGGGAAACTAAACTTCTTAGAGTGTATGTAGTAAGGGGCTTATACAATGTAAGCCAGAGCACTGAAGAATGCTGACTTTTTAGGCAAAACCTTAAGAAGAGTAATGAGATTGAGATCTCCGTGGATAACACGCATCAAAGAACCACAGTTACTCTGGTAAGTAACCTTTTTTTCTAGTGACTACTTTGGTATAACTGTAGTTTTGAAAATAGTTTTTCCATGTTGCCTTTCCTTTGTATATAACTTCTGTTTATGGTTTTCCATCCTTAATACTCGCACTTGTGACCTAAATCTGTAAGTTGGATGGACTGACTTCTAGAGCCGAATGTATTTCCAAAGGAGCACGAGGGTACTTCCTGACCTACTCCCTTGGCTTCTTTCAGCAGCTGCATAGTAATCTAGAAAAAAATTTATGGTAGTACATTCCAGGTTGAGGGAAATTAAAAAACTGGTTGTATTTTAAGTCATACATGAGAATGACTTAAGAATAATAATGAAGTCAGAAGGGTGAAAACCGATGTCAATATATATTATCAAATGTTCTCTGTCACCATGGGACCAACCTGAAATCCTTCAACAAACTAGTTTGAGTTTAAGGACAGAGAGAAAACGGGAACAATATTTCAATGATTTGGATTCTTGTTTTAATTCTATCCATACCATATATTTGAACTAATTTAACATAGCTGCTCAAGAAAAATTAACTAAAAAACAGTGTCACAACATGAAAAAACTTGTTGGGTATGTTTTAGGTTCATTGAAAAAGCTCATTGAAATCAGTGGCACTTTTTGAAGAGTGTGAAGTTAATTATACACATAATTGATAAAAGGATGTTTAGATCTTGTTCCGAACAAACCCAAAGTACTTGCAGTTCCACATAGATGCAGGTAGTTTAGTTTCTGAGTCTTAATGATTTCTGAGATAAATGAAGATGTATTCCAAATGCTGAGGTCAGGCCAGGTAGATTTTTAGTGTCAGAAACTGAGCTATCTGTTAGAAATAAAGCAAGCCAGACTTCCAGCTACCTTTACAAGCAAGCCCCTAAGTGAGCAAGTACTTTATTGATACAATTCCTTTCCCAAACTAGTCCCAGGTAACTGTTCTTCCATATAGTTGGAAGTATAGTCATTGTCATGTCTGTAAGAAAATAATCTGTAGGTACAATTATTCAGGCTCCTCATTTGAATTTTATGCTTGTGTCTATGTAGTATGAAGATGATAGATAAGTGTAAAATATTTCTGGAAATATTGCAGGAGGCAAGAGGTCTTAGAAGTTAAAGAAGTTTGTTTTCTGTGTATGAAAGAGCAAGATTAAGCACTGGAATATTGTAAAATACCTTCAGAAAAGAGCTATTTCAGATAAGAATGTTTCAGAAGCAGGTAAGACAAAAAAGCTTGAGGAGAGTATGATAAATTTAAAAAAAGGCTTCCATGAAAGTGTACACTACAATGGAAAACTTTTGGAAGTCCTTTTGTAATCTAATTCTTTATTTTGTTCTACTGAGTAATAAAATGTCAAACATGAATAACAAAGAATGTATTCTGTTTCAAGACTATAAACTGATTTAGAATATGCAAGCTTCTAGATTATTATTACTGCAATAGTCATCTTCCGCTAGTTAAGCATATATGAAAAAATATTAGACTTTCACTATTGTTGTTCTTGATGAAAGAAACAAGAACACAACACCGTTTGAGAAAAAAATATTTGAGTCAACAATTACATAGCAACAGGAGCAATAAAAATGTAGAATGAACTGTTCTCTCTTTTTTTCTCATCTTTGACCATCTTTCGATAATTTTACTTTCTACAGTTAAAGAGTTGAGTCAGCACGCTTAGTAGACTCTGGCCTTAAATCTGTAATGTTATTTACAGGAGAACTGATCTCTTTTGGACCATATAGCCATTCCTTTAGTCTCCTAAAAAAAAAAAAACAAAATTAAAACGTTTTAATTTTTGCTTTCAGCAAAAATTGTTCCAGAGCTGAAATTAACAGCCTTTTGTTTATTGTTTTAGATTGAGGTTTTAGAATCTGCATCTAAATTTCAGGATATTCCATACCACATTTTAATTTAATATCCCATTGAAATTTGTATTTGCAAATACTTGAATGTAAGTATATTTTAAAATACATACATTATGCAAATTCTGCCCAGTATCTACTCTGAGAGATTTGGCARACAGAAAGTGAGTTCCTGACTGAGAGAAATGAGGTGGAATTTTGATAGAAGTTGATCTTTTGCTATGCTTATGAAGAAAGATTTAGTTGGGTTTTAGTCTAAATGATTTTAACTGATGATTACAGATCAGTTTGGTCTGTCCTAACTCAAACATTATAGCCAGATGAATTATTTTCATTTGGTTAGTATTTGTCTGTAAACCCCAGAGTGCATTAGGGCAAAGCACTGTGAGTATTCCAGCAGTGAATACATTTTTATGGCGGTAATAATTAAGAAATCACTTATGTACAATTATGTACTTGAATTAGTATGAGCTATTTTCACGTATTTGATAATGTGATAGATTCCACTTTAGGAATTAATCTATTAGTAGTTGAACTCTTACATCTCCGAAGAATTATCTATCTGGTTTAACATTGGTTAACATTAGGAGAACTGCATCCTTGTTCGAACATCTGAGGAATGACCTTTATTCAGAGTTTTCTCAAGCAGAGGCTACTGAAAGAGGAGGGATTGCAGTACGCGTTGATTTCTTTCCCAACACCTAACGGGCACATTGGAAGGAAGCAGGAATTGCAGGGGGTTGGCAAGAAAAGCATTTTGGTATCAGGCTTTCTGCCTGTTGCTGTGTCCTCAGCATCATAAAAGAACATCTGACCCTGGCAGAGGGCAGAGACGAGTTAGATGTGTGTAGGAACATAGTAATTGAGTAACTGGTTTCCCTCATGAGTAAAATGGAGAACATTCTCTCTCTGCAATAAGAAACTTGTGTTTGTCCCATGTTTACTTTGGTTTACATCACAGAAAAAAAGTCCGAGGTGGCTATTTTTTATTGAAGTACAATCCTTGTTACTTCCATGAGATACCTGCCCAGGAGAGTCTGAGAATTAGGGGTSTTAGGACTGTAAGACATCACCGAGAAAAAATGGATTTTTGGTGGGTGTTGTGGAGGTGCGTGCACCGTGCCAGGACAATCCAGCGTGGCTGGGGACGTCCGTAGTGGCTTCCTGTCTCCACGGCAACCGGAGCTGTACTGGAGCAATCCTCTCCGTTCTGCCTCTGCATCCCAAATCCAGAGGAGGGAGCGGAAGGCCGAAGGCGGCGTTTGGGAGGAAATGGCACTGCTCTCCTGTGTTTGCTGGCTGGCCACTGCGTTGGGTCGGTGCGCTTCTGCCGAGATTCCAGCATGTCCTTAAAGGGCAGGAACGTCTGTCCTTGTTCACTTGTGCCACCTCAAGCTTTTTAAGGACTGCTATTTGCCTCTTCTGAAACAAGTCCTATTAAGCCTCTCTGGGCGGTAAAATGGTATGGAAGGATTGGGAAGTTGAGACATTTGCTGTCATCAGTATCATCAGAGTCCAACATTGTTAATAGATGAGAATGCTTTGGTACTACGGCTGATTCATTCTCCTGGTTTTCACAGCTGAGACTTCCTTGCTTTGAGATTGGCCCTGCACTTCTCTTTTTCTGTGTTAATAATGTTCATTTTTGTACGCTGCAAAGTATGCAACATTGCAATGAACATCATTAATTACAGATGTTTAAAATTGTTTAATAACAAAAAATAAATGGTACTCTAACTTTGGAAATACCTCAAGTTGCAAGTTGTTAGGAGCCACTGGGATGGAAGGCAATCTATGAAAGCTCACATCTAAAATTTCTAGTAATTCATGGTAAGGCTGATTTGGAAAATATCATGGGGGAAAACATTTCACTTTATCAGCAAATKATGAGATTTCTTGACAGAATTTTAATATTGCTACCTGTTACAGTATGAGCTGTATTTTGACTTAATGTTTGATATTGCTAAGAAAAAAAGGTGCAAGTTCCACAAGCTGCTCATCTAAATTTCATCTTGAAGGTCCTGTTTGTTCTCCTTTGACAGCTGAACACCATTTCACTGAAGAGGAAAGTTAAAATCCCAACAGTGGGAAGAGTTCTTTCCATCAAATATTTTCTCATCCTTCCAATCATCTGTTAGGTGGCTTGCTTGTCCTGTCTGGACTTTCATTCATTTTAGTGTTCAATTGTTTAAAAACTAACCGAAGATTCCACAAAACTAAAGAAATAATTATTTTAACCTTCTCTTAATTTGTAAGAGCTGCTCCCCCCCCGCCCCAAACTAAATATTGGATTATTATGCTAAATCTGATGAGGTAAAGGACTTAAGAAGTGAGCTATAAAAATGAGAGAAACTAAGTAGTCAAGTTCTCCTCATGCAAAGGGAGATGCAAAGAGAAAAAAAGGAAATAAGACAGATTATGAAGTGCCCCCAGAAGGCAGAGACACTGGCAGGGGAAGTGCCGCCGGCAGGGGAAGTGTCACCAGCAGGCAGAGAGGCCGGCAGGGGAAGTGTCGCTGGAAGGGGAAGTGTCGCTGGAAGGGGAAGTGCCGCCGGCAGGGGAAGTGTCACCGGTAGGCAGAGATGCTGGCAGGGGAAATGCCACCGGCAGGGCAAGTGCCACCAGCAGGCAGAGACGCCGGCAGGGGAAGTGTCACCAGCAGCGGAATTGTCACCGGCAGGCAGAGATGCCAGCAGGGGAAGTGCTGCCGGCAGGGGAAGTGCAGCCAGCAGGCAGAGATGCCGGCAGGGGAAGTGCCGCCGGCAGGGGAAGTGTCGCTGGAAGGGGAAGTGCCGCCGGCAGGGGAAGTGCCGCCGGCAGGGGAAGTGTCACTGGCAGGGAAAATGTCACTGGCAGGGGAGGTGTCACTGGCAGGGGAGGTGTCACTGGCAGGGGAAGTGTCACAAGCAGGCAGAGGCGCATCAGGCAGGGAAGTGCTGCCAGCGGGCAGAGGCCCCGGCAGGGGAAGTGAGACAAGAATCAGAAATGCTCAAGCCCATGTCAGGAAGCAAAGTAACTGTGCTACAACATTAGAGCACAGGGAACTCCAGAGATACAGAAAGCCAGCCTTGTGCTGCCTTGCAAAAAATGGGAAGGGAGGGTGAACTTAGGACAGTGCGCTGTGCTACAGCTGAGAAGGCTGCCTTTAATTGTCTCTTCTTGCCCACACTTTCTGCATAATCTCATGGAAGTCAAACTGTCAGAGGTGTCTAAACCCAAAGCTAAACACAGCTCTCCAGAGGGCCTTCAAAACTCACCAAGGGGCTTAAATCTCTCGGGACTTCAGCTCCCACTTTGTCACATAACGATAACAATTCTTCTCCCCACTTCACCGCAAGGTCCTTGGGGACCACAGCAGGGGAAAGCCGGGTATGTTCGGAGAGAGCTTGTTRTGTAGTGGGAGGAGAAAGGGATTGCAGCTGCTTTTCATGGCAAATGAGACCTGTCAAATCCTGAGCTACCTCTGCATGTTGTTGGCAGTTTATGGACAGAGAAGCCCATCCATTTCCTTTCCAGGATGAAGACCTGACCTTAGTCTTGAAAGCTGGGGACTAATCTGGGRGGAAGGGAGACAATGTTTCCTCACACTACCCCAACATCTGGGCAAAAAGCATGGAGGGGAGGTGTACCTGAAACCCAATCCCATTTACACCCGCTGCAGAGCACAGCTGCCCATCTGCTTGGTGCTGCTTCCCCCAGTCAAGAGTAATTTGCCAGGACCCCACTGGCCTCTCCAGCAGGAGAAGCTATGAGCCTGGGGAGAGGGACAGACCCTGTTGGATGGAGAAACATCCCATCTGCATCTGGCTGAACCCGACCTGCCTGCAATCACAGAGAGTCTCTGTGTCAGGACAGCTGTTTCCTCTCATTTGATACAAAAAACTTACAGGCTTACACATTATAACATCTGCACCCCTTTATGTAGGAATTCAAACCTTTGGGGCACTGAGGTTACTTCTTCCTTTTTTTTATTGGCAGATGATTCTGATTAACAGGTGATCCAGGCAACGGTATAGCATGCTGATTGTCACTAGTTTGCATGCAATTTTTTAAAATAAATATTATTAGCATCCACAATTCAGCTACTTTCTTTCCGATTCCTCAGTCCTCAGCTAGCCTCATAGAAGACAAATTAGCTGTGCAAAGGTATCTCTTTCACCTATCAAAGACAGTCCAGGTGTTTCCATAGTCAGCAATTCCTAAAGAGTTATGAGTTTCATATCAAACACTTTTACAGCTTTTTTTACCAAAAGCATTATCTAGTTTTAAGAAAGAGCAGAAGAAATGCGGCGGGGCCCTAGGAAGAGAAGCCTTTTCCTAAGTCATCTATTCATGTCAGGAGAGGAAAAAAAATGGAAATAAGATGCTTCCAGAGTGCTTGTGCTGGGTTACTTGTGTGTCTCTTCCACACATACTTGAGGAGATCTTTAGCTACTGTTTGGTGCTCACGGGGTGGTGGAGGGAAACAGGGTGAGCTGGAGCCAGGATCAGTGCTGGCACTGATAAATGAATGGCCAACGAGCTGAGAAAAGAGAGCAAAGGCTGAAAAAGGCTCACCAGTTCCGCAGGGAAGGCAGTGGGACGTGACTCAGCAACTGCTCTGATGAATGCCGTCAGGGTCTGTGGCTGGCAGGGAGAGGCAGCAGAAATCCTACACTCTTTGCAGGGATACCAGCCAGATCGGGGCAGCAACCGAACAGTACAATTTAGGGGAGCRGAGCTGGGCTGCACTGGGTGGCCAACCTCCCCCTTCTCCATGAGTCCCCAAGGGACAGCTGCAAAGATGTGGTGAAAATTCATCACTTGCACTAAAAACTAGATGTAAGTAGCATACAGCTGGGAATTTTCTCTCACTCTACTGCTGCTCCTGCCTGCTTGTCTCTCCTCAGTGCTCACCTGCGTCTCTGCTCTGATGTGGGAGCTGAGGAAAGGCGCTGCCATGTACCCAGCCCAGGCGGACCGCTCCTCAGCTCTGCCCTCCGTCAGGAAGGACCATCATCTCTCCTGCCTCCCGAGGCGTGTTCTCTAGTGGCAGAAGTACAGGCTTTTCCCTGCACATACACACACACACACAAAAAGAAAAGAAAAGGAAAAAAAMSGCACAGTTAGAGCTGGGTTTGTTAGAGAGCAGTGGGGGTTGGGGGAAGTGCAGTTAGAACTGGGTTTCTCAGAGCTACAAAACAAAAGCAAAGCTGACACCACACAAAGGTWCGGTGGTGCATAGGAATGCTGAGGAGAGAACTCGAACAGCACACAAAGAAACGTATGTCAGAATCTATTTTCTACTGACCTCAAAATTAAAAATAATGGCACACTTCACAACACTAAGGACAGTCTAATCATCTTTACTGTTTCTTTCCAACCCCCCACCATCTCCAGCACACTGCTCGACCCCCTCAGCCTGAATGCCTTGTTTTCCTTCTTTTTTATGACAGTGTAACTTCTGCTTCTGAGGTGGTGTCTGAAGTACAGCTATCTATTCAAGACAGTTTGGCTTAGTTCAAAGAATGTTTAGACTGGACTGAATCAGTTTCTGCTTCTATTTCTGGAAATCATCAGTCCTGTGCATGCAGCCCAGAAATAAAACGAACCAAAGTACCTAGGGCCTACAGAAATAGGAAAATATTTGAGAAAAGGTTCAGTGGCAAAATCATCATTTGTCTGTGGAGCATCCAGGCAAGCAACTCAGCTGCAAGAAAGTGGCTCTGTCCCCAGGATGGCCTTTTCTGTCTCAGTCCCGTCAGAATCATGGGGACAAGAAGTACAATGCAGGGCAAAGGATCTGGACTGCTGTATGGAATGTGATTGTACAAACCGCGTGTGATGCACCGGAAGTTTATTTGTTTAAACTGTGTGTTAAAGAAGGTGTACAGCTGCTTGGTAAACAAACGACACTTTAAAGATGCACACATCTAATTGCTAGCTGTATTAAATCTATCATATTGCTATTTCTGCATTTTAAAAAGCTTTGTAAGTACTTACAATGGAAAAACACTATCTAAATACCCAGCAAGGGTAAGGTGAAGGCAAGCCCAGACACCTACATTTCCAAGGAATAGATTGGCCTTGCAACGTCTCATGCTTCAGTTTTTTTAGCAGACTGTGGCTAACCTCAGGCCCTCTGCTTGTTGACCGCCTGCCGGTCACCGGGCACTGGTCACCCCCCAGCTCACAAACTGGTGTGGTGCAGGGCAGTGACCCACCCGGGCAGCCCCACAGGCCTGAGCTCCCCTGCATGTGGCCAGAGGCCCCTTTCTCTTCTGCTCAGTCCCTTCCCCGATGGCTCAGTGTTTGTCACGAACGGCAGCCATATTCAGCAGCTCTTTGAGGGCACGCAGCAGACCTGCCTGGGCATGAACAGGACCTGCAATGTCTCCCCTCTAGTTCACCATCAAGGGAGCTGGCCTGGCTGGCCCGCCCTGGCAGGCGCGTCCCCTCGGACCTCGGCATCCCTCACTGCGGAGAGCTGGCACCGGCTCTCCTCGGCGCTCTGTGGAACGAGCAGCTTTGAGACTCCCCAGCTGCCAGAGCCGCCACGACATCCCGGTGCCCCCTCACAGCTGTGGCGCCAGCCAGGATGAGGCTGGGCCCTGCCCGGTGGCAGCAGCCTGTGGGGCCGGGGTGCCAGGCGGAGGCGAGGGGCCGGGGCCGCTGAGGCAGCCGGGGCGGCCGTTGGGGTGGCCGCGGGCCCCCACAGGCGGCCGTTGGGGTGGCCCCGGGCCCCCACAGGCGGCCGTTGGGCCCGGCTGGCGGGGGGGCGCGGGGCGCGGAACGTCGCGCTCAGCTGTTGGTCTCGGCCAGCAGGGGGCGCTCGTGCGCCATGTCTAGAACTGGCCAGCAGGGGGCGCTGGCGCTCCACCGCTGGGCGCGTGGGCGGTCCCGCGCGGCGCGTGGGCCCGGCGAGGGGGGCGGTCCTTCCCGCCGCCGTGTAACGGCCGGCCCGCGCGCTGCGGCGCGTGGCCGGCGGCGGTCCCTGAGGAGCCCGAGCCGCCGCCGCGTGAGGGGACCGGGTCGTGAGGCGTCTTTGCGGTCCCGGGGCCCCTCTGCAGTCCTGTCTCGGAAGCCCGCCCCTTGCTGCAGGAGTAGCTCCTCGCTGGCGGAGCCTGCTTGGGGCTGGGCTGGGAGCGCCGAGGCGGCGGCGGCGGGAGGCTGCTGCCACGGCCCGGCCGTCGGCAGCCGTCCCCTCAGGAGCGATGGCAGCGGTGGCCGTCAGCCCCTGGGGACGCCTCGAGGCCTCGCGGTGCCTGAGCCTCGCCTGTGGCAGCCGCCTCGGAGAGCAGTGTTGCTGTGRCCGGGGGCCGGCGACTGCCTGTGGGTGAGCCCGGGCCCTGGGGTGACGGGGCACAGCGCAGGGCGCAGCTTCAACCCCGCTGCGTGGGGCTGTCCCTTATTGCTTTGTTCCTGGGCAGGGGTTGGGAGAACAGGCTGGTTTTGGCCTGGGGAAGCTGGAGCTGACAGCGGGAGACGCTTCATCGGGGTCCTGCTGAGGGGACAGCGTTTTGGCCAGCCGGCTGTCCTGKACAGCTCTGTGACAGTGCGGTGTGGCACACACAGTGACACAGGTAACCGCGGGGTGGCTACCGGTGGTCTGTGGGCCCATCAGAGAAGCCCTGGTCAGAAGTCATTCACTTTCCCAAACAGGTGGCAATTCCAGGTCTCTCCCTGATCGTTTTCAGTGTACGGTGCTTCAGGCCACTTGAAAAACCTTTTGGCCAGGTACATTTCGTGTGGAGAGATGGCAGATCTGTAGTCTGAAAGATCTTGAGTGGGAGAAAAAAAATGAAGGTATTTCTTGCCTTAAAACTCTAAGCCCACCTCATGTGTYATATCGTGTTATCGTGATATGTCTTGTGACTGTGGGGAATGGCTAAGTCCAGCATTTTTTGCTAGATAATTTCTGAAAGTGTGCATGTGTAGGTATGGGGAGATTTGTGTTACAGAGTCCCTTGTGCTTTTGTGTTAATGTTCCAGGCCTTTTGTGTTGGAAGGCCTTTGTTTAGTGCGTGGTTGTGTCTCTGTAACAAATGCTTTAGCTCCAAATGTGGTATACCTGTACTGTGAACTTCTTCCTAGGTCATATGACTGTTTCTAGTTGTCCATGTAAATCTAGCCAGATATTTTCGGCACAGTGGTGAAGCCTATCAGTTTGAACAAAAAAGGGCAGGAGAGCAATAAAGAAAGGGGTGAACTATCTGCTCCAGCTCCTTGGAAACAAGTGGTCTTTATTTTCATTGTTACAGAGTGTGTGGCTGGGGTCAATGGTGTGGTGTAATTCTTGAAGGCTTAGAGGAATAAATTTTCTCTTTGGACAGTACATCTCACTGCTTTGTGTGCTGCGTTTTTTAGGCTGCCCTCAGAAACCATTTAGCCCAGTTTCTCTTGATCAGGGCGTGTTAGATGATATCAGCCTCTCCTTTTCTACTAAAAAGCTGCTCATGTCTGTCCTCAGGAAGAGCTGTCATTCCTCAAGCCCCACGTGTTTCAGAGGGGACTGGGAACAGGGTGTTGTCAGAAAGGCTGCGAGGAGGGGAGGCAGAGGWGGGGTCTGCTAGAACAGTACTGGGGTTGAAGCAGGTAGCCTGGAAGAGGCTGCTTTGCCTCTGGGAGTTACRGGGGTGAGAAGAGAGGGGTATGTGCTCCCTGGCATGGGAGGAAGCCCCTCTCTGCAGTCAAGCAGCTGAGGTAGCCTGTCCCACAGGGTTATGGGTGGTCTCTCAGCTCCAGAGATGCAGATGGAGGCTCAGGAGCTGTCAGAGTTCCTCCACTGCCAGGACAGTGACAGAGCAGAGCGTGTCTCGCCAGGCCTGTGTCTYGGCGGCAAGTTGGTGGGGCCTTTGCGCCTGTAAGGACCAGCCTACTGGGTCGCAGACCCTCTCTGGGAGCAGGTAGGGCAGGAAGCCTCCAGCCAGGGCAAAATTTAGCCTAGCATGAACACCTGGCTCCCACTGAAAGCCCRCAGGCTCAAAGACAGCTGGCTGCAATGAGCGTTTGTGCCAGCAGCCATCTAAGTGACACAACCCTTCCTCAATTTTTACAGATCCTGGCCCATGTCAAGACCCTGTAGTTAGCTGATCTGATAAACATTGAAGCCATTCATTTCCTGAACCACTTGTCTGGCCTGTGCCCAGTTAGTGCTAACGTTGGTGTGACTTTGTTGGCAAAGACTGTTTCTCYTTGGTAGAGAGCTGTTATCTGCCCCAGTGCTTGTTAGCTGCTTGCAATTTGTTCTTGAGTTAATTACTCTRAGGAGAGGCTTGTGGCCAAGAGGAAAATGAAAGCATGGCACTGGCCTGTGCACCTTATTTTAGGCACAGTGCGGATGTGCAGGACTTCCCTGCAGAGCTTGGACTAGGATAAGCAACCTGACAGTCAGTGCAACCCCAGAGAAAGGTGTTTTTTTTGAGCATTCACTGTACCCACATATGCCATGTCTGGGGACTGACACAAGAAGATGTCTGCTCTGTCTCAGGTAGCACTGTAACTATGTGATGACAATAGCGATAGTAACTTGGAATCCTGGAGCAGTTTTCATGTGAACATTTTGAAGTGCTGAAGGCATTGCTGGCTAGGATGTCTCTGATCCAGGTAATTTCATTCCGGGAGCTAAATACCCTCATTCAGTTGAGCAGCCACTGCCAAAGAATCGGTGTTGGAAATAGCATACACAGTGAACCACTGTGCGAGGGCTGTGGGAAGGAACTGAAGGATGTTTTGAGATGGTAACTGAGGTGAGAGAGTTGGCTAGTTGGACAGGGACCTGGGTAGAGAGGTGAGGTATAGTAATAAGGAAGAGACAAAAGGGAGCTCCTGTGAGAGGAAGAAATACTAGGAGGCTTCTGGAGGTGAGTGAAGGCGGCAGTACCCACAGAGCCACTGAGGTGAAGGGCCCCGAAGCGGAGGATCACCTCGGGGGACCCTTCCTAAAGCGGCAAAAGTGCGAAAGCAAACGCGCAGGGAGAGAGTACCCAGAAAATGGCTGGTTTAATCATGCTCAAATCTTTGATAACTTGTTGGTCATTGCCAGTGGTTGCTTTTATTCTTATGAGAAAATTGCCAAGGACTTTGGTGAAAAATGACTTTCCCAAGTGTTTGGAGGAGATGAAAGAACCTGAAACTGCTTCTTCTGATAAATCCATAAGTATGTGAGGCTGTATGAAGCTTGCTGCTGTAACCAGCCAGTAACTTCCATCGATATGGGGCAATCCCACGCACAAATACAGGCTGGGTGGAGAATGGATTGAGARCAGCCCTGAGGAGAAGGACTTGGGGGTGTTGGTTGATGAGAAGCTCAACATGACCTGGCAATGTGYGCTCGCAGCTCAGAAGGCCAACCGCGTCCTGGGCTGTATCAAAAGAAGCGTGACCAGCAGGTCGAGGGAGGTGATTCTCCCCYTCTACTCTGCTCTCGTGAGACCCCACCTGGAGTACCGCATTCAGCTCTGGGGTCCCAGCATAAGAAGGACATGGACATGTCGGAGCGAGTCCAGAGGAGGGCCACGAAGATGATCAGAAGGCTGGAGTGCCTCTCCTATGAAGACAGGCTGAGAGAGTTGGGGTTGTTCAGCCTGGAGAAGAGAAGGCTCCGTGGAGACCTTATAGCAGCCTTCCAGTACCTGAAGGTCAGCCTTTACAGTGGAGTGTCTCATCCTAATGGAAGCAGGTTCCAAGATATTATTGAACTATGATGTGAAACTTGCTAGAAATGCTTGTGAGTTGTGCTGGTTTGAGGACAAAATGTGCCACCGAGAGACACATCTCAGTGCAGCTGGGAGAGGTGTAGTCTTGCTGGGAACTGGATGGTTATACAGCCTATAAATCTCTTCTGCATTCAGTGTATCTAAGACCAATAGTAAAATGCAGGTGATCTACTTACAATCCAGAAAGTTATAATGAACTTTTGTCATCTCACTGAGTGTGTAATTCATCAAGAAATCGGTGTCCTGTATGGGGGTAATATAATTGATTGAGCAGGAACCTAACTTCTGTTCCTGTTCTGAACAAAGAAAAACCCACAGGAATGTCACTGGTGAGGTTATGTCTGTTTGTCGTTGAAGTACAGTCCTGCATCTGTAGCTAAAGCTTTATGCAGGCTGTGGGAATTTCCTGCTCCATTTCAAGCCGTTCCAAATGTGATTTTTGGATCATGGCAAACATCCTTTACTTAGTCTCCATGACTGTGTCTGGTAGGTACACAACAGCCTGTTGATATAATGTGTTGGAAGGGCCTTCTTCAAAGGATGAAGAAGTTACTAGTCACAGGGCTGTTGAAACATATTCTTTGCTGACTTTAAAAAAAAAAATTCGASTAGTTTTAAAAATCTTTAAAGTCTTCTGTTGTTGTGGTCCAAAATATCAAGCTTCAAGTACCAGTGCTCCATGTTCTCAGTTGTTTTTTGCACTAGCTACTAAAACATGAGGGGAAGCAACAGACAAGAATTGCTTTTAAATCACAAACCTGTCTCCATAGATCACACTGAAAAAAACATGACACCCAATACCCCTTTCTGTCGGCACTAAGCTTAGTCTAGTAGTGCAGGTCAACCTTTTCTCCATGTTTTGTGTGTGTGTTCAGCTTGGTTTGCTGAACTTCTAGTTTCCAGATCAGAAAATAGTTGTTTCTGTTGCATTTGGCAGTCCGTATTGGTTTCAGATGAGGTGGCTGGCTATTAGCTTGTTCTCCCTGTGGGCGTGTAAACATAGATAGACACTGTGTGTGCAAGCATATCTGTATGTTCGTACTCAGGTGTGTATGTATACAGAGTTATATATGCAAATAGCTACATAGAGCTAGAAAGAATCCTTAAATGCAATGCATGAAGTGGAAGATAAGATCTCATTATGGTCTTAAACAGTTTTTTATCTAACAGTAGGGTAAAAGATGCTCTCAAATTTGCTGAAGTATGAAGTGAATGTTTCCCACACACTGAGGAATTTGCAGGGATAAGGTGCTTCTCTGCCTTCTGTTTGTGTGACCTCCCCTAGGGCACAGATAGCTTGTTCTCATGGGTCAAGCATTCACTCCTACCTTGTGGTGCTCTTCACTTCCCATCATCTTTTTCTTTCAAGCTGTGGTACCACAGAGGAAGGAAAGCCTTGCGTGGTCATAAGCAATATGCAGTATTGGTAGACCAAGGGAACTGAGCTGAGTGAAAGGAGTGAAGGCTGACATAGCAAAACCACAATCACTATGCAAAAAAAACCCACCACATCCTTTCATTTGATCTGTTTATTCAACATATATGTATGTTAGTACACACGGTAATTACACAAGTGTCTGCATCCTGCAGTTGGATTTGTGATCTAATAGTCTAAGGAAGCTCTGCAGCTTCCCAAAATTCTTCCTGCATATGGTTCAAACAGAAGCGCTTTAACAAGCCAGCATGGTAGCATGGAATCACGGAGTGTTTGAGGTTGGCAGGGCCCTGTGGAGAGCACATAGTCTAACCTCGCTGCTCAAAACAGGGGCAGCCAGAGCAGGTTGTCCAAGACTAGGTGCAGTCAGACTTTGAATACTTCTAAGGGTGGAGACTACAGTCTCTGTGGGCAATCTGTTCCAGTGTCCTATCACCCGCAGAGTAAACAAGTTTTTCTTATGTCTAAACCAGAAGTCATGTATTTCAATTTGTGCTCATTTCTGCTTGTCTTTTGGTGCTCATTGTTGCCTTATGCAGGCTGGCCATGTTCACAGTCTATATGTGAGGGGGTAGTATCTGCCTTTACAGCGATGTTGCATTTCCTGTGAAGGTGGGCGAGGAGTGAGCAGTTCAGAAATTTGGTGTTGGCTCTTAATGTGCTAACAAAACAGAACAGGGATGAAGGACCACAAAATACTGTGTCAGGTGGAGTACTGCTGYGATTCACTTCTTTCCTGGATCCCGTGCTGCCCCTGCTTCGAACGTTCATCCTACAGTAAGGCATCAGTCCATGTGAGTGAGGGTGGTAGTACCTGGTGCCTTTAGGAGAGCAAGTTGGCACGCAGTAAAAGCATTGAGGGATTGAAGTGTTGGCCAAGTAGGAGCTAGCCTGATGAGCGAACTGACACTGAGTAAGGCAGCGTCCAAATGTGATGTTATTGTTTTGGGAAAAAAAAGGCAAATAAATATCTCATATGTCATCAAATGACTGGTTTCTGTTTGGGAATTAAGCAGCAATGTCATTTCCCTTGTACAGTCCCCCCCTTTTGTATGCTGTAAACTTTATTATCATCTCTGTAGAAAGAGACTGCTTGAGATGCGCTAGTATCATTCAATTTGTGGATTAATTATAGAGAGAGGCAGTAAAATGTGGTGAACTYTGCCCTGTGGTCTTTTTAGTGAGAGATTAACATCAGAGACTGAATAAAAACAGGRGAGTGAGAAGCTGCCTCTCCTACAAGGCAAGAGAGGAGGATTTTTCTGGCAGTGACAAAAAGAAAAGCAGGCTCTCTCTTGGTACTTGCTGCGCTTTGAACAACTGCTGCTGGCCCTGCAGCACCATCTCTCACACCATGTCTCGCCAGGGAGAGAGGTGGGAGGTAGCGTGTGCGGTGGTGGGACCGTGAGGGGGGCCTGGCAGTCAGACCGTTGGTGCTACACCTGGACTGTTGCTGATCTGCTCGATGGCCGTAGCCAAAGGACTCTTTTTTTTTTTTTTTTTTTCTTTTTTTTCCCTTCCTTTTGTCCCCTCCAGCGCTGGCCTGTCCTGGTTGCTCAGACAGAGGGTCCCTGGGGAGGAGGCGTCTCTCGTGAATTTTGGTACACAGATGAAACTTCAGGCATATTTACAAAGCTCTGAGCAGCAGTGAGGCTGCAAATGCTCTAGGGCTTGTGGAAAGCTGCTGTAAGACAAATTAGTAATTGGTATGCCTTGCCTTTTGCAGTCTGGAGAATGCTGTTGTGTTTTACAGTGTGACCCCCTCGTGAAGTGCTGATATGACTGACTATGCTCTGTGCACAAAGGCTCAGTAACCCAGGACCATTTGCTATCCCCCTGGACCATACTGACTTTGGACAGCTCTGTAGCTTGCGATGAACTGTAAAGCAATAAGGTTTGTGTTTCATCTTCCTCTGAGATCAGCTGCTGAAGAAGATGCACTGAATTAGGAAATAATTTTTCCCTCATCGTAACCTGGCTGGATTCTGGGAATCAAACACGGAGCTGACTAGGTAGCAGTGGCTCCCAGCTGTTTCTTTCCATTCTGTGAATAAGGAAATTAAGGAGCCAAGAGCAGCAGTGACATCTCTCGTTCATGTGCCGGGCCCTGCAAAACACGTATTTTTCAGAGGAGAGTGTGTTGTGTATGAACATCACTGGGAAAAATCCTCCCATTTCCTGGCAAGACAGCATAGTGATAGTGATCAAAATGACTACGACTCAACAAAACACACAGGTAAGATGGTGACTCCCTGACATGCAATAGCTTTATGTGTCTGTCTCGTGCAGATGCTATTAGCTGATCTTCAGAGCCCGAGAGTCCCAAATTCGAATCTCTGGCCTTCATCTGACTAAGATTTCACTTGACAAGAACTTTCTGCTTCAGCAAAAGGGGCAGGCAGCCCCTGAAATCAGTGATGATGCAGCAAGTACAAATTTGATCCTTGTAACCATATTTTCAGATTTTCAATAGTGTTTTACATTTCGACATCAGTAGAGCTTAGATAATTTACATCTGCTGTAGGTCTGGAGCTAAATTTTTTTAATTATGGGTCTGCTCCAAAGATTGTTGATGCCAGGGGGCTCCGGATGAGCTTTAGTCTTTCACAAGTACAGCTTTTGTATGAGAAAACAGTTTCTGGGATTACAGTGGGTGAATGCATTAGCATTATTACTCTGTAATCCCGAACTGTTTGATTCATATCTGCAAGGAAGAAGATTATATTTGATACTGGCATGTTTGTTCTGCTTCAAAATGTGAACTCTGCAGCAGCAAGGCACAATCTAAAGCCCCATCTTTTCAAGGTCCTGCTCCTCCCTACTTTGTGGTAATAAATGCCTGATCCCCTTCTTGTTAAGGGACAGCACTGCAAATGGAAAGGTTAAAACTGGGAAAATGCTGTTGTGCTTTGTGGGCTTATCGCTGCCCCAGCAGTTTGCAGATAGGACAGCGGGAACTACAGGTGTAGGGCTTGTGTAATATGATTGTGCAGCTTTTTCTTTCAGTATGTACTGCCCAGGAAAAAACAGAAAGTGAGAGCTGAGTTGCCTTAGAGTTATTTCAGCTCCTTCTCCCTTTTGTTGTGAGGAGGCACCGAAATGCTTCTTGTCTCTGTCTGCCGGTGCATCCGTCCTGCACCTTCCTGCTTCCGCAGGCCGTCTGCTGGCAGTTTCCTCTGCAGAGGCTTCAAGGATCTGTGGGCAGCTTAGATGAGTTGAAAACTTAAAGTTGAAACTTAAATGTTTAGGGCAGTCTTTGTTTTCTGAAGTATGTATATGTAGACACTTCAGAATGTATTTCGGTATTTGCAGTACCGAGAAATAAATCAAATTCTTCTGGAACTGCCAATCACAGTCTTCAACAAGTGCCAGTGCACCCGAGAGCCGTGCCTGGTGCTGATGTGCTGAGGCAGGAGTGAGATGCCCAAGTTTAAGAGAAACTTCTGGCTTATTTCATGTCCTCTGGACTTGGCCTATCGCTGTGAGAGGCTAGACAAATATTTTCCTTCCCCAGGTAACATACATGTTGTCTAGCTGATGTCTAATTTCAGATGTCATCACAGGCCTTTGGTAGAGCCATACACAGTGACACTTGGGTCCCTATTCTGCATGAATTCAACTGATTTGGCATGTCGATGTGTGGGTTAAGTTCTCCTTTGCAGTACAGATGTACCTGTGATGAACTTCATTACAAGCATACTGCCCTGTCCTCTAGCTACCAAACGCCAAGATGCGTCCAGAAAATTGAAGCAAAAGGCAAATATTATAAAGAGAKAAAGCAAGGAAGAAAAAGTTCAGAGAAGAAAAGACCAGATTTGCAATGTGAACTATGTTGTCCAGCATTTCGTTTTTAACTGTTGAAGGCAGCAAACCGGAAGAGAATTGTGGCTTTGTTAGAAGGAGTTATACTGGCCAATGAGAGCAAGGTACTAAAGCTTCCTCCTTTGTTTACTATCGTCTGATCATTGCACATGATCAAGGCACCTTCCACTGGCATGGTAAAAGGGATTARCTTAAGCCATGGCACTTGAGGTTCAACTAGAAAATGTTTTCTTCCATTYGTGAGGCAGACCGACAGCTGCTGTGGGGTAGCTCTAGCAGCCCGATTGCCTCAGATACCAGTATCTTCATAACGCTTATTAAAATAGGTCATGGATAAGGCAAAAAACAGACTCCAGGYGAAAGATCTTCCTTAACAGATGTAAGAGAAAGGGCAGGTACCTCCTGTGCTGTGGCCTTCTGCACCTGCAAGAGGAGCAGGGAGAAGCGGAACAGACTTCATCAGAAGCCAGAGCAAGGGACAGCAGGGGATGCCATAAGAATATATAGTAAGGAGATGCCATGCCTGGCATGAGATGAGGGCGGAAATGCCACAGAGCAAAGGCAAGCTGGGTTGGTGAGGCTGGCAGCCAGCTGCAAAAGCGCAGGTTGAAAGGAAAGGGTGGCGTTCTCTCATCTTGATTTCCCAAGGTGATGCTTTTACATCTGCGCTTGTCGGATGTGCATTTCTGTACTTCGGCAAGACTTTTGTTTTCTCCTGTCCTCTACTTGATACTGCCATGAGGGCGAAGATGTGCAGAGAGAAGAAACTGGAAAATTAATTTCTTTCCCTTGTTTGAGACTGACAGACAGAAGGTGCTTTTTTCTGTTCTCAGTGGTCCTGGACTGGCAGGAGGACTTACAAAGATCATAGAGCAGCTCCAAAGAAGGACTTCAGCTCTTAGGAATTTGCCGAATAACCTCAAGTTTCCTTATGAAATAGTGATGCTTGTTTTATCTCTACATTTTTTTTGCCTATTTATGATGTTTAATAAGAAGATATTTTTTTATCTGCTTGGAGTAAAGGTTYAGGGTTTTAGTGGATCACAGGCTAGGATGAGTCAACATTCCAGTGCTGTTAGAAGGAAAAAAAGAAAAAGCCCATGTGAAGCTGTTTCAATAACAGTATGCCTTGTAAGGCACAAGAAGTCATGCTTCTGTTCTTGGTTCTGCTGGTACAGTAATTCACCTGGAGTACTGGTCTCTTGTTTTGGAAACCTCACCTGGAGAAAAGCAAAGACCAATCTAGTCGGTCTACYCAGTCCAGACAAACTATGAAAATCTTGATTTGAAAATCCTGCMAGGAGAGGTTGAATGAGCTGGTTTTATTCGKGTAAAGAATAGATGTATGTGATCACGTCTTGGTATTGCAGAGCTCAGCTGGAGAGGGCACTGCTGTTCAAGGTATTCCTCRGACATGGTAAATATTTGATCCTATGGATTATTTCAGTAGCGCTGCTCTTCGTTTCAAATCCGTAACCAATTTTCTCAGTGTCCTTTTTTTTATTTAAAAAATGTAAATACCATCTATTCAGCAAATCCACAGATATACAGTGCAACATTATGCATAGAGTGATTTTGGTATTAATTGCACCCACCCTAAGGTGTGAGTTGCCTTGTATATGCCAGTATCAAAGCATGCTCTCAAGCAGTTTACACAAGGTGGCAACCTTTTGTAAATATAGAGACAGCTAATTTCCTAATCCAGTCCTTAAAATCCTATCCGCTGGGAGTCAGTGCCAGTGCCAGGCGGATAAGATTCCTCTGTTATATTGTACCTAAATACAATAAAATTGACAAATGCCAGCAGCCTGCTGGGACAGCTAACAAGCATTGGGTTCTCTTGGAGAGCTAACAAGCAYTGGGTTCTCTYGAGGCTCAAGTGGGTCATTTCCGCGTTGGAGCAGAAATAGACTGTTACATTCCTCAAGGTGAAATCTTTGTTTGCTTAACTTCTTCAGGATCAAAGCAGGGTTTTTTCTGTATCTTTCAGAAGTAAAATGTTGAAAAGTATATTGTTTGGTCAAAGCTTTTACCTAATTACTGAAGTTTCTGTCAAATCTAGACTTTCTAATAGAACAGTTAGATAAGCAGGTAGCCTTTAATGAAAATAATATAGATGGCAAGTTTTGGCATATTTGAAAATTGATACGCAGAGTTAAGAGCACTTTGGCCATGAAAACGTTGCTCGCTTGTTAGAGGCGAGGGGATGGTTAAGGCCAGTGAGCGACATAGTGCAGAAGACAAGAAAATGAAGCATAAACCATAAAGTCAGAACCACGGACTCGATCCGTTCAATCGATCACAGGAACCCAGCCAGGAAACCTTRCCGCCAGCCACTGCTTTGAGAAGGAGCTGGTAGCTGCTCCTTAGAGGACTCCATCTATATACTTGCTGGGAGAAGGACACAAAAAAGAGATCCGGTTTCAGATCCAGTCTTTGTTGAGCTTTTTCAGTTTGGTTTCCTAAAGGGCCATTTTGATGAGGATGYCTTATGATTTTGTAAAGCCGTGGACAAAAATATAGGAGAAATATACCTTCTGAGGACAATGGAACAGAAATGCATTGAGCGTTGTATGTCAGAGATTCTCCTCCTTTACTGGTAGCGGTGTGTGGAAAATGAGGAGGGATTCGTGTGCGGTGGGAAATGGGAGCACAAATTAGTTGTCCCCTTGGGCAACTTGGAGGCTGATGTCTGAATGTCTCTTCTCTTCCGTGAGACGCCTATGCATAAACCTCATACACATGCCGAGCTGGACTGGTGCTTTGGGGAGTCCAAAGTGTGGCCGTTGCCTTTGCAGTAGCTTTTGGAAATGATCACCCATTTTCTGTGGAAGCTGCTTGGGAAAACGACGGTTGGGGAACATCTTGATCTCTCCTGCTTTGTAGCTGTGCCCTTGTCCTGGTTCTGGCTGGAACAGAGTTAACTCTCTTCCCAGTAGCTGGAGGTGGTGCCGTGTTTTGGGTTTGGTGATGAAAGGAACGTTGTTGGCCCACTGATGCTTTGGTTGTTGCTGGGTGGTGCTTGCACCAGGACTTTCCAGCCTCCCATGCTCTGCCAGCTGCTGGGGGGGAGCATAGCTGGGGTGGTTGACCCAGCTGGCCAATGGGGTATTCTATACCATGTGACATCATGCTCAGTATAAAAATGGGGGGGGTGGGAGGAGAAGGGGGTGGGGCTCTCGTGTTCGGGACACGCGAGTTCATTCGGGACGCGCAGTGGGTGAGCAGTTGCATTGTGCATCGCCTATTTTGAATATTCTGTTGTTGTTGTTATCATTGTTATTACTGTTCTACTTTGTTTTATTTCCAGTATTAAACTGTTTCTATCTCAGCCTGCAGGGTTTTCCTACTTGGAGGGGAGAGGTGAGCGAGCGGCTGTGTGGTGTTTAGTTGCTGGCTGGGGTTAAACCACGACACTGTGATATAGCAATACTGGAGATCTGATACTGATAAAGAATTAGAGATTTGTTTTCCAACATTATCAACCACTTTGGGTATCTACAGGGTAAAATTCTGTGTGTAGTAGGAGAGGCAGCATGCAGTGCTGCAGGATAGGCAATACTATGAGCTATGTGAGCTCAGCTTTTGCTGACTAATGCTTCCATCTACTGGAGAACTTTGTTCTCACAGTATTCACTCTGTACTGTACTCGGAGATCCAAAGTCTTGTTAATTAAAACCCCAAAGATTTATTAATTATGAATTATTATAAAAATGGTTCATCTGTGATATTAAGTAGCTAACACAAAATGCTTTTACATGCTCTATAGGTTTACATTTGAAAGTTGTGTAATTGTCTGCCTATCCTGAATCAATACTTTATGTTTTATTCTAAAGTATAGTATCTAAGACAGTAGCCATATAAATTAAAGTACATAATCTACAAACATCTTCCTAGTGGGTGATTTTGTGACTTGTGACACAAAATAGTGTTTCCAGTAAGAGAATTCAGAGGCTGTAGGACTGCCCCTTTACACTTCATGACCAAACTGGATGGGGGCAGATATCCATTAAGACATGATGGATGTTAATATTGGGACTAGAAAAGTACACGCAGTATTACTTACACTGCTACAGTACATCAGGGTCTTTGCCTATGCTCTCTAAGCATCACTGGTGGAGGCAGCAAACTCTGCTGTAATCAGTACTGACTTGCCATTTGATGGAATGAAAGACTCTTCTACTGGTGGCTGAGAAGAAACTGAACAAATAGTGGCTTCTGTTTTTCTTGTTAGCTAATCTTTGAGCACCTTGAAGTGTCTGATTAGAGAATTTTGGTATAAACTTCTTTCTAGAGACACATACCTGTAGCCTAGCTAATAGTACTTCCCTGCCTGCCTTTCTCTCTTTAATGAGTGATTCTTCTCATTCTTCCCTGCAAATCCATTGATTTGTTGAAAGGACAGCATAGAATGGTTGCTCTATCCTTTTTTTATTTATTATTCTTGTTAGGTTTTGTAGGAAAAGTGAACAAATAAAAAAAAAAAACCACCCCAAACTATAAAATTTACAGAGAATAAACAGGTTTTGTTCTGTGTTACTGTTATTTATGACAGTGTTGTTAAAAGTAGTAATATCAGAGCACCTTTGGACTTGATACAGTGGCATTACAAATAAATATAATGTGCTTATACTAAATATAAATTGTAAATATATATATAAAGTAAATGATAAMCTGTATAAAAGTTATAAGCTTATATGTAAGACTAGAGGTACTAGTTAAAGGAATAATTTTAGAGGAGTTTATACAAACTATATAGATTTTTGTATATAGTGTAATCCTGTATGAAGATAACATACTTAGCCATATTTATTTATTTTTATTTAAATATATTTATTAAATATATTTATTTATAATTGTATAAATAAACAATACTTAGTACGGTGCCTTTAGGAAAAGGACATAATGTCAGAGCACCTTGCCCCTGCCTACCTGCAATCTAGGCAACTCTGTGCCCTTCGGGATCATTATTACACTGAGATAAGTATCTTCAGTTGTTCACATGAAAACCTGACATGCTCTCCATGTTGTCCTTCAATAACTAACTCTATAGAATACATCAGCTTTTGAATGTTATGCTACTGTTAAGCTTCTTGAAATACCTGTTCTTGATAAGGTGCTATGTTGTTTGGGTGTTTAACTTAATTATACAGTAACCATGCCAAATACTCTTTGGTTGAAGKCAGGGAATTGGAATGATGTTCAAAAACCAAAGCACAGCAATGGATTTTAGGGGTTTAACCTWTTTAAAATTACGAGAATGGTAGGAGGTATAGACTTTAGATTTGTATTGGTTGTTCTTCTACTGTTAAGGAAAAATAGTTCAAGATATCTTCCATTGATGATACTATACGTTTTATAAGTAAATTGATCCTGTGTGTGGGTGTTTCTGTGCTTTTCTGAAAATAAACAGCCCAGTACTTCTAGGCAGCATGTATTTTGCCCTGAGTGTTGAGAGTGTTGGGAAATTAATCTGTGAATGGTAGGAACACTACAGCCTATGTCCAAAATTCATAATTTGTGTGGACAAATAACGACTGTATACCTTAGCGGCCATTAGAAGCTACCTTTAAGTAGGATTAACTGAGCTGGATGTGCAGTTTAAGAAATTATGTGGAGCCCAGAGGCAAAAACTTAGGCATTTATCGTTTTCCTTGTGTTGTTACTTCATTTTCAGGAGCAGCAATATCTGAAGCTGCCATTGGTAGTCATTTAATAAAAAGGATTTTCTTGGAGTTTAAAAAAAMCCCCCCAAAACAGCTGTCAGTCCATCATTATATATGCAAATAAAGGTTGAAGAATTGCTTTTCTCTGAATGACCATGCAGGAGCACATTCCACTGCTGATGTGCTTTCATCCTCAGAGTGYTTTGACTGTCAGTATCTTTATGGCTTACATACCATCTAGAGCCTTAGCAGACTGTAACTCACACGTGCAAGTCTGTCCACTATGGGCTTTAATTTCTTTTTACTACCTTTGAACTGAGATGGAGCTACTTGTGTCATTGTTACTGGATACATGTGCTCTTGCTGCTTCAAATAGTTTTCTCAGAAAGTTGTTAATAATATAGTATTTAGTCAATTGACAACTTTTAATTTTCATTGGGAATCTACTTAGAGTGGCCTCTTATGTGATGTCGCTGTAACTTTGGATAGTGACATATCCCAGGAAAATGATATTTTTGTATGTCCTTCACCTTCTAGGATTGTAAACATAGGGATGTTGTGATGTTGTGTTGCTAGACTGATTCAAATTGTAAGTTGGCATCAAATTCTAGAACCAGTTTCCTAGAAGATGAAGAACATGAATACAAAACTGTTGCACCACAATTGTCTGTGACCAGATTCACAAAAACTGATGACAAATTTTTCATTGGATAAAGTAACAGACAGAAAATGTTTCAGGGTAGTTTTCCACTGAAAAATRTATTTATACAATGTTAAGCACAGTATGATGCTCCTTAAGTTTGGAGATAATATTGGTTATTTTAAAGGAAGAAAAGTGTCTGTGTGTACAGGAGGAAGGGAGGGTAGGTATTGACTTGAGCAGTTGAGTCTCATGGAAATCAATTTACTTTTCAGTCCCTGGAGAATGAGCATTGCAGCTGGTTATTCATGACTGCCTCATACTTTCTACCTTTGTGTCATTGATGGAGCAGAGAGCAATTCTGTTCTGAAGCAGAAAGTTGCTATGCGTTGGCTGCTCTGTTAAACTGGGAATAATGATTTCTTTCCAATGGTTGAATGATGCAGTGACGGCAACATTCACTGGTGAAACAGTGACTGATGTAGCAATTTGCAAGCTTTATGGAAGTTGCCTTCTCTACACTTTTGTGATGTTCTGTTGTACAGTGTCGAAGTTGGTTTTGAATAGCATTCTGTTACATCTTGTGAAGTAGCAAGCAGAGGCACTTTCATTTTAATATTCTTGATGTTCAGTTATGCTCAGTTTGATGCAATAGCAGGTGGGGAGTCCTGATGACAGTGATCTAGCCTGATGTGATGTGACTGAACAAAGGAGAGAAATTAAACAGGGTTCTCTGTTTACACAAGCTTACTTGATGTAACAGTTTTGCGATCTTCTTCCCTATGCTACCTGTAGTGGTTCAGTGCACACCTTATTTACTCATTTCAATTCCGTTCAATATGATTTGTAGAGATGTCTCTCACACTAATTGTTCCATTGTATATTTTGGTGCTACTTCCATTTTCTTTTTTCCTCCCTWTTAGATCTTGTTTCTGTCTGTTTAATAATCCTTTTATTGTGTTTCTTGGTTCAGATRGAACACTGGATCACTCTTTTTCTATGTTTGGAATTGTTTCTTTTTGAASTTTCCAATTGCTTTAGATAAACAAACCAAACAGAGGAATGCCAATTGTAACAATGGGAAGAGGTGAGTTTCTCTTTCTGGAACATAAATCAAAAAACAAGAGATAAGATGTGGAGAGGAGGGAAAGGATCTGTGGTGTCCTCTCTGAGGAACATTCCAAGACTGTCAGTGAGATGTGTTCAGCATCATCCAGAGAACCTCTCTTACTTTCTGCAGTTTTATAGCACCAAAAGTAGCTTTCAAACCAGGAAAGGAAGATTTTTTTGTCTTTTACTGAGTATCTCCATGTTGTGTGAGTGGATGTCTCTAGAACTGCATCAGTGTTTCCCCCCTCATGTTGTAGATTTTGGAGCACCTCTTAGCACTGAAAAGTTCATCTGGTTGCTTTCCATTGAAGCTCTAGAGACAACACCTGTAGAATAAGCCTGACTCACGTCACCATGCAGCAGATCATTAGCACCCATCTGTTTCTCTCTTCTGTCCCTGACTCCACAAGTAGACTCAGTAGCGCAGGAGTCTGTGTAAGCTGACTGTTAAATCATACTTAACTTCACCTCAGTTAATAAGATCTTGTTATTGTGTGCCTGAAGCTATCAGTGAAGACGGAGAATGTAGAAGCTAGCTCTTACTCTGTTTCTGGTACTGCTGTCAATGGATGTCAAAATGGGATACAGTTCTCAGTAGCCTCCCTTAACGCTGAGCACTGTGTGGATTACTCATCCATAAATGCTTTAAGGTGCTTATGGATCATGTGATTGTACTCTTTAGTAGTTACATCAGATACTATGTGAATGACAGACTAAGAATATAAACAAGTTAATTACTGGTACTTTGTGTTAGAGGTTCAGTGTTCCACCCCCTTTGCCTGTTGTTTTTATAGTGTTATGAAGATGGGAATCAGCCAAGATTTACATGGTGTTATTTAGATTACTTATTTCCAGGGACATGACACACACAAAAAAAAGAGACCTTTTCAACATCATTTCTCACCTTCAGTCTCTGCTGAAGATCAGTCCAGGCACAAGGTTTGTTTGCTTTTTTTTCCATCTTTATAATTGCAAGTTTAGTTTTCTGGGGAGGCAGACACTTCTTCCATGCTTCTTTCTTTCCACATGTATGCCTTGTTCCACTGAGAGACATTCACACATCCCCTTGATAAAAAAAAAAAACAAACTTCATTTTGTGTGGTGAACAAACAGTGGCTGTGTGAAAACCAAAACTTGAACATCTGCAAGTGAGGTGAACTGTTTGTAGAATGAGGCTTTTCTGGAATGCATAACAAAATAGGAAGACATTGGATTATATATGATAATAAAGTTGAATTCTCTGCCTTTCACTTTCATTGGATTTAAGATGAAAGTACTAGAAAGACACGAAGTCATTACCTAAGCAATGAAGTAATTGGTTTATCGGTATTTTGTAAACAATACGTGCAATGAGTGTTTCTGGTCAGTGCCTGTTAAAGGAGTAGGCATCCACATCCTTTTATGACCAAGAGCCTTCATCTCCCATCACTAGAACTATCCTGGTTCAAGGCTCACTGGGGTTGGAAAGTCCTGCAACCTGAGTTTTCTTCTCTCTGCCAGGATTGGTACCCTGCAAAGTAGGTTTGAAGCTATTCATGGAGTAGAAAGAGAAAGCAGTTGTTGCTTATATACTGGACTAGAGGACTCTGCTTTTTAGAAATAAGATGTGACTACCTTTTCCAGTATTTAATACACAAGAAGGCTATGGAAAATTTTAGTAGGAAATCCGTAATGTATGATTATTTTTTTCTATGAAGAAGAAAACTGAAAGTATGTACAAATTACAGCCTCAAAATAACATTATAGGATAATTGAAAATTTTACCAATAACCATAATTTTCTGACTAACTCCAAGTTATTTTTGTCTTTTACGACTTGTGCATAGAGCTTTTATATTTGTTGTAAACAGAATGTTAGAGACATGTAAGAGTGGCACTTTAATGATCTGTGCTGACTTCAGACATGAGAGTTAGTTGTGCCYGTGCATATTCATCAGAAGTCTGTTTTTTCATCAGTATGCTTTATGTAGTTTAACATTTGTTTTCTGTGGATGTGGGATACCATCTTGTGATCTTTAGAAGATTTCACAAAGCATGTTGAAGTTCTGAAAAAGACTGCAGCCTATTTCTTGTAAGAAGTTGTTCTGTAGAAAAATATGAAACAAAATAAGCAGCTTGCTTTTTCTTCAAGATTTCTTCAGGATAAATCAAAGTGCAGCCTTACTGGCTAAATTTAATTCCTATAATATCATCTTGCTTTTTTCCTTGTGGAATATTTAGGTGGAAAACCAGGAAGTTAATGAAGTTATACTGATGTAAAATAAGTGAGGATGTTCTACGACATTGTCTTTTGCCTGAATAAGGACTGATCACTGACATGTGCAGTATGAACCTTACAGATACTAAAAGCAGGAGACCRCAGTTTGAGCAATTTTATAAAGACTAGGGAAGGCTCTCGCTCTTCTGCTAAATCACCAGTGTGGTCCTCGCTTTGTCAAAGAGTAGATCCACTCTTTTGAATTGGTAATGTTTTAGAAACCCTGTCAGCTGGGATCTCTGGCATGGTCCTGTACATAGCTCATATGCCAACCTTATTAAAAAGCATGTGATGTGTTTGTTGCCAAGCAAACATAGGCCATTAAGCCCTAGAAGCATAATTTATAAGTGTCCTGGTTTTGGCTGGGATAGAGTTAATTTTCTTCCTAGTAGCTGGTATAGCGCTGTGTTTTGGATTTAGCATGAGAATAATGTGATAACACACTGATGTTTTAGTTGTTGCTAAGCAGCGTTTACAGTAAGTCAAGGACTTTTCAGCTTCCCGTACTCTGCAAGCAAGGAAGTGCACACGAAGCTGGGAGGGAGCATAGCTAGGACAGCTGACSCAAACTGGTCAAAGGGATATTCTATACCATATGGCGTCATGCTCACTATATAAGCTGGRGGGAATTGGCCRGGGGACCACTGTTCGGGGATTGGCTGGGTGTCAGTCAGTGGGTGGTGAGTGGTTGCATCACTTGTTTTTCCTGGGTTTTGTTCCTCTCTCTCTCTTTTGTTGTTTTCTTTTGCATTACAATTTTTTTATTTTTTATTATTATTATTGTTTTATTTTATTTTATTTTATTTCAATTATTAAACTGTTCTGAATTCAACCCACGAGTTTTCTTACTTTTGCTCTTCCGATTCTCTCCCCCATTCCACTGGGGGGAGGGAGCAGCTGTGTGGTGCTTGATTGCCGACTGAGGTTAAACCATGACAATAAGAAACAAATATTAGCTGTTAACATCTACGTGCTCCATTAGTGCCATGAAACCTATATGAAATAGCCTTGCAGTCTCCTAGCTAATGGAAATTACATAACTGGAGAATGAAAAGGTGAAACGAGGAATTACGATTCACTGAGCTCTAAGTATGGCCAGAGTAATGAGAATGCAGGACTGGGTGTGTTTCCTTCTCTTGTGTTGATAATCCACTGAGCACCTGTTTATCCTACTCATGTTACTGTGTATTATGAATCACATTAAAGGCTTGCCTTTGCCAAGCAAAGCAAGATCAGGGCTACATTTTCCAAGAGGTCTATTTGGAATATGAAAATAAAAATCAGGAATGGGAAAAGGGAATGGTGAAGTATTTTCTGTTGGTTTAAGTTTTAATATCGTAGTCATTTTAAAATCTACTTCTCTGGATTTAATATGTATATTCCATTATAATTAGCTAACTGACAATAAGGTTAGCACAAAATGTGGTTATAGATAACCCTTTTTTATTTTTGTGTTTCGGTCAATCTCAATTTGCTCTTAAAATCTAGAATCTTTTTCTTCCTCTTCATCCTTCGCTTTCTAGTAATTACATTGGATTCATTACTTTTTTTCATATTAATAGTGCAAAGCACCTGGAAACTTCTTGTGAGGAACCCATTGCAGCTACACAGGCCACTCTGTGCCAAACTCCACTGTGCTTGTATTCCAGCAAATATTTCGAGCAAAAAATGAGGAGGGAAGTGAATCTGGCTCAATTTTTGACTGGTCTGAACAGTTGCCACTCCTAAGTGTGATCCARGACCACAGGCAGTCAGGACCCCAAGGCTGGCCTATGCTATTGTTGATACGTTGTGGTCGCTCTTRTTCAGCTTTGGGATCAAGAAGTCAAAGGGAGGTCAAAGTCATATACTTTTTGTCATTTGACATTTACAAAGTCAAAGGTCCTTTATTCTCAGCTGTTCCACTGATTTTGAACTATCCTTTCTGTATTTGAGAGGAGAATTAATGTTGCTGTCTGAAAAAAAAAAAGTGCTGATTTTACTATAGTGAGGTAAGACTAATGAAATACTGGGATATGTAACCTCAGGCTCCAAGTCGTCTACCAGCAATTTAGTGTAATAAATCAGTTGTAGTCAGTTGGTGAAGTCCATTGTCAGCTTTGCTCAGACTTTATTCAGGCACCATACCTGCAACTCCAAAGAGAGGGCTATGTAAGAACTGAACAAATAGCGATTAGGAGCTTCCAGACTTTGCCCCCACAGCCCTAATGTAGTTTCAGTTAGCTCACATGCAGTTTCTATTCAGATAAGTCACAACGAAGTAGTGGCACTGAAGTATACTCTGCTTTCTCCAGGGTTTTATGGGACTTTGCCTGATAGCAACCTCAAGGATTTGGCAGTAAGTGAGTACTAAGAAATTAGTGTATGACACCATTGACTTTTTTAGTGGTGTAATTGTGAGAATGTGTGTCAAAACTCTGGTTTGTGAGCCTATGACAGTATACCTGAATGCAGAGATGAGCTTRCCTAACAGCCTTGTGTAGCAAGGTGGCCTCTGAAGAACAGGAAATGTGTCAGAGACCTCCAGAAAACATAATTTACTTTGAAATGGGCCTCCAGAGACGATAAAGGGCAGGGCTAACTTCAAAGTTAGATCACATTGGCTTTGTCCAATCAGGTTTTGAAAACCTCCAAGAACAGAGATTTCTCAGTCTTTCTGGGCAACCTATTTCAGGGCTTAACCACTTACAATGAATTTCTTTCCCCCTGTATCCAGTCACAATTTCTTCTGCTGCAATTTGTGACCATTGCTTCTTGTCCTTTCGCTGTATACCTCTGAGAAAGTRGCTCTGTCTTCCATGTAACTGCCCTTTAGATATTTGATGATGACAATTGAATTCCTCTCTCAAACCTTCTCTTCTTGAAGCTAAACAAACCGAGTCCCTCAGCCTCTCCTCATATGTCATGTGGTCCAGGCACTTACTATTTTAGTGACCCTTCACTGTACTGTCTCCAGTTTATCACTATCACTTCGGTGCTGAAAGGCCCAAAACTGGATGCAGTGTTTGAGGTGCTGCCTCACAAGTATAAAGCAGGGTTYGCTTCCATCAGCCCTCTAGCTGTGCTCTTGCTAATGCAACCCTGTATGCACTTAGCCCTCACCATCGCAAAGAAATGTTGCCACTGCTGACTCATGTTGAGTTTGTTTTCYGCCAGTGTCCTCTAGCCTGTTTCACAGACTTATTCTGTCCAAGGTGCAGAACTCGCATTTGTCCATGCTGAATTTCCCAAGGTTCTTGTTAGCCCATTCCTGTAGCTTGTTGAGGTCTCCCTGAATGGCAGCACTGACCTCCAGTGGATGAATTGGTCTCTTGCATTTGGTGTCATCTGTGAACTTGATGAAGGTGCGTTCGTCCGATTGTCAAGGTTCAGGTCATTGATGAAGATATTAAACAGTATTGAACCTGATATAACTTGTAACCAGCTTTCAGTTAGACTTTGAACCATTGACCTTTGAGCCTGATGGTGCAGCCACCTTTTAAGCTCACTCATCCAGTCCATACCTCGCCAGTTTGGCTACAATGATGCTGTGGGAGACCATGTCAAAAGCCTGCTACTCCATGCCCACAGAACCAGTTATTTTATTGTAGAAGGCAGTCAGGTTTATCAGGCAAAGTTTTCCCTTGGTAAATCTGCAACAGCTATTCCCAGTCACCATTTTTGTCCCTTGTGTGCCTGGAAATAACTTCTGGGAGGACTTGTTCCTCTTCAAATAAGGAAAATTCCTATGTTTTACAGTGTGCTCCTAGCCATTTTCAGTAGCAGAAATTAAAGCAACAGCAGCAAGTTGGTCAAAGACTTAGAAGATTCTGCCTTGGTATTCTAAGAAAGAATTATCCCTCTTGTAAGTTTGATCTGTGGTAAGGGTGGACCACTAGCAGCTCAAGTCTGATGTGGCTCAGGCATGTGAACACGATCTCACAGTTGTACATATCTGACACAGCACAGGTGCAGTATTTGTGCTAGCTGATAGCACAGTACACAGAAGGATGTCCCCAAAGGTGCTGTGTCCTGATRTTCATGTGTTTTCCTCTATAAAGTAAGAAACCAGGACACATTATATAATGTGGAAGTTTGTGGAGAAATTTATTATTTGAAATTAGCTKCTTCTAGGTTCAATGTCAGTGAAAACACTGGGCTACTGTGAGGACACTTGTGCTTCATGAGTGCTGGGATACTGTGCCATTTTTGATGGCACAATTTGGCAGGCTGTAGCAAAAAGCAGCCTGAAACTGCCTAGCAGCTGTCCTACAAGATGCTTTTTTCCTTTGAAAGCTAGCAACAGAGATGCGTGCACACTCCCTTTGCTGAGAATGCAAGTTCCTGCTCATCACAGAATACATCTAGTGAAAAAAAGTCAGAAGGGAAGGTCCAACAGATGGAAAAGGTAGCACTACTAGACCTTCTTCCAAACGTTGACAAGACATGCGAATCAAGCCTGAAGGGCTTCAATTTGTCAATCTAAACAGTGTCTTGGTCTGACAGGAGCATCCAGAGTACATGGTCATTCTGCAAGTGTACAGAAACTACCAGTGGAAGCAGGATTTTGGAATGGGAGAGACACCCATGTTATTGGGTGGGGATCCCAATGCTTATTTGGCAAAGCAGTCACTAGCATGGAGCAGGCACTGAGCAGTGAGAAGGGAAGCCTTGGAACCTGGGACTGCCATTGCTCTATTTTCAGGCAGTTTGGGACTTAAATCCTGCCATCACAATTTGGGAGGTGACACCAGCCATGTGGAAATTTCTTGGCCCGTTGTTATGGATGCACAAATATTAGTAGCAGGCTTCCTTTGTGTAGCTGTAGGGAGTTAGCTTTACTGTTGTCACCTCTGACAATGAAAGTTGTTCCCTCCTATCCTCAAAATGTTGAACAAGTATGCCTTGATGGATTTTATTTAACAGTGATTTGCTCATAAGGGTCACCTCAGTTCTGATATGGTCTGAGGTACCCTATGTTCAGATTCACTGAAGCATCTAATCATGATGAAAAGAGTCTTACATGGTAAAATGAGTCTCTTTTCTATTATCACCAGTTGTTCTGGACTCTTAAGGAATCATTAACAAGTAGTAAAATAATAGCCACTCTTAATCAGTTTGGTGTCCTGTGATTGTACAAGAACGATTAGTATTCTCTACCCCTTGTGGTCTCTGAGAAGGTGGTTATGTTTTAAGTATTATTTCAGTCAAGTGAGGTCATTTCCAATGAATGAACATGTAAAAATAGCTTTTTATGGGTTTCSTAGTTTGGAGACTCAGCTTTCTTATGGAAACTCCTATTACTGATATGCAGCAAATCTCTTAGAATTTTTCTAAGTGGCAATATAGTGTAAAAATGAATGTTTCTAGATGTGGAAAGAATTCCAAGAGGTTACAGATCTACAGTTTTCCAGCAAACATACATGTTTATTCACACACACGCTATTTCTTCTGACAACCAACGGGCCTAATCTGTGTAGTCTTCGAAATATTTTTTTTTTTTTTTTTATAAATGTGTGGTTTGCTTACTCTCTAAAGKATTCAGATCAAATTTTATCTGTGAGCACAAATGGAAACTCAAACTCTAATTGTCCCTCTGGGCTACACCCAGAGTGTCCTGGAATGTGAATCTCTCATTCTATCTGTGATCTTTGCATGATGTTCCCAAAACATTTACACTTCTTTTGCATGAGCTTAAAGGAGGATCACCGACATTTGAGGAGTTAGAAGAGATTTTTGCTATTCAGGACTAATCTCTGAGAGTAGATCGCAAGCTTGTATTCCAGTGTTATGTAGTCCCTCTGGATGTGATCTGTTCGGATGGCAATGGAAGCTACATTCTTACCTGGGGTGACTTCAGTACTCAACCTGATCTACATAAGTAAGTCTTACAGTCCTCAACAGTTTCCAGTAAGCAACATCCTGATTATATGAAACTTCTTAACTGACACTGAAAAATATGTTCCAAATTTTACACACCCTTCTTAAACATAGTGCACTACACTTTGCAACTACACCTGAATCACAGAAGTTCCACACCTGAAGTATTGTGAAAGTAAGGGGTAATTTAAAGCTAACCGCCTTCTCTTGCTGTAAGCGTGTATAGAGAACCTGTCATCAATGCTTAACTTCCTTGCCCAGTTACCACCCAGTTCACATTAACAATCTTTAGTATGTCCTAGGCTATCAAAAGCTTTATTCAATGTTCCTTATTTCTGATAATTACCACATATGGATTTTACATATTGCATTAGAGTAGCAASGTTGTGGGGGAAAAGCATAGAAATTATTACTGCAAGTATAAGTAATAGAATAAATATAGCTGCTGAATAAGTTGGATTTAGTTACGACCTATTGTATGTATCCATTACAGATCATGCTGGGCCCTGAGCTTTCTGGCAGCTAAAGGGGCTGTCAAAAGCTATCAAAGCCCACAGGAGTTYTTTCTTTCAGCAGTGTTACTTGGGAAATAGGTGAAGTTGATATGTCTTGCTGCTAAAAGTGTTTTTTATTAGGCTTTTATTGATATCCCACTCCTAATTGCTAGTAGTATCCTTCTCTGGCTTTAAAGAAGAAAACAAGATGTTGAATCCCCATGGAACAAATATGACAACTTTTATGGGTTATTTTTTGGAGGGGATTGGGGGGAAGGGAAAAGCATTTTTCTCCCCTCCTTTCAGTATTGGTGTAATTATCCTGTACATGGATRTGTTAGTGTTTCCATTTAACACTGTTGAACTGAGTAATTTGGTATATGATACTAAATGTGTATTCTAGATTTCAGCTACAGATTGTGCAGCGGGTTGGATGAATGAAAAATGTTACTGTAATGACTGGTTTTGGTAGAAATGTTAATTTTTTTATCAAATCCTGGAGCAAGTGCCTAACACCATTGAAGAGAAAGAAAGAAGGATACAATGCTGATTTTTTTTTAGTTACATTATGCTAATCGTGGGATGGCTGTTTCAGGAATGCACAGAACAGCTCAGGGAGGTTTTCTCCCTGGAGAACACTTCTTCTGAAGGAGAACATCCATAACTGAGTATCACTTTCATCCTCTGTATACACATACCTGTATATTTGTATACAGGTATCTGTGTATACAGATACCTATACATTCTGTAGCGGTTTGGGGAATACCTGCTTATCCAGTTACTCAGGCTTTCTGCTGTTTTTGAGTTGTCAGATAACAGGAAAGATACGGCTTTTGAAGCCAGTGTATTCCTAAATATTTTCCTTGTGTCTGAGTAGTGCATTCTTAGGTGGTAATCGGCCTCTGCATTCCCTTTAACAAAGAAGAAGGCAAGTGTCGATAACATTGATAATGCTAATGTCTTCTTGACTGTTGCCTCTGCTTTAAGCACTGTTTCAAATTAAAAGCGCTCTCACCACAGTTTTAAACGCGATGTCTGAAACATCTGCAACTTGCCTGCCGGAGGCATTTAACAGTGTCAAAATTGGGAGCGCTGATTTGTTTTACCAAGAGCTATAGACATTTTGAAGAGTTTCCTTACTGTAAAGAGACTATTACGTTTAGTTATCAGTTTGTCTGTCTTTCTAGTTTAGCTCCTTACATCACATGTGAGGAAACAAATTTCACCCGTAAAGATCAAGAAGGGTTTTTTTTTTATGTGCTGGTGTCATCAAACACTCATCTAAAAATGTAAGCGACCAGCTTATGCCTCTGTCAAAATCCGGGAAATATCCACACCCATCAACATGTCATCTTTCATCATGCACTGATGTTCTGATAACATGGGAAGATCCTCACATAAATACACACATTACGTGTACTGGTAAACATATATACCAGAGACTGAAATAACATAGATGTAATGTATAAAGCGATTGATCTGTGAGGTCCACGAACTAAAATGCCTTCTAGAAATGTTCAGCTTTCTACAAAATAACAATTAAAATCTATCCAAAGACTGCATCACACTGATTATGGGGGAGATTTAAATGATGCGTGTCTGTTATTAAATTCATTCTATAAATCTTCACATCTATTTTGGCAGTGCAAAAAAAATGATAAAATTTATGTATATTGAGGTTTCAGTTTTAGTAGTCACAAAGTTTTGCTGCGGCTGACAGCACAATATCAGAAGGCTTCATGAAGTATTTTGAACAGAATGTATGTAGCTACTTGAATTTGATTGTTCACCGGACTAGCTATAAAACTCATGACCATATGTAGCTTTAATCAGATATGTACAGTTATTAAAATTATGATGGGAATAAAAAGAGTATGCTAGCAAAAACATGTATKGTGAAGCAATAATCTAAATCAAAGCCTTGAATATGAATGAGTGATAACTTTGTAACAGCTACTGAGCTATTTAACTTTTGCTGTGCTTAGCCATGAGCCTCTTGTGCCATTCTGGATAGTTTAATTAATGTTTTAAGTTCTGATTTCCACAGAACTTTGAAATTGAGGGATGGATCTTTTAAAGGGAAGGGCATGGTTGCCTTGGAATTGTCTTACTGCTTCACTCTAGCAGTCGATGCAATGTTSCTTCCATTCACGTTGTCCTAGGAGTTGAGTTAGCGGTACAACAATCTTGAGATCTGATATACAGTTACGATGGTTCCTGTGATTACAGCGTTTTATGAAGTTTTCAAGTTCTGTCCCTGTCTTGCCCTCAATGATTACTAAAGTAAGAAAATATGTCATTAGTTTATACCATGTGTTCTTTCAGTTCAGGATACATAGCTTATGACTAGACTACTTTTCATATCTGCTAGGAAAGTTTACAGACTTTTTTAGATACCAGACTAGGCTAGCGTTTCTCCTGGAAATAGATGCAGGCTACTGCCTTRATGTCAAAAGTAGTAGTTTTGTAATAACTTCAATAGTTAGCGTTAAGTTCATTAAAAAGATTGAAAATATAGAACAAATATTTTTTGGTTTTGAGATTTTATATGTTGGCAGATCAATAAGATCTCACTTTAGAAGGGATCTCCATTTCATGCCAAAATAACGCTTGCGTCCTTTGTTTTGTTCTAGATTCTGTCGGAACTTAAACTCTGACCAAAAGATACCTCTGCACAAATGTATCTGCTAATTTATCAATATTTTTCATTTTCAGATAATATTAGTATGTTTTTTACACTCTTCAAGTTCATTATTTTCATTTCTCTCTTTTTTTCAACTGTAATCTGTGTATGATCTTTCTCGTTGTTRGTTGGGGTTTTTTTGTTTGTTTGTTAGCTTTTCCTTCTCCCTAATAGGGAAGTGTTTTCAGGTAATTCTTTTCACTTTCATCCTGACAGGGGATTCCCATGTCTCACTGTTCSGGATCAATTTATTGCTCCAATAGCAAAGAAGTGTTTGTGCCAAATACGGATACTATCTCTTTCAGCCCAGATTCCTTAAAGAATGTTTCCCCTGGGTTCCCTCCAACAATGTTTTCTGTTCTTACCRGTTTTCCAGAAGCTTCATATGGTATTTTGTACAGTATTGTCCAGATTTTTTCCTCATTTAATTTTCGAACCAAACACTGTGCAAACAAGAGGCTTAACTGAAGAACCCCAGGGACCCTGTAGAGCAAACTGGACATATATATTAGGCTATTACATTAGCAGATTATTATCTTTTCCCTCCTCCATTTAGATTTCTTTAATCAAATTAACCTGTCAAATACAAGAAATAATAATAATAATAATAATATATTTGTTGCTGCTTATTGCTGTAGGGCAATCAAAACGTATCCACAAGGGCTGAGGCAATCTGTTGTTCAAGAGTGATTACATTTATTTTGCGCAAAATAGAGTATGAGCAATTAGGGTTTTCGTAATGTCACCTGAAAAACTGGAGAATTATTTCAGTGGAAGGAGCATCAGCAGCTCATCTCCTGTTCATTTCTTTCTTGTATTTTATGCAATGGAGATACTATTTTCCCTGAAGCATCTCTGAAACATGAGTGGCAAAAATATTTGAGAGAGTTGTGATCATGATTATGCAGCTACTCTGGATAATTCTTTTTATTATTTAATCTTAGCTGTAGTAGAAGTGGCAAATCAGCATGTGTCGAGCTCTAAAAAATATTTTTCTGGAAACATTGTTTTAGGGGAAAGGTGGGAAGCTCCCAAGAAGGATTAGCAAGCCTCTAACATATACAAAATATGATAGATTAGATCATGAGGATAATAAATGTGTGTTATAGTCTATGAGATAATAATCATATTTCTGTTTTAATGAGAATGCTACTCGGTTAAGAAGTTGCTTGTGGGGAACTATCTGCCCTGCTGTCAGGTGGCTAAATCTTGTGACAGTCTGCATTGGTTTTGGGGAGTATTTTTTTAATCTGCTATTCAACTTTATTAGTTCCAAGGGAAATTTCAAACCCATTTCTTGCCATTAATCCTCCTCTATTAATCTCCTGAATTATAAGAAGGAATAAAACATTAATAAAACAAAAATAAATTCAAGTTACCTTATTTGCTGTCTTAGCCTATCTTGCAGGAAGAGTACAGTCCTTGGACTGTTGTGTTTATAACACTGGCAATGCTTAGATACTGCGGGGCTGGGCATACTTAGTGATCGCACAGAGATAATTTAATCAGTTGCTGAAGAACTGAATGTATTTACTTGCTTCAATTCTGTTGGTCTGTCTGCACATAAACCTATTTTTATGTCCTCTGATATTTCTCCTCTGTAGAGATGCTAATTACAAAATTAGTCTAGAAATAGTGTTCATTTTTCTGATCCTCTAAGTGAATAAGAACAGGATGACCTTGCTTTCTTTCTGATAACATTTTAGGAAGGCACCTGTTTTCCTACTGATTTTTTCTTCTATCTACATCATACCTACTAGAGTTTGGATCTTTTTTCCTTTTAGTAATTCCTCTTCTGTGGATTCCACTTTTTAGTTTCCAACATTTTTGTCATCCTTCTGTGAATAATTCTTCTAATTAGACTCAAGTTTTGCTCACGTAAGCAAGATTGCACAGAGAAAAAGAACTTGTGGCGTCAAACAAAAGGTGCTAAATAATCCTCCAGTCTCCTATTGTAACTGCCATCCTCTATTATTAGGACCATCTTAGGAAAACTTTGCTGAGAGCCTTTGAATTTCTATTTTGTCCACTTGCAAATATGATCTCTTTTCTCACGAAGTTCATACTACGTGGCTAGGAAACCAGCAAAGGAGGAGAGRGAGTTTACTAACATAGTATATAGCCTCCTGCAAGTAAAATAACTGCAAATTTTTGTCTATTTTTGTCCCTTATTAATTGTACARAGGATCCTGTGTATAAATTAGCATTTCTGAAGAGCATCCCAAAAAGAAATCTGCTTGCTTTATAATGAAGTTTGGAGGAATGACAGAGAAAAGGTTAGAGGAGTTCCTCTGTGGGAGGTAGTTTGCATACTAATGCATTTTTCCTCTTTGTTTGTAGTTTGTTTGTTTTACTGTTTGTTTTATCATTTGCCATCTTCAGGAGGAGGACTTACAAGTTTTTAAGAGACTAGGCTAAGTGGCAGCAAGGGCTATAATTCTCAAATCTTCTATGCTACAGCCCCATTTTCTAATGACAGCAGAGCAATTGCAGCTTCTACATAGTTCATGTACCTGCCCTGTGCCCCATAAGACAGTGGTGCCTCTGTCAGCCCTTGCAGTTTTATAGTTGGGTATGCAAATCCATGACATAATTCTGTTTGGTCTCCATCAGTAATCTGGTGTGTGATTTTGAACAAGTTACTACATATTTCTTGTACAGAATTAAGTTTGCTTCCACTGTATATAAAGATAGGAATTGCATTATTAATATTTTTTAGACACTGATTCTCCATTACTGTTTCAAACCTTGGAGTCTTGTTGGTGCGGCCGCACTAGGAGCTGTGGACAGGAGGCTGTAGTGTTTCTTAGTCTCTGAGATCTTTTTTGCAGAGGTCTGGATGAGAACACAAGATACATTATAGTAGATAAGATCCTGTCTAATGTTTTCTTTGCTTTACCTCTGTAGGCTGACGCAGAAATGGAATTCATGAAAACCARACCAAACTTTGCAACCAACTAAGTTGCAAGGACCCATAGGAATCTATGTCAGTCTTTGTAAAGAAGTGCCATCTACAGCCTATCTTAGGCAAACTGTTTCCTGATAATTCAGGTTAGTAAATAAGTCTTTTATTTTCCTCTGAAATACACAGCAGGGAAGGTTGCAGCTAATGGGAATTTTGGATGCTCAGCAGCTTCCAGGGTTAATTTTTTCTCTGTTGGATTTAAAGCTAACATTTCACAGTCCTGTAGGACAAACTGAAGAATGTGTTTTGGGAGAGATGCCTAAACTATCAGAGGACAGGACTGCTTTGTAAGAGTATAGGTGCTCAAACAATAGTGAGATTTTTATTTTATTCTTGTAGGTAATGACACTTTATTATAGTTTCTTAGACTTTGATGTTTTTTATTAGCCACAATTACCAAAGGGTAGTTTACTTAAGAAAAATTTGTTGCCAACCAGCCAGACCTCAATTTCAGCTCCCGAGGAAATAACGGCTGCAAGATCAGTCAAACCTGCTGTGCTTTTTATGTACCGTACTGCTTGTTCTGCTCAGTGTCACTTCAGGGTAGCATTTTAGTCCCAAAAGGCAGCCTAGTCAGCTGTAAATGAATAATGATTCCCTAGTATCAAGCAGAGAATAGGACTTTCAGATATCCTCAGAGCCCAGAAATGTGCCTGGCACCTGTGTCTGTTGTTATAAATATCCTGGATTTTTCTGACCTCTTCTAGCTCAAACAGAGGATTACAGCCATTGTTCGGGGAAGCTTCCTTATTAAGAGCTGTGAAGATCTGTCTATAATCAGTGTGTTCCACATCTTTGTAACCAGTTATTTTGCTTAGTTTGATTCTGAAGTCAGAGGAACAAATAAAGGGAGAGCAGACCCAAGCTCTGATGAACTTTGAACTTTTTTGAATGTGAAGCTGATTAGCTATAATAGAGAGAACCAACACCGCAGTCTAACACCCTGAAATTCAACACAGTAAGCTCGTGGATCTGAGCCTTGTTCACATGCATCTTTACCTGTATCCATGTGAGAGATGTAAGCAGCTTCAAGTTGTCTCCTTCCCAGAAATACAGGGCTGTTTCTCCATTGAATAATGCTGCTGAGTTGAGAGATGACACAGAGGGTGCYCCAGCTCCTGGACCCCTGGGTTTTCCCCAGCTGTCAGGTCACTCCTCACAGATAATTGCTTACCATCATCATCTAAAAGAACTACATCTTCCATGACTAGATTTACAGGTACAACCACTTAAAAAAAAAAAAAGCATTCACACACAGTGAGGTAAATATGCGGGTTTATTGCAGCCAAGCCACTCCTTTCCATGCTCATTCCTTCTCAGACATCTGCTCGTGGATGTTAAAACCCTGAGCACCTTTGTCAGGGGGATTGAACTCTGAAATCTGCAGCACCTGTAGCAGAGGAGCAATATTTGGGAAGGAATTTTGTCTGAGAAAAAGCAGCACTTCAACTTGTGTCCCATGGGAGACAAGTGAATCTGAAGTTACATATTATATAAGACGTAGTGGGTGACAGCAGTTTATCATTAACCTGAACTCTGCAAGAMGCATATAAGGAGAGAAGGAAGAAGAAAGCCAGAGAAGCAGCCAGGATGGAACCCAACATAAGGATCAACAATGCTGCGGACATCTCTGTTATTGTCATTTATTTTTTGGTAGTCCTGGCAGTGGGACTATGGGTAGGTTGGGATTTTATTTTATTTTATTTTAGTTAATGAGCAGGTAGCTTATAGGGTCCTGGGAAAATGGCTGAGTAAATGAAAATGTATCATTGTATAAAGATTTTGGTGCCTAATTGAGATAGTTAATAAGTGCATGGTGGGGAAAATGCGGGTATTTACTGGAGAGGGGATGGTGAYCTGGGGAGGCAGCTGTTTAGGTGGATGAATGGAACTAGTGGGGAAGGTGGAGTAATGAGGTTTGYGTGGGGAAGGAGCTGAGAGATCCGATCAGTAAAGGTCAGGCCAGCTAGAGTCCCTGTTAGAAACCAGGCTAGAGRTGAATAGATGGGGTTTAGCACTGTGGAGCACAGGGACTGCGGTGAGAATTGGTGATGTGAGGTGATGCCGTAAGAAATAGTGAGACGAGGGAGTTGCAGGGAGAATGGAGGTGAAATCAATGTGCAGGGAAGGCAGTATGGTGGTGTAACAGTAAAACTGCAGCTGTGACTCTGTGACAGACGGGGGACTGCAGATCACTCTCAGCAAAGGAGTGAAATGGGTCAAGATTGTAGGTGCCATTTGAGGGCAGCATTATCGTGGCTTTTTTTTACCAGCAGGACCTTGACTACAGGGTGCAGTGCCATTGAAACTATGAGGAAGGAACAGTTTCAGGGATGGCAAGTGATGGCAGTGACTTTCCGTTTGTGATCTAAGCACAGCGGTGCCTCCTGTCCTTACCTGGCAACGCTGAGCTGAACGTGCTGAGGACTGCAAGGGAAAACCCAGTGCCTAATCTGAAAATAAAGCCCAGTGCTTTCACAGCTAATGGAGAAAGGCAGATACTATCCTATTGGTGTAACCCCAGTGCTAAAGCCTTTGAAGATAATAGGCCAATACTGTGAGCTACAAAGCTTTAAACAGTGGAATGTCACTAAATTTCGGTTTCCTTGGGGCAAACTTTCCTGGTCACCTGAACACCTGACCATTAACAAGCGGAGAGGATGCGTTGTCCCTCAGTAAGCCTGTGCTTGCCAGGAGCATCCCAGGGGTCCATTTCACAGCGCAGAGAAGTCAGCTGCAAAACAATCTTCCCTTTCTTGCAGCTTGGCAATGTTTTGAAGAGCACCAAAAATTTGAGGTGTACACAAAATGTACACAACCTTTTCTTTACCTCTTCGTCATGCTAGTAGATGCCAAAAATGTAGCAAAAAATCTGAAGCCCCCAGTATACCTGAACACCTTGCTGTCTTGTAGGAGGGAGCTGGGTCTTTGCCATGGAAGTCTGGGTGTTGCTGTAGTTGAACTTTGTATTAAAGGTCTGTGACAAAAAAGGGCTGATTTGTGGCTTGTCAGGCAATTGTGTGCTGAGTAATTCCTGGAACCATTTCTTTCCAGCAACAATGTTCTCTTTATTGGACAAATACTTACTCAGTTGCTGTGTGTAATTAAATGTAAACCTATTRTATTTACTTCCTTTCTTCTGCATCAGAAGAAAAGATCTGGTTAATTTTCCTAAGTCTTCTTTCTTTATTTGCCTGTTCAAAAGTCCATCAGAGGAGTCAGTGAGAATCCAATATTTGGATCAGAGTCATTAACAAAAATTGGACGAAGCTTCCCTCTAGAGCCCGTCATTCCTTGACAAATACAAAATGAGTGTGTGAAAAGGAAATTTTAGTTGGCTTCTTTTTTTGAACTTCAGAGAGAAGCAGGTACAATGCTGATATGACAACAAGAAAACAGATTTTTGTAGTTACCTGCTGGGGCTGGATAGTGTTGAGTAAAAAAGCTGCACATTTTCTGTTAATGAACTTGCAACTTATAGTCTTTTTTTGATGCCTGAAATCAAAGGCATTGCACCCCTGATGAAGTGTTCATATGAGCTTTTATTTGAGTGATCATATTTGTGRTTAAATTTGATTTTAATTTTATGTTTTGCGCTGCAACAAAAGGTGACACAGTGAAGCTTGAATGGCTAATGTAGACCTAGATACAAGAATCATTGCTGAGTTGTATTATTTTCTTCATCATAAGCTTGTTCTTTTTAGCCACTCTTTTTAGCCACTTTTACCCTCCTCATATATTTTATCCCTCCGTTCCAGSTGTTTGTTCTTAGTCTGTGTGTAACTTGCCTATTACACTTGAAATATGATTCAATCTTTCTTTTTTTCTTTTTTTTTTTCCCTAGGCTATGTACTCAACCAACCGAGGGACAGTAGGTGGATTCTTCCTGGCTGGACGAAGCATGGTTTGGTGGCCGGTGAGTGCCATATATTGTGTGTGTGTATATAAAACATATGTATGTATATGTGCATCCACTTCCATATGACTATGTCTAGTCCTTAAATCTTAAGTATCTCTACAATCCTGTTGAGTCTGTGATGGCTATGTCGCGTAGATGCACTTCAAACTCTCTCTCTAGCCATGGTGACACAGGGCAAACTGCATGACAAAAGCTACCTGATAGGCAGGGAAAAGTGTTGGGGAAGTTATCCGTGTTGAGCTCTGAGCTGTCTTGATTATATGACCAACTTATTTGAACCTAGATATGTTGGTAATGTCAGTGTAGACAAATCCAATGCTTTGTCTTTCAGCCCACTTTAAAACTTTTTAATATTTGGAATTTATTACTTTCACTGCACTCAGAGAAGCTGGCTCATTTTGAGGTTACCACAGAGAAGAATTAATTTACTGAAATTTTTCCTCGTATTGCTCTATTGTTTCCACTTTTGGTAAAAAGTTCTGGTCTGTACAAGGAGAAAATCCTGGGAATACTATGATAAGTTATTGGTAAAATATAGTTTAAATTTATTTAAAGATGATGTGTGACTTATAYTGTTTGTCTTCTGTGGATCTATATTCTTTTCCAAGGTGGAGAAAAGGAGTCACAGACACAAAACTTGTTCATAGCCATCCATCAGACCTCTGGCAGAAATGATACTAGAAACAATTATCTTCTTCCAGACCATACAGTCTGTTTACTGTGACTTCTTGGRAAAGCAGAAAACTTAGACAAACCTGCATTTTCTGTATTACTTGTGTTGTACATGCTTCCATGTGCTTGAATGGAAATCCTCAACATTCCTGATCTTGCATTCAGTCTCCAAAAATGTTTTTGCACTTCATTAAGACTTCTGATTCAACATTCCACCCACGTGGATTCAGTTACAGGATCAGGGAGGGTGAGARTAAATATTTTCTTAAAGTAGGCTGCAGAAATACCTACACATCTTTCAGTTTTCTTGTACTTCAGGGAGCTGCTCACTGCCTTTAGAAAGCATTGGGACTGCCTCTTTAATGAGGCAGTTATGATGACATARGAAGATTAAAGGCCAATGACAGCAAAAGGTTTCCTCATTTGGTATAGTAGATCTAAGAAAATTCAGGTTCCATTGGAAGATTAAGGAAAGAGAAAGCTTCCAAGTTATTTTAAGATAAATCCCATAATTCTAGGGGGAGAGAAAAAACCCAAACAGGTCACTTTGCTTAACTGTCATTTTAATCAGTGGGCTGGTTTTAACCTTGTGCAATTCTGTATGCCTGTCAAGGGTGAGTATGCCCTTTTGTGCAGATGTAAATGAAGGTGGAAGAAGCAAGGCAGGAAAGACTCACCATAAAAAACTTCTGTCTTGCTGCAGTGGCACTGAGAACTAATGATTCCCCTAAGACCCAGGGAAGATTATCTAACACTGAGTTATCTGCCAACACAAAACCAACAGATTCAGMAAGCTCCCTTCCTCCAGTGGGAAGACAAAAGGGATGACCCCACAGTGCAGTGGTTGCTGCTAGGATCATCTCTCTCTCCTGTCCAAACTCTGTGAGCCCAGCATGGATGAAGTGCTAGTCATCAGTGGAGTCCTAGACCACCCCTTCGATCCTTCCCTTTGGAATGCCAGGAGTGTCTTTCTGCACCATAAAAATAAACTGTTCTTGCTATTCTTCCTGGTATCACTCAAAATAAACAAACGGCCAGCACTCAAACTACAAACTAAATACCATGTCAGCAGCACCACCTTGGAAAGTTTGCCTTGGATAAAAAGAGATTCCAAAACACTTATTCCCACAGTTTAGCAGGTAGATAGGATGTCCGTCACCCAGTGCAAACTGGGCTGAAATGACAAGGGAACCAATGAAAGTACAGGAAGTTCAGTCAAAGATGTGATCTCAGTCCTGCAATAGCTAATGCTGTGTGTAGATTTTTACTTCTTCTGTGCTTTGACTTTTCTTTTGTGCCACATCAGGACTAACCTGGCATGGTWTCAGAAAGCCCAGATAAATTTCCACAGACTGTAGGTGAGAGGCAGGGTGGGGGAAGTTGTTTTGTAAGTGGACTCTTATTTATCAGATTTCTTCCCTGCGATTCAGGATAATGATTCTTGCCATGTAATTGCWTTCTGGAACAGAGAAAAATGAAAAAAAAATATCCTTTCACAAACTTATTATAAACTTAATTCCCTTAAACTAATTGTATTTTTCAGTGGTTGTACTATGTTCTGTGCTCTACAGGGCCGCCATAAGTGGCTTTTCTGATCACACAGRGAAAGAGGCTCATTAGCAGTGTATTAGGATCTCTTACTGACAAGCCTGGGAAAAGGACCCTATTCACTTAAACGATGTAATAGCTGTGGTTTAGTAGACTAGAGGCGACTGTGGCCATCAAGGGCTGGAGGTTAGTCCCACTTTTGATATGGATTCTTCATGTTTGTCAGTCACTTCACCTGATTGTGATTCAATTTCTCAATGTATAAAGTAGGAGCAAGACAGTTATCCTGGGCCAAACCTGTTCAGCTTTGGCTCTGATTGTTGACTCCAGCAGAATCGATGAAGGTTGCTCAATATTTTGCAGAACCAAGCCCACAGTTAGTCTTTTCTGGCTGTTCTGCGGAGGTAATAGGTCACTTCTGCGTTAGTTCACTGAAATCAGTGCCCTTGTGCAGTGGATGAGCCGACTCCGTAGTTAGTTAGGGATCAAGGTATATAATTACATATTCACTGATTGCCAGAAATTGAAATCCATCATGGGTTAATCATAATGGTATGAAATGCTGTGCCCTTTCCACAGTCTTTTTACAGAAATTGAGAGAAGAATCTTCAAGAAACTGGTTTTGGTTTCTTGGGCTTTGAGGGAAATGTCTTCAGGAGAGACACATATGGCTCTTTAAATACTCATAACCAGCTCTGCTTTTTCCAAAAAGACACAGAGAAGCTCAARGAAAGTGACAGCTTTGTAACAATGGGCCTTGCAAACCGGACTTTAGCTTCTTTTGTTAAATGAAGGAGTTAGGTTCAGCCAAATACTTTCTACCATTGTAGGAAATGAAGTAACTGTTCCTGGAGAACAGTCAGCTTTGGTAGCAGCCACTCTCACAGGATTAACAGGGTTTCATGCACAATTAAAAAACCCCACAACTTCCATTTTGAAGCTTTCCTGCATTTGAATTTTGTTATTCAGGTTCTGTAGTTTTGCAGACAGAGCTGTCTGCACAAAATTATGGGTTACCTTATATACCTCAGTTCCTGAGGCATAAATGCTAATAGGACAAAGAGTATCYGCTGGGCATCTGAAGTCCAGCTATGGTTAGAAAGATTTACTGAATAGTAAGTAGGAAGCAGAGTCAAGGACATACTACGCCTTAAACAGAAATGTAACTAGTCTCGTTTGTTGTCACTTATGTATTAATCTTTGTGAGAGAGGTAAGAATTAAGGAAAAAAAAACCCAACAGGTTTTTGCTTTAGTTTTCCATGGCTGATTTTCATGGCTGTCAGAACTGACCACTGGCATGATTTCTCTGATCTCTGCATCCAGTTAAGTTTTACATATTCTCAGAATTCTCCCCACTTGCTGAATCTGACACTGCTGTGAGGAACCAGGAAGGACAACTCTGGTATGAATAAGATTTGTATTTCCTTTTCTTAGGTAAAGTAGAATAAGAAATTAACTTATTTTGTCAAGTTCCATGCAAAAAATAGTGTGAAATCAATAGTTTTCAGAACAAAAAGAATAATAAAATAATCAAAGCAAAGCTCTGGTAGAAAAGGAGAAGTTCAGTGAAACAGATTTCTATAGAATCCCTCAGAATTTTCCAGGCGGCCAGGAGGTGTTGTTTCTGTCTCAGAGGACAAAGGTAGAAAAGTATCAGATCAGCCTGCTTGCGACTGTGCTGTTCCGACAGCCATTGGGCTTGTCGGAAGGCAGAGACACGTTATTTGATTGTATATTCATCTCTCTCACTTAGTGAATTGGGAAGTGTATAAATGTGGTTTAATTTGGCAATAATGCAATACATAGAATTTGCAGAGTAATTGGGAAAGCAGAATAAAAACCTACACTTGTTTCTCTGGGTCTCAGAGCCTTGAAAGGGTGGCAGTAATATTTCATTGTAAGCAGTGTACTGATTTTTTCAAAGTGACTAAGGGTGATCCYAAAAAACTCGGGTAGAAAAAATTATATCCTTCCATCCGGGTAAAGTTACACATTGCAGAGAAGAGTTGTGAGTCAAAGAAAAGCGTGGACACTGTCAAGGTGTAGTTCTCAAACAAGAGAATGAGAAATTTGTCCAGGGAAGAGGGGTTTGAGAAACAGCTTCTGCAGGTGACCCGTGGGAGGAGCAATACATCAGGGCAAGGCTCATGGTGTCGTGCTGATGTGAGGGAGCCCCTGCTGTTCTCTGTAAAGGGGCTAAAGGCCACAGGCAAGGTGTGCTTGGGATCCGGGATCCGGGAAAAGAGTTTGATACTGAGCTAACACTTTCAAACAGGAAAGCAGTCATTAGGGGCATAGGATATGTATTAGCAGGTCCTGGGAGGGAGAAAAGCCAAAAGCTGTGAAGTYTGCACACTGTCGCTGCAGTGGTCACTGATTGTAAAGTACATTGTATATGATTTGGAACAGCAAGTGCCAGGATATCAGTGCATCCTCAAGTTAATGAAAAGAGCAAGGTGAAATGGTTAATGAATAACATGGAAAAAACATAGCGATCATCATCTGTCTGCAGTGTGGTGGTACTTTTCCTGAACAGAGTACTCTTGTTAAAACCTGACCTCTTAAAAGATTTTTAAAGAGTTCATGTTCCACGTTTGCCTCAGGTTAGTTCAGTTTTTTGTTCTCTCTCTCTTAACAGCTTTTGTTCCTTTCAATCAGCTTTCTCCTTTACTTTTCCTCCTAGATCTGTTTTTAAAATCAATTCACTAACACATTCACCAAAAACAGTTAACACTTCTAGAAAATAGTTTCCCTCTGTCATCGCCCAGTTTCAGCCCAGCGTTCTTTAGGTCATGCATAGGTGTACTGCAGCATCTGCCAACGGCAAATCGGGCAATTCCAGTAATCAGCCTGTAGTACAAAAATGTTCAGTACAAAATTACTGCAGCAGTAAGTTCTTCAGCAAGATAGCTTGGGCCCAGAGCCCATCTGCCTTTTTCCTTCCTCCATAAAGTACTGCTGTGGCAGATGGGAAATTTCTCTTTCACCTCTGGCATCAGCACCTAACAGGGTGCAAGCATATTTGGTAAACACTCCTCTTGCTTTAACCACACTGCAGTTTTAAGGGTAATATGCATTTTCCCAGCTATGAAGTCATGTTCTACCTTTCCGTGTATACATAACAATAGAAAACATTTTTCTAAATTGCATCGATTATTAGTATGTGTTGATCTTACAGTTCTGCTGCACTGGATGTTCCCTAATTCAGAGAAAAAAATTTAGAAAGTGAAGGTGGTATCTGCATTCACATTGTTTTGTCTTTGTTCTGGCCCTAAATATGTTGGTAATTTTGCATTGTTTTGGTTTGGTTTTGTGTTTTTTCTTACAATACAGTTGTACTCGGGGTAAAGTTGGGAACACAGCATTGTCAATGAATGCTGCAATATGTCCCGGGGTTTCAGGCACTGAACCAAAGCTTACTACAAGTGTCACTTCTTAAAGTTCTTCATTAGCTGCTTTTGTTACTTGGATCTGCTTGCAGTGCATTTTAAGCTTTTGAAACAGGAGAGGGAACACGTTAAATAAAATCAGAGATTAATGTGGTTAATCTTTGGTGATTGCATTTCTAGTAACCTCGATTTAAGTTTAATTATTCATCTCCAGGGAAAGCACTGGACAACAATGCTAATGCCTGGTATAAATGGTATTTGTTTCTTCACGATCATTGCTGGGAAAACACTGTTGCTGTCACAAAGAGGTTAGAAGAAAATTTTTTCTTTATTACCAGTGATCTCTCTGGCTTATTTGCTAATGCTTGTTGCAACACTTATCATTCCTGAAGAAATATCTGTCATATGACAAACTGGTTACAYTTCTGTAGGGCACAACTGACTTCTAGAAATGTGTTAAAAAAGAAAAAATCCAGAACTGAGTTAACTTGGAGACATAAATTTCCTGCCACAGCAAAAGAACAGTTTGTCTGCAAAAAGACTAGAAGAAATCAGGAGAGCAAACTGAGGAAAGGAGGAAAAAGTAAGCTTGGAAAAGAGTGGAATCCTCTGATGAATTTTATTTGTACGTTGCATATATAAAATGGGGSAGGAAAATCTATTTTGTGATTAGAAATCAGGATTGTGAGATGAAGAGCATGGTTGCTATTCTTGGCTATGGTATAGCTCTATAGAATAAATCTGATCTTCAGAGGKGGATTTCTATGATGAAATCCCTTTTATCCTTCTGAATCTCAGGCAATTGTCCCTGTGCTCTCAGGAAGATTGACTAAATTTTATAGCTACTCTGAGAACTGGAAATGTGTAACTATTCCTTTTATGTACATTTTAGGACCCTAAAAATCTCCCAGTGAGTTGCAGACAAGGAATATTTCTCCCTTTTGTAAGGTGACTCCAAACATATTCCAACCACCTGTTCTTGGGAACTACATAAGGAGAATGTGCTGGATGCACGTCCTGCATTCATATGTCTAAAAAACCATTATTAAGCACCTTGGGATCTTTCAACATGAGAGGTCTGCCTCAAATGAGAGCATTAGAAGCTGGTCAGCAGAGGTTCTTTTGCCTACTTTCTATATGCTTTTCTTTTATTTTTAACCCTGTTGCCTTTTTTCATTTGTAGCTTTCAGAGAACATAAATAAAAAATGGAAGTGAATAAAAAAAATGTTCACTCGCCTCTTTTCATCTTGGAACTACTTCAGCTCACATGTCTTCTGCCTACAATACCCAATCCAACCTCTTTTTCATGCTCGAGTTCTTACCCTGCATCCTTCAATGTCTGACCTTGTTAATTATCGTTAGGCGTTTCTGCTGCCTTTAGTGGTTTCATTTTGAGGAAATGAAGCTCATATATTTTCTCTTCATTTTTTCTATTGTCTGAGCTATTTGATGAAGAATTAGATCTTTTGGCACAATCTTTTGTGAATGGCTCCTGCCTGTCTGTAATCCAACGTAAACTTTTCATTTTTTTTTAATCTCTCCCGGTTCATCAGTTCCTGTGGTATCCCTGCTGTTCTGTTTGTATGATCAGTGCAATGTTTGGGGGTCTTAGAGATCCAGCACTTCTTAAATATAACTCCTTGATTTGCTATTTTAAATCTTCCAGAAGCACTTTCTCAGCAGATATTTCTGCAGCTTTCAGAATTTAATTCAGTAATTGAATACCTTTTGACTAAAAGTGAACCAAGTACAAAGTCTGTACAACTCTCACTGATGATACATTTAGTTCCACAGACTGTGGAATATGACATAGGGAGTGCCAGTTGGACTGTGAGTATGCACTTATCGTTTCCTCCTTGAGCAGGACAGATCGCAGTCTTCTTCCCTAATTGTTTGGATATCACCCAAATGTAAGTTAGTCAAATTTTGCAAGTGTTTTAAAATCTATATTGGTGTCATAAACTGTTTGCCTCAACTGGAAGAAGATCATCTGTGTAACATCTTATTCATTCTCATTGTTGTAGATATGATGGCTGGAGTCTTAGGTTTGAGGGGGAACAATAAGAAAGAGTCTAGAAAGTTGTCAAGGAAGTTGGCTGTCAATCATTCTCATCATCACCATCTGATGATAGATAGGCATGAGTTCAAACTGCCAAATGAACATGATTTTTTCAAGTTACCATGAACAGGACCTAAGAGCCAAATATTGTTCTTTCTGTTTCTAGATTGGTGCTTCTCTGTTTGCCAGTAATATTGGCAGTGGACATTTTGTGGGAATAGCAGGAACAGCAGCAGCTGGAGGAATTGCCATTGGAGGATATGAATGGAATGTAAGTGGCATGCATTTAAGTGAACATATTTGTGACTTCAGGATTATCTGCAGAGGTTAATCAAAATAACATTGCCTAATAATTTAGGACTGTCAGAGTTTGTGCTTGGCAACACTTGTTTTCTGTACAGACCAGTAAGTGCCAATGTAATCTACAATTTAGCTCATCCTCCTTGGTCCTTGTCCAAGCCACTGGGAGAAGATGACTCTTTTCTGTTGAATGAGGCTTTTCAGAGAGTATTTGAACCAAATAAATTGGTGGATTCTCCTCTCTATACATACATTTTGATTACTTTTAAAGTATTTGTAAAGAGCACTTTGAGACTGCAGGATGTTGGGAAGAATTTATCAGTTTTGTAATCCATAGTATTTTTTACAGCATTTTGCTATGTAGGAATTGTTGAAGGGGCTTTGATTTCTTCACAGAATATAAAAATTTTGGACATCCTTCACAACAACCTGCATTCCGAAAACCTTTTCCTCTTTACTATCTCCTTCCTCTAGTTATCTGTGTGTTTTGCTTATGGTTGCAGTACAGGGTAGAGATATCCAATCTGACTTTAAATTAACTACTTGGGGTACCAGGAGGAGTGTTAACTGAAACAGCACAGAGATTCACATGAGCTAATTCAGTCCATTTCCTTGTATTCTCAGGCTCTGTGGGTGTGGGCAATAATGCCTTTGTTCTGCTTAAGTCACCTTCATGGAAGGGATTATACCATGACACAAAGGACTTAATGAGCATACATAGGTTGATACTTTCCTTGTATATAATTCTGCACAGTGAAAAAAGCATACCACCCTGAGGGATTTGGCTTTTTTCCTTAGCAAGTAGATGGTTGCTGCAAGCAGTCAAGTAGTCATGTGATATAAATATTTAAGAAGAAGGATAAAGCCTAAAATGGGTCTATGAGATGTGCACAGTTAATCTGTCATCTTTCTATATTTGCTTACACTAGTCCTGTAACAAACCTGATTTCCCTTCTCTTTGTAACAAAACTAAGCAAAACAAAACAGTACAAGCAGTCCTTGAATTTTCATGGTATTCAAATCTCTAGCACCCATATCCTTCTTCAAACATACCCACTTCTAACACTTCATCTCCTGGGAGATTCTCTCTGGACTAATATCAATACACAGTGCACAACAATTGTTGTTTAGGAAGAAGCAATGATGCCTGTGTGTATTTGAGCAGATACATTACATAGTTCATTACTTATGACATAGTGGGACTGATACACAGGTTAATAGACATGGTGGAAATATTGATCTTGACTGTATGATATGATTCTCCTCTTGAAAGAAATACTAAGTTTGACTGTTACCGTGCTTGTGTATCTCTATTATTCCACTGAAATTATTCCTAATTTGTATTAGTACGACAGCAGAAGCTGACCCAGTATTTCTTGTCCATCTTACGGTTTTGATCTAAGGGCAGAACTTAAAAGATACAGTTAAAAAGCCCTTTAAGCCCTGTGCACAGGATAAATGCAGAGTGCAGCTCTGAGAGCAGGATTTTGTTCTGTATTTGTTGATTTAAATATGTACAACTCTATATCAGACAGCATTTGCTAGCCGTTTAAGTCAGAAAACTGACACTTCAATACAGTAAGATCTATAGTTCACAAAATACACATGGTAACACAAAATGTATTATGAAATGGTAATGTGGAAATACAAATTATTTTACTAAATGCATGTGGTACATCCTGTACAGTATGTGGGATTGTTGTAAAACATAAGGCTATCTCACAGAGACCCAGTGCAGAAGGCAGTTAATGATCAAAATAATAATCAAAAGAAGTGCTACTCTCCCCAGCACCTAGATTTGCAGATGTCACAACGTACCATTGCAGCATACCTGATTCTGAATGGGAAAGTATCCTGCACTAGTGGCTCTGGGATCAAGATGTAAGCCAATAGGTCTCAGGCAGCAGACTTCACCTCCCTTAATATTTCCCAGCCTTATGATCTGGTTGCATTTTAACCGTCATTAAAGCAGGTTCCCTGGGCCCTGTCTGAAGAGGGCTAGGATAGTCTGGTGTTGCTAGTRGAGTGGTGCTTTGATACTAGAGGGCAATCCTGTGAGCAGAAATTGGCTGTTTTCCTAGAAAATGTATTATTATCATGTGTGCTTCTCTGGACATCTAGCATGAAATGCAGGCTGCATAATACCTGACAAATTTTTTGGCCAAGATTTCATTCCCAAATTTTCAATGGTAGATCAAAGCACAGAGCAGTTGCTCCTCCCCCTGAGTCCCGCAATACCCAGATTTATGTGGTTTCGATGGTCTCTAGCTACTAGTGGGTCTGATAAATGGTCTTCGGGAGTGCTATCTAGAGAGAGGAGGCTAATTCAGCTGATGTTGTCTTGGCTGCAGGCTCTGATAATTGTGGTTGTTCTAGGATGGCTGTTTGTACCCATCTACATCAAAGCTGGGGTAAGTCAAAACAGTACGTTATGCTTTTCTTGGCTGCTCATGTTTGCGGATCGGGTCTTGAATATTGCAAAGCCATTATGAATGGCACAAGGACTGAGCATGCTAGAACTGTACTATATTATGTCTGTGTATATTTGAAAACCGAGGATTCTTTGTTCTGAGACCTGAGCTGAGAAGTACTTGGTACTCTCTCCTTGTTCTCCTTTGGTTCCTGGAGCTGCTCTTCCTTGCAACTGCATTTGCAGCTCCACCTCCTTTGCCCTCCACTCTTAGAGTATTCGAGTAGAAAAAACTTCCTCTGATTTGCTTTGTGTCTGTTCCCCATTATCTGAAACCTTATCTACCCTCCCTGCAGGTGGTGACAATGCCAGAGTATCTGAGGAAGCGTTTTGGTGGGAAAAGGATTCAGATCTACCTGTCAGTCCTTTCTCTGATCCTGTATGTTTTCACAAAGATCTCAGTAAGTAAAACTTTTGCAGCATTTCTTCCATCCTACATTCGATCTAAAGAAAAGAAACTCCCCTTTACTACATTGCTCACACAATTGGTCAATTGTTTCTGATTTGGAGCCCGTGCTTGAATTAAGGAGTGTAAAACTATGATTTTGTGTTTTCTTTATTCCGTCTAGTGAGATTGTTTATCCAGATCTGTTCTGCAATCCAAGTTTTTTCCTTCCTGGCAATGTCTCTTGATGCTTGTTGTGCTTTCTCTTTTTCTTTTTTAGGTTTTAAGGTTTACTTCTGCTTATGCTCTCCTCTAGAACAAGTCAGAGTCAAGGGAAACTTGTATTGTATTGCATTCTATTATCCTAGGGATCCGTGAAACATGTGGCGGGAATTTTTGTCCCCAAACTTCATATTTATCTGTTTTAGCATCCTCTGGTGAACATGCCATCAGTAATATAGATGAGGGAAAAGAGCAAGAGGGCTATGGAGGAAAAGAGATTAATAGGAATTAGAAAATAAGGGGGTGGGGAAGTGCAAAGGAGGGAAATTATAACAGCTGAGGTAAAAGGAGGGAAGAAGAGAGATTCTTTTAATGGGCAAGTGTATTAAGTAAGTGGTTGTGTTGCTGTGAAGTAGTGAAGGAGGATGGTATTTTCCATATATCTTGAAACTACCAAGCCTCTAAAGAAGTCCACAGTTCAGGCATACCTTGTTTTGCAGAAGTTGCCATGGCAGATTACTCTTTGCCCTCTGAGTGGGAGCTGAGTGATAATGGTGCAATTTAAGCTAAAAGATTGGCCTTTTGCTCTCATTCTCACATCTTCACGATAACTGATCCTTAGAAAGGTTATAAATTAAACAGGTTGGTACCGTGGAGCTGGCCTCAGTGTTGGATTTCCATATATTCAAAAGGCTTCGTTAATTTGCTGTTGTTGTGCTTAACTACCATAATCGGAAATCCCAGGTATGCCAGGTTCTGGCAGCTCTAGCCGCTGAGAAACTCTTCCAGTCAGATGACTCACAGTCCTATTCTGCAACACATGTTTGTAATGAGCTCATGAAAGTGTTACGTAGGTTCTGAATTTACTGTCTATCTTTTATTTCCAGCCTCTATCATGCCTAAGGATCTGGTCATGGGATTTCACCCTGTTTCAGTTGGAGTGTCTTGCTTCCAGGCAAGACAGGTTCTTCATTTAAGCTTCCAGTGTGGTCATGAGGCTGAAGCACTCTCTCCTGCTCTTGTGGTCCTCTCTTATTAGAGAGCAAAGCAATAGTCAAGAGATCCATACAGCAGCAGATTACTTGGGCACCACTCTACGCATGGCCCATCCCAGCTTCCCCTCCACCCAATTATTCCAGATGTGTGTGGGGAATTGCCATGGAGCTGGGTGTCTGTGCCATGCAGGGGAAAAACCTGGTGCACAAGTTCCTCTAACCATTTCTCGTGTTTCCCTCATCTGCCCAGAACAATTCTGACAGTGTCTGTCCTATGTACAAATGTGGCTCAGATTTCTGTAGTATACAAACATGTCTTCCACATTGTTGTCTTGTGTCACTATATTTGGTAGGGCAGGATTTGCCCATGTCTGATTTACTTGCCATATCTTACTCAGAATAGGCAGAACAGTCAAAGTCCTTAGAGGTTTCAGGTACTGTCAGAGGATGTCAGAGTAGGTTTTTCTATACCATGCTATGCAACACCATGCCCAAATTGTCTCCAGATGAACCAGCTCCAGAAGCAGAAGGGGAAGGGCTGTTCCATCCTGGACTGTAGCTAAGTTCTTTGTGCTGTATAGAGATATGCATGCTATGTGAAGCTAGCGCAGGTCTCTCTTCCCAAAGGCACATTGTATATCCAAACATACCCATGTGTTGACAATCCATGCCATAGCTGGGCTTGGAGATTTGCATTTTACTTCCTTGACTGCTGCCTTTGCAAACTCTCCCTTGTGATCTTTGGGGCTTATTGAGATTTGATATAGAAGGATTGGTTTCTGCCCTGCCCTTGATGGGCAGTCACACCTATCAGTTTGACTGGCAGTGATACTTACTGCCGCTTATCCATGTAGAAGAGTGGCATCTTGTTTCTAGGGTAGTTATTTCATGTGTTGCTTCCTTGATCTGTTAAAATATTGTCTACTGTTCTTAACAATATAATTATTACAGTGCTTTCCAATGAACAATATAATACGTCAGGTCTTGTAACTCCTGGCATGCTCTGTCTGGCACAGTGCCCACCACCATGTGATGATCAGATTCCCTTTGCACACCTCTGTACAAGGTCGTTACCATATCTATCTTTTCCTGCACATTTTCTGTGTTTTTTACTGATTTCTCACCTTGTTTTGTGGCTGATCAACCACTTGCCAGACAAAGGCTATGCTGCAAGGTGTTGATCTTTGGGATCAGGACACACGTGATCTTTGAGCCCAAAGGATTTCTGTTGCACAGGAGCCTCACATGTACATGCTTCCTAAGCATGCAGTGCTTTGTGAGTAATGCCCATAAGCAGCTTTCAGGGACTTGCTAGCCACTAGTGTTGCTGATAGTGGTCATTATGCCAAAGAAAATGGCCTAGTAAAAATAAAATCTTGATGGAGAGTAATTGACTAAATTATGACAAGACAAAAGGGAATTAAGACCTGAATGCTTTTGAAGAAATCAGAAACTGTAAACCAGAATTTCTAAATGTATTACAGCATTTTCTTTACATTCATTGTGCATAATTTCAGTAGTAAATGTATGGGTATAGACTTAGCAGTGGGAAGAGGAGGTAGAAGGATAACCTCCTCTTAGGACTGCATGGTGTAGGGGGTAAAGAGTATGTGCCACTGCCCCGACTCCCACATTAACATTCCAGCTGTATTCACTCAATTGGCATGTGTTCTGCCAGTTGTTCCTGCATGATCTGTGGGTGGCTTTGGAGAGATTGCTTGTAATGTAAAGGAAAGATTTACTCTATTCAGAGATAAGGATTAAATAGTATCTGTAAAAGACGATTAATGGAGAAACACGGAAATATTGGAAGGAAATAATCTAACTGGGAGGGAGGAGCGGTGAAGTTGGAAGGTAACTCAGCAATTTGAAGAAGTTGATATATTGCTCAGGATGCTAAATAATTAACTATACATATCTTTCTGGGGGTGTTTTAGGACCATTAATATTTAATGCTATGTAGGCTAAACTAAAGCCAAGAAAAATAAAAGAAAGATCTGGGACATAAGCTGGTCAGTGTTGTGAAAAGATAGGAGAAAAAATATTCCCATAGAGAGAAGAGACAAAGGATATGGTTTCACAGCCACTGGGGTTAAGAGCTAAACGTCCCGTTTCCCAGTTCCAAACTAAAACCTGTAAGAAATCAAATCATCTCAAGTTGCTCCAGAGGCAGAGTTTTGGGAGTGGGACCTCTGTTGTGATTCACATTCTGCTTCACAGTTGTTTTCTGCATGTCAGGGCAGTAGGGTTGGAGGACCTCTTGCTGCAGAGGTCCATACCTTTTCCTCATTCTTCAGAGAGAACTAAGGGTGAGATCATATCCTGCAGTCTCGGTTTCAGCATCTTTGGAATGAAGAGGATTTCTTCATCCGGCATCTCCCAGCTAGCCAGACTGCGTAACTGCTTATTAGTATATCTGCCCTGCGTTACCTCAGCCTAGCTGTGGACAAAAGCGGTGCAAGTGCCTGTTCTGTGATCACAGGCTCTGGTTGTCCTGCAGCCTGGCCTGTGGAACCTCCCGCTCCTCCAGCAAGCTGCCACCTAGCAGATGCCCTGCAGTAATTGTGTGTGCAGGCTTTACCCCTGGGCACATGTAATGTTGTTTATCGTTGTTTCTCAGACCCTGCATATGGGCAGTTYTTGCAGCATTTTGCAGCTCCTGAGCTTGCTGCACACCACTAGGACTTGTAATGTTAAATGAGGATAGGAGTCCCTGTGTAGAGCCCTCGTATAGGTGGTGTGGTATACAGAAAGGAGGCAGGCAGGTGGGGTTGGAGATGAGCCCATGAACTGGAACCAAGGACAGATGCAAACCTCTAATGAAAGCATAATTTACAGTAGTGCATTACAAGTGCACTGGGGTAGATTATTCTGATTGCAAACTTGGATAAATAACATTGATGCAAATTATCTCTAAATCAGGAACTGACTTAATGTGGTTAAAATCCCAGAGTGTTACTCTGAAACCTGAACAATTCCGTTTTTATGCAAGAGCTAAAGGTCTCTTCTGTTAGCCRACTGATGTCAATTATTCTAACAGGAACTTAAAAATAGAGATAACATAAGATGTTTGCCTTTAATCACCATTTGTCCTGAACCAGCAAGACTAGCTATACCACATGTATGCAAGCAGTAAAGAAAAAATAAGAGACTTGTAGAGTAGCATTAAATGAAGAGAACCATGCCRTGTCTTGGAGGTGTCACAGAGTCCATCCCTGCACATAGCAGAAAGTGTAACCTGAGCTAACAAATTTTTGAGCTAACAAATTAAGTAATTTGTAATTAAGCTGTGTCTCAGTGTGTAAGCACAGAGTAGTGAGGYGACTTTGTGTCTATCTAAAAGGAGCTGTTGAAAAAGAACTGGAAATTCTTTGAGAAGTGTTACAACTCTTGTACTGAAAGTGGCACGGCACTGAGGGGAATCTGGCAGTTGCATGAAAATGGTCTCTATTTTCATTTTGCATTTTTTTTGTGTGTGTATGCAGTACTGTAAGGGGGGAGTTGTGTATTTCAGTACCCTCCTCATGAATGTGTAATGTGCCATCATCGTGAATTTAAACACTGCTTAATCTATCATTTTTTCTTTTATAGGCAGACATATTCTCTGGAGCTGTATTTATACAGCTGGCCATAGGGCTGAATCTTTATTTGGCCATAATTATCCTGCTTGCCATTACTGCTCTTTACACCATCACAGGTGAGTTTGTAGAGCAGTCTGATAAATCAAAGAGGTTAGGGGAGCCAGAAAAAAGAGAAGAGGGGAGGTGGGTAAGAGGGGAGAAATGAAAATCTGAGAGGGGAGTTATTTACAGTGGTTTTTCTTTGAAAGAGAGAGCTGGTGAGAAAAGTTAAAAAAAARGACTTTCGCTGAGGCATTTGCACGGGGGCTAACCTATTTGTCTTGACTTTTCTCTGCTGTTAGGTGGCCTTGCAGCTGTCATTTACACAGACACCTTACAAACATTTATCATGGTAGTGGGATCCTTTATTCTCATGGGATTTGGTAAGTAAATCAGGTGAATTAAACTGGAATGTTCAACCACAAATCCCACAGTGGCTATGGAAATGGATCCTGCAGTGTGGAACCYTGTTATCTTAACTAGCAGGTTTCAGTCCGTATACCTATTTATCAGGGAAGAAAATAGGCATATTGCCAAGCCCTTTAGTCATTGTGATCACTCCATCTCTAAAGCACAGGTGAATGTGTAARGTAATATATAGCATCCCATGACAGAACAGGACTTATGATGGCTAATGAGGTAAAAGCAGAGTTGTTTGCAGGTGATGATGATACTCTTCAGAAGTTCAGAGAGTATCTTGTTTTAAGAAGATTATAATTTCGTAGATGTTCAGATGCTAATGCATGAAACTTTCTGATTCAAAGTGAAGAGCTGTTGGTCACACTGCATGATTTTTCCTTGTTTCTTGCTGCTAGCTTGTGTTAAAACAACCCAAACATATTAACATTTTACGTAAGCCTTGTAGTTCATCTATGGATGTCATTATATTGCCAGCTGGACAAAAGGTATGAACTGAATGTTTATGAATAGGACAATGTGTGTGTCCAGAAGACCATATGCATTTTAAAACAGAAATTATGCTGTTAAACAGAATTAATAGGAAGGGATCATAAGAAAGAAAGAAGTAGTGATAAGATTCCGTGAATTTGTAGTGTCCTWTCCTTGTGCTTCTAGTTACTCAGGGCTTTGTTTTCCTCTAGCTAGGTCTTTCACTGAAATGAAATTATTCCATCATTGTTACAACAGAAATAACTCCAGACTGACCTAACCTGGTAAGACCCTGCCTTAGTTCTCCCTAGGTTAACAGTGTGTGGAAATAATGTATCTTCCTTTCACTTCTTGGCAAGGCATGTGTAAGAGATGTTGAARCAGTGGAGCCTAAAACCAACATTTGCGAGCTAACCTAAAAAGAAAGGTCACTTTGGTACTTAGATTGTGTGAATACTTACAAAACACTGTATACTGTTTTCTGAAAATGTTGATGTGTACCGGCTAGKGTTTTTTTACATCCATATTAAGGAGGTTTTTCTCCTCAAATTCTCTAGCTCTACTTGAGATTTCAGTATTAAATACTTCATCGCTACTTTTACTTTCTATTTTTCAGCATTTTCTGAAGTAGGAGGGTATGATGCTTTCATGAAGAAGTACATGGAAGCAATTCCATCCAATATCTCCTATGGGAATACTACGATTAATCCAGAATGCTACACTCCTCGGAAGGATTCCTTTCACATCTTCCGAGATGCCGTCACTGGAGATCTGCCATGGCCAGGGCTCGTCTTTGGTTTGAGCATCCTTGCTTTGTGGTACTGGTGCACAGATCAGGTAATGTGGAAGCCATATGCCCTGGAAATGCCAAACACAAAACTCTCAGTCTAGTGTGATCTAGGGGTACTCTTTCTCCACTGTAATTCAAAGCTGGGTCACAGAAATGGCAGTTTGATTTCAAGACTGGTCAGTGACTTTCCAGTTTCTGGTTTCTGAACCCCTCCCACATGTGAGAAAATAGAACGGGTGTTCTTTCAATTCTTCTTATATACTGTGCCCAGCAGATACTGTGTATAATTCCTTTCTCATTTTTTGTGTGTGACYATGTGTAAAAACACAGAGAGGTTGTAATGTGAAGATTTACTTAGGAAACCATGCATCAAATGATCCTTGTTAGGCTGGGCCTAGATATGATTCCCCATTCAGTAATACTAGTTTGTTTCCTATTTGTGCGGCTTTCATCTTTGCATGCACAGTCTYGGGAGGATGTTCTTTATATGTCAGGTCTTTCAGTCTGGAGACTCATCCTCAATCCTTCTTCCTTCTCCCTAAAACCTACCGTCCAGTTTGCCCGAGAGATCACACTGACAGGCRTAGAGAAAGTAGAGAAAAGTGAGCTCCTGCAACTGCGACACGTGAATGTGTCCAATCTCTAGCAAGTGATCTAGCTGCATTCTGAATTGTCAGAAAGATAATCTTCACAATTTGTAAACGAATGARCAAAACCCCCAATGTTACTTATCTATTGCTTAGGTAAATATTTTATTCCTTTTTGGTTTTTTAGTCTATCTGCTTTAAGAACATCTTGTGAGGAAGAGTCTTACCTCTTAAACATACACTGGATAAATGATGTTTTCCTTTACTTATTTCAAATATATTCTTTGATTTTCATGTAGTTTTTATTTTTCCTAGTGACGGAAACTGTAAATAGGCTCTTTCACTATCACAGATGTTAAGAAGTACCTTGTATCTGGAACTTGGCATGSTGTGTTCATGGAAATGCTATTCTTGGTTGAGTCATGCATGCGTGCCATGTCTCATTGACAGGTTATTGTCCAAAGATGTCTCTCTGGCAAGAACATGTCCCATGTGAAGGCTGGTTGTATCATGTGTGGGTACCTGAAACTCTTGCCCATGTTTATCATAGTGATGCCTGGAATGATCAGCCGAATTTTGTATACAGGTATGCGTATGTATACAGAAATGCTGCCTATCTTTCACTGCCARTCTCTCTCAATTTCCTATTCTCTGTCGCTTCCAAAATACCTGTTAGATTGTCATCTTGTCATTCAAATTATCCAGGCACACGTATACACAAAAACTAACTGCACTGTAAGAAGCCACAGGTCTTCCTCTTTTCCCTGATCCCAGATTTCTTCTAATGCTATTGCTGTCCATTTTAGGGGAGAGAAATTCCACAGTCTCCCTCCTCGGTTGTCTGTTTGTTACAGCCCCACTCGGGCTGAATGAGTGGAAAATGCTGTCCAGGACTGATACTCTGCTGGCAATCAGAGGAGGAGGGTCATCAGTCACAGACAGCAATATTTTGGGCCATGGACAGTCCCGAGTGCGGTATGGGGGAAATGCCAATCTCCCTTCTCTCTAACCATCAGTGTGTTTAGCAGCAGGCAGAGGAGGGATGTTCAGGTTGGAGGGAGGGGTCTTTGTATTCCTTGGCTTGTTTTTCTACTTGCTCTCCTTATGTTGTTCAGTCCTGGTCTGACAAATTAACACTGTTTTTTTGTTTGGGTTTTTTTTTTTTGACCTGAGCACTTTTCAGTATTCTTTTAGAGAGGAAGGGAAGAATAGAGGCTTAGAATCACCTTCCTCACTGCCAGCAGACCAAGGATGATACCAAGCACGTCAATCCAGTGGTTCAACGCAGAGATAAATTTTAGAAGCTCTACTAATTTGGGAGCAATCTGTTGCTTATATGAACTTGTCTAACCCTGTCTCATTATCCTCTCCTCAGATGTGGTGGCTTGTGTTGTGCCTGAAGTCTGCCAGCAGTACTGTGGCACTGCAGTTGGCTGTACAAATATTGCTTATCCAAAAATGGTAGTGGAGCTTATGCCAGATGGTAAGACACTGTCTGTATTTGTTTGTTTGTTTTAGGAAAGGTGAGGTTTGCCAGACTGTAAAAACAGGTGATAGAGGGAGCCCAAGTCCCATATTTAGTTCAAAAATTCTTGCTAGAACTATGTACTATTAATCAAAGGGGTAGTCTGTGTAAGTTGTAGATGTAGGTGCAGAATAGCTACACGCTGACAATGTCAGCTCTCAGCTCGCAAATACTGGGTGATGAAATGGTAATTGAGCTCCCTTTCTGTGAAGGTAAAAAATAACCTACGTTGCCAATGATTTATAAAAGACTGTCTCTGCCAGGATTTCTGAGTTGGAGGCATACTCCTGCAGTCCTTCTGCTAAACCCACTGAGGTGGGAGGAGAAAATATTCTATGTACCCATTGTCCCATAGGACACCTGTTCAATGAGGGAATAAGGTACCACTCTGGAGAGGACAATGTATGCACGGAAGATAAATTTCTGCAGAAAACCACAGAGCTGGTTCATAAGGCTAGAAAGGCAGATTATGATATTATACAGACCATGGTACTTCCCTGATATCTTTAGTACTTCCCCGTCGTATTATAACTGTTGTACATAGTATTATTAAAATACTACAGTACTTCCTCATACTGTGTTGGCTAGATTATACCATCTGGAAAAGTGGCTTACTCTGATTTTCAAACAGTAAAAGAAACTTTTCTTTGCCAAACAACTGGTTTACAAATATACCACGAGCAAGTGAGCGCTCGCCTGCAAACAAGAGAACTTATTTCTATAACTGTGGGGGAAAGTCTGCTTAGTATTTTTTTCTTCTTATTTCAGCATTTAATCAGACAGTGTTCACAAAAGAAGCACCTCTGTTCTAAAAACTCAAGAGTTGCCCTGTCACTGCTGTAAATAGCTTTTCCAAAGCTCAGCAGACATCACTCTTCTTGCATTGCAAGTGAGCGTCAGGCAGGCATCAGCACATAAATACGCCAGACACCCTCATAGCTGGCTGACTTGAAAGGGTCAGACAGGCGCTATGGCTGGTGCCATGTACTGAGACGCTTCACTGAATGCTCACCCCAGTGCACATATCTTTGTATTTCAGGTCTGCGGGGTCTGATGTTGTCAGTCATGTTGGCCTCCCTTATGAGCTCCCTGACTTCCATTTTTAACAGTGCTAGTACTTTGTTCACTATGGACATTTACACCAAAATTCGATCACGAGCATCTGAGAAAGAGCTTATGTTAGCTGGAAGGTAAGTGCAGCCGAGTCTTCCCCAGTCGCACAAACATAGCGAGCACTAGATGCATTATGGACTGCAGCCTCCAAAAAATGCACGAAGTGCCTGGGTGAAAACCTGCTTTCGCAGTGTGCGGGCAGTGCAGCAGTGGCCTCCTGTGGCCAGACAGGCTGTCCCACCGTACACTTTCCTTTTGGAAAAAAGAAAGACCTTGCTTCCGATTTAATTGACAGCAGTGCATGAAGTAGCTAAACTAATTTTCAACACTTCCTACTGCTATTCAAAGGGAACTATTTTAAAATAYCTTCATAGGATTTGTGCTACATCATTCTACAGCATCAATGAACTAGTTCTTCTAGTTGATCTGCTATTGATTTGTCCCTAGACATAGGGGAAACAAAGGAAAAAAGTCATTTTCTATGTTTTAATTGCATGTTCAGCTGTATGCTGACGGATGTTTGACAGACACAATATCCAGCTTGGATTTCTTTTGTTTGTTCAATGGTAATTGGCCATTATCATTGATTTTGCTGGTTGAAATACAAAACGGACATTTAAATTATTGATTAATTGCTGTTTTTTTCATTCTGATAGATGCTTCTAAGCAGGTGGCTAATTGAATATCTGGCTATGTTTACAGGGCATTTATGTTACTTTTAATTGGCATCAGCATTGCCTGGGTTCCTGTGGTGCAGTCAGCTCAAAGTGGGCAGCTCTTTGATTATATTCAGTCAATTACTAGCTACCTGGGACCTCCGATTGCTGCGGTCTTCCTGCTTGCCATCTTCTGCAAGCGGGTCAATGAGCAGGTAAGTACAAATTAGGAAACAGGTATCCTGCATGTTCCTTTAGGCATTAGGACAACTTTTTTGTTTTGGTGTCTTTTATTAGCAACTTCTTCCTGTTTATTTTGATCCTACTACAGCGCAGGGATTCTGTGTTTCCATACCCCAGTACTCCGTGTTTCCATACCCCAGGGCCTGAAGTTTCAGGGATGAGCAAAGAACATTTTCAAACTCATCTGATAAATAAACAGTCACCTAGGAATTCCTAGGTAGCCTTGAAACTTAGATTATCTATCACTTTGCCAAGAAGTGTGTCAAGTGGATAATTTATGGGGAYGTATTTGAAAGTAGTCTTTTAGGATATTGGCCACCAAACTGTTTTACAAAACATATCACTTTTCACCTTCCTCTTGACCACTATATATTTTGTCAACACTCTTCTAAACAAACATGCTGTTGTTTTATGCATTGTTTCCCATTGCTTTTAGGACCCAGTCTGGGAATCACTGATTTTGATTCGTAGAGCAGTGAACTGAGAAATATTGTACTTAAGCCTTTGTAAGTAACTCAGAAGGCATGAGGTCTGTCACATGCTTTGATGGGACCATAGGCCAGTCATGGTAACTGGGGTCTCAGACATTCTGAAAACTCAGTACTCGGGAATTCCGTTTCTTTTCTATAATACTAGGAATAACAATATTTGCCTATTGCTCGGGTTTGCTCCAAGGAGGATGAGCTCAATGAGAAAGCCTAAAGAAAGAAGGTTTTTGAATATGGCTCAAACTTTTTTCTCACCATTTTCTCTCAAGACCAGTTCAGTGGTTATTTGTGTGTATATCAAAGAAAAGCCTGTTTTACACACAAGGGATGTTCCATTTCCTATCCCAATATGGCTAAACCTCCCAAATGGATTAAATCTTTGTGCCCTTCGTGGAAATCTGTCATTGACTTTAGCTGGAATTTTACCTGAGTAAGAATTCAGGTATGTAATCCTTGGGGGTTTGGGTACACCGCACACTTTAAATTTGGGTAAATAGGGGAGACAAGCATCAAAGCTGATGAGAATTGGAGCCTTGCACAAACTAAATTCTCAYATTGTAATTACTTATAAGATTTATCAACATTTCTTGCTCAGAATCATTCTTCTTTCTGCTAGAAATGGAATTAACTATCTTGTCCCACTCCAAAACGTTTTTGTGACATTGACCACTGGATAATTAAAACTGTTTTGTTCTTAAACACAGCATTAAAACTAGAATATTTTTTCATCAGGAGTTATAAATTTATGTTACCATCATTAGTTTTCTGACTTCACAAACTCACAGAATGGTTGAGATTGGAAGGCACCTCTGGACTAGTGCAACCCCCCCTACTCWAAGTAGAGCTAACAAGAACAGGATGCTCAGGTCCTGTCCGGTTGGGTTTTGAAWATCTCCAGGGATGGAGACTCCACAATGTCTCTGTTCCAATCATTCCTACAGTAAAAAAGAAATATATTCAAGTTTAAATGGAATTTAGCGTATTTCAATTTGTGCTCAGACACATCTGTGCGTCTTTTATACTTTGGGCTAGAGTAATATAAACCTAGCAGCAAAACATTCACCGAAAGTGTTGAGAATTAACTTTTAACTAATTACTAACAAGGTCATTAGAAAATAAACTGGACATGTATTTCAGGAGGAATGACACACACTTGCTAGCTGGTTCCATCAAGCTAGAATGGTCAGGGATTTAGCCCTCAAAGATAAAAAGATATGAGAACAACCCTTGATATGTGTAGTCTGTGGCTAGAGCCTGCCCTGTGTAAGGAAAGCATTGTGTGGAGATGGATGAACTTTGAGAAATGAGCTGGATGAGGTGTTCTCCATATTCTTCCTCTGAGCTGCCGGTCATTGCCCCTTTCAGCTGTATCAATGCACTGAGCTCTAAATACGGTCACTGAAAGTACCTGGGTTAAAACCCATGCGCCAAAGCCAGTGTAAGACATAACTCCCTCCCTGCTTCCTCTAGCAACTAGTCAGAGCTTAGAGCTTATTTCCATGCCTGAAATTACTCATTTTGGTAAATTCTGTCACTTTGTCTGCAGGGTGCCTTCTGGGGCCTGATGGTTGGGCTGCTAGCTGGACTCGGTAGAATGATTGCAGAGTTTGCCTATGGAACTGGCAACTGTGTGACCCCTTCCAACTGCCCCTTCATCATCTGTGGGATTCACTACCTTTACTTTGCAATGATTCTTTTTGGGGTTTCCGCCATCGTCATCCTGGCAGTCTCCTTCATGACTAAGCCCATTCCTGATGTACATGTGAGTATTACTGCAGTCCTGCTCCTCAAGAAATGGAACTCAATGAAACCACTAGTTTTAAACACTGGTACTTAATATATAACCTCCTGACATTTCAGCTACACACATCATATAGTCCTTGTAAGAAAGCAAAGGAAATAGTCTTAATTTATCTGTCACAAATCTTCAGTGATTCCTAATGATCTTAAACATTGACTCAACCGACGTTTGGGATGCCATGGTCTTATAGCTTGTTGATGTGCTGGCCAGGCTGATTTGACTCTGTTTAGTAAGGCTGTAGATTTATAAACTCATGTTGTTTCATGGCAGCTTTACCGCTTGTGCTGGTCTTTGCGGAACAGCAAAGAAGAACGTATTGATCTTGATGCACATAAGGAGCAGGACAAAGCTGATGAAAAAGATGAGGAATCAGGTAACTTGAATATCTAGATTCTATCGATATATTTGAGTATCCCTATTTCATTCCTGAAGAAACATTAACATGCTTGATATTCAAAGACACACTCCCTCCCCCCAGCAACAAAACCTCAAACCCCACATATTTAAATGGCTAGTAATCTGCCTTTTACCAATCTATCAAGCTTGGTGTAAATCAGAAGTGAAGTGGATTTGAAGGGAGAAAATCTTGTTCTCTAGGTAGGTAGGGGGCAGTTCTGGGACTAAAGCAACGGAGATGCTTTAGGTCAGAGGTGGTGTGCATTGACAGAACTGTGTGTGGCTCTAGYGTTTGGAGTGAGACAACAAGAATTCACTTGGAAATAGTGGGYAGTAGCCAGGATTGAAGGAGCAAGGATGTGGTGCAAGGCACCATGAAAGCGAATTGCCAGACATATGGGCAAAAGCACCTGCTCTCTTTGCTTTCTGCTTCTGCTGCCAAGTTCCTTTTCATAAATATCCTCAAATTAATTTATTTGTCTTTTAATTAAAAGTGTAGAAAGTATTGAAAAAATTGAGTTTAAGCTTTACAGCATGGTTTGCTTCTCCRATACCAGACCAAGTCTCCAGGCTGCAAAAGGCGCAAGTGTCTTCTGCAAAAGGCTCTCTTGCAACGTGTAGAAAATCACTCTTTTTCCAAGTGAGCTGTGAAAACACAATATTATCTTGATTCTTGTGCTGCCTTGTACTAAAATGTTTYCATGTAACTATGACCATAAATCAGAACTGCTGTATTAAATATAGGAATGTCCTCAGTCGCAGAGATCTTCTAGTGCATGCAGTGGTCCATGCTTACATTTCATGACCAGTGTGTTATTCCTTCCAGTTAATGAGGAAAGTGAAGAAGAACCGGGATGCTTTAAGAAAGCGTACAACTGGTTCTGTGGCTTAGATCAACAAAAAGGACCCAAACTGAGCAAGGAGGAAGAGGAAGCGCTGAAGAAGAAATTGACTGACACAAGTGAAGTGCCGCTTTGGAGAAATGTTGTGAATATCAATGGCATCATCCTATTGACTGTGGCTGTATTTTGCCATGCCTTCTTTGCATAAAACTCTGATTACAGTTCTGAAATTGTACTGTATTGTCAAGCAAAAACGATGACTTGTAGATTTACAGAGTTACATACACTTAGTATTTTCATTTCATTTCATTTGCAAACAACCAGGGTGATTTACTCACTGATTTTGTGATCATAATTTCAACAATCTAAAGATGAAGGCCACTGGGATTTCAAGAGAGAAGATTTCTGTTTAGACATTGAATCAGTCCAGGGCTAATAGAGGTTCAGAATATCCATCCAATATTCTCTCTACTCGTGATACATTTCATATTTTAGGTGCAGAACAAGGCTGCATGAGCCATATTTCWTATCAGGGTTTGTGAACTACCTTTTAGGGTTGATTTTCAACCATTCTTCTTCTGATCATTCAAATTTGTTTTTCCTTTGGCTATGATAATTTGATTACAAAAACCCCACAACAACTGAGGGACTGTATTATGAATTCAAATTAAAAAATCATTTCTGTTCCCTCCAAGCATGGAATATCTTAAGTAAAGGATTTATGTATATGTTGATGTATTTGACACTATATCTAACTTTCTATTATAACTTTTTTCCCTTTTTCTCACTTTTCATTGTGTTGTGTTTCTCAGTAATCAGTGGAACACTAACTGTCTGAATTGATCGCATTTTGAAATTAGGGAAAACATGTCTCAATGATCTTAATAAGAATTCTGCTTCCGATAGATTCTCTGTTTAAGGTTAACTTCAAAAGGGCCTCCTCTCTTTATATTTTAATATGTATCTATACTTGAATGTGAAACTTTTTTATACAAAATACATATATTATATATACATATACAATACATTATATATATGCACTATATATATTATATATATTTAAAATATATATGCATATGTGTGTGTATATATATTTATTCTTACTGATCAATTCCCATCTTGGTATGTAAAAGTTAATCTCTACCCACAATTACTAGAACCTCTTTATCATGGGGTTGGTGTTAATGTATTGCCTCTTTCTATGCACAAAACAATCCATGCACGTGGGTGAAAGTCCAAACCWTCGGAATGCTGGGTTTGCATTTTTCTTCCAAGTACATTTGAGGGCTCTGTACTGCTTTTCTACAAAACTATAAATCTTCCTTACAGAATCATAGAATAGTTTGGGTTGGAAGGGACCTTTAAAGGCCATCTAGTCCAACCCCCCTGCCGTGGGCAGGGACATCTTCAACTAGATCMGGTTGCTCAGAGCCCCRTCCARCCTGACCTTGAATGTTTCCAGGGATGGGGCATCTACCACCTCTCTGGGCAGCCTGTGCCAGGGTTTCACCACTCTCACTGTAAAAAATTTCTTCCTTATATCTAGTCTGAATCTCCCCTTTTTTAGTTTAAAACCATTCCCCCTTGTCCTGTCGCAACAGGCCCTGCTAAAAAGTTTGTCGCCATCTTTCTTATAAGCCCCCTTTTAAGTACTGAAAGGCTGCAGTAAGGTCTGCCTTCTCTTCTGAAGATTTCATTGAGAAATAGAATTCATGCCGTATGACAGTAACAGTTCATGAAGGAGAATAGTCACAGCTGTGAGATATCAGCTAAACCAGTCTGATTGTCTCCACTTGATAAGTTTGATACCAGCTGGAGATACAGGAAAAGATAGATTTAACACTTCAAAGCAAAAAGCAATAGATCTTCTTATCATCTAATTCAGCTTCCTGGGGAATCAAGTGTAAAAAGAAGACATCGGTTGCTGTAATCAAGCTGCACCACAATTCCTTGTTCCTGTTGCACACGTATCGTGGGATGCTGCATTGTCTCAAAGCACTTCAGTATTCTACAGCAGGATGCGCTGGACTTGGAGTGAGTGCATCTAAATAGGAAGCCAGTGTAGTCTCTCTGTATGTGCTACACCACAATGTTGCTGACTCCTGCAGCTTTAATCACTCTCACTTCATAATCTTCTGACAGTATCTTTTCTTCATTTGGATCTAAACCAAAATGCTGTGGATTCTAGTAGAACTGCTGCTCTTCACTATAATCCCTGCAGCATCCTGAAAGGTTTTGTATAGGCCAGATCAAATCAATACTACATAAATACAGTGCAAACCTTTTTCTTATAGTTAATACAGTGATAGAGTATTTTAAAGACCATGGAATTAACCATAGTTAATGGACTATGAAGACCTGTATGTATTAAAGTATTTGTATATTTTGAAGTATTTGGTGTCCACAAAATGATGGGATTTTTATATAACATGATGGAAGACAGCAAAACTTAGTTTGGTGTCTAGATTTTGGCTCTGAGTAATAGTAATGGATGACAAACAAACAAGAAAGACTTTAACGAGGATTGCTTAGATCCCTCTTTGTCATGCTTTGTTACAAAAAGAAAAATATGGTGAAATTATACAACCATTTGGATAAAGACAAATAACAGAAATTATTTCCTGGYAGGTTGAGCAGCCTTTAGATGACCTCATGCTTAATCAGGCACCATCACTTCATTTTCCTTCCCAGGATTAAAGAATTTTGAAAAACTAACTCTCRGTTCCCAGGGACATTCACCGTACATCCTCAGCAACCTGCTTTCATTCCGGTCTGAAAACTGGATATTGTAGAGGGCAGAGTTCAAATGTTTACATAAAGTTTGAGTGCTGCTTGGAGTACTCCTCTGATTTTGTAGAATTTCATAGAAAAATTGCCTGATATTGTGAACAGCTGTTAAAACTTTTTATGTTTAGATTAATAGTTAAATGCCACCCCAGGTTGGTAGCTATTGCATTCAAAGGCAGCTTCGTGATTTTAAGGAAGTGACTTTTCTTCCGTTCTCGGGGGAMCTCTGTCCATGTTACAGCTGTTGCTGCGGGACATTCTCAGACAAAACCCAAAAAGTAGCTTACACTGTCCTGGGCATTCTCATGCTTGCGAAATGGGAACAGTGAGCACATGCTTGTTTCCCGCATTTGACTGTAAATTTGAAATAATTCTGGTTAGTGGAGAGACTCCACATATATCTCTGGCTAATAGCACAATACACATGCACGGCATGTACAGCATAATACAACTCTATTTCAGGTGATCCTGAGACCTCCCAGCTTATCCTGTCAGGTAAGATATAGGGTTACAGCTTATTTTAGTGGACTTTAGGTAGATATACAGAATTATTTTAAACGAACTGTACAAAATAAAATAAAACAAAAAATTCACCTAGTAGCACTGTAACAGATGTATAAAGAACACAMACTAAACAAATCAGATCTTCCATTTCAGAATTACTACATAATTTTCAGGCCAAGTCCTGAAAAAGGGTAACCACTTTTCATTTATGTTTTCATTTTTCTGTATCAAGTATCTCACAAATGTTAATTATTAATGATCATCAGAACACTCTGTTCCTAGAACGCACAATTTGGTTTTATTCCTATTTTGTTATTGAAAAAGCTTGTGCACTGAAATGCCACAATCACTGSGGGAGGGAAGGTCTGTGGCATAATTTGGAATACATCTACAGTAACCATGGTTTGGTTTTAASCAGAATGTCTGCCCATGGTGAATTAGGACATAGCACAAGGCTGAGGTCTTCAGGTGTAAGTGATCRTTGTGATCAGAGCACCATCAGCAGCTGCAATTGCTAATTGGCTCAACTCCTGCTCAGATCACTTTCTTAACTGGGAAAATTAGGGATGTTTATATGAAGTAAAAGCTGACACAAAAATAAAGAGCAAAGAGTAATGATAATATATGCATCACCAGCAGTGACTGGCATGTGGGAGAAAAGCTATAGAGCCTTGGTTATTGTCTTTGAAGAACACTTGAATTCATTGGTTGGAAGCACTSAGCTGGAGGAGAGTTTAAAGGTGATACTCCCAGGGACAGACAGTCACACTGCACAGAAAAGGGCTGTTCACAGTCTGTGGGGTCACAGCAAAGCTGTTCTCTGGAAGGCTGCTGGTTTTTTTAAATTTATTTAATGATCTTACGTCCTAGCTGCAGGTCTCTGTGTCCAGCACCTGCAGCGTTACTCTGTGGTAGCAAGAAAGCGAGGGAAGAGAGCAGTGGTTAGAGCTTCCTTTGTTCAACTTAAAATACAGTATCACAGATTTAACAACAGTGGGCCATACATCACTAAGAAAGATGAGAAATGCAAAACCCCCCTGTTTTTACTTGGTGATTCACGGCATTTTTTCATGGAGTGTGTAGCRCAGGCCTGTACTTAAAGGAACTTAAAGGATGGAGTAAAACTGCACTCACTCCAGTATCTACTAGTTCTGATGAAAGACAGTATAACCAGCACCAGTGCCTCAGGTTAATACCCTTATAACTAGTAAAATAGGTTGGCTTTTTTGTCCCTTCTSAAAAACACTCCATCTTGTCATCTCCCACGGGAAGCTGAGAAAAAGCAGCATTTCCCCGGAGCTCTTGAGCCCACCCTCCCTCACCTGGCGCTGCCTAAGGCGAGAGCAGCTGTGCCCGCGCTGTRCCCGCAGCTCCCCTGCCCTGCCCTTCCTGAGGTACCTGGAAGAACTTCACGCTGAGGTAAGTGTGAGCTCATCCTACTCTGTGCAGCATTTTTATTTACAGTATCAGAGCCTCTAACTTTAAAAACTTAATTTATATTCAAACTATCTCAAAACAAATTATTGCAATGGTTTTTCATTCATTCAGATTGCAAATTTAGTCTTGCTAAAAATAGATCCTGTGCTTGAACTTTTCAGCATATTAGTTTTGTGTGTAGCCACAGAAAAGACATTCTGCCCTTCTGGTTTAGTATAATTAGCCAAATCTGACTTTCCCAGATTCTTTATTTTGACCTTAGATAAATTTCTTACTTCTATGCATTTTTAATATGACTTTTTTTTTTTTTTTTATTAAGTAGAAAATGTAGTGGTGGGAAGCAAAAATACTCCCTGCTTTGGAACATGAAGAGATAGAATTAAAAGCTGCCATTGTCCAGAGCAGGACAGCATGGTTTCCAACTCCTGGACTTCTGAAAGCAAATTGCACAGGGAAATGAGTCTGTAGTTGCAAGAACAAAAAGCCATAATATTCTTAACCTTCTGGAAACTTAGAAAAAAACTAATATAAACCTTTACACATTCAAAATGAGCTCTGCCTGGGTGGGACACAGGCTTATACAAGGTGGTCTTGTTTCCCATGAATGCAGCTGTCTTGTCTCCTGGTATTGCTGAGAATTGTTAGGCAGCTGATTTGAAAATTTGGTCTGTGTAGAGTGTAACTGGATTAATTCCAGTATTGACCCAGGACCACATTAATTATATCTGGGCCTTAATCGTTGTTGGCTTCAAGCTAAAAAGACAAATCATTTTTCATTGATGTTAAAAATCTGCCTAGGTGGTAGATGTCATCGTAGCGTAGAGCACTGTGGAGCATATAGCGCTAAAAACAAAGACTTGCTGTATACACAGCACTTCTTTTGAAACAATGAGTTTAATTATAGTGTATGAGGGTGCCAGATCCTGACATGTTAATTTAAGTATTTATAATGTGTATGAAGCAGTTCAAAAGGATCTTTGGCATTTTTATGACCAAGTCTGTGGCAGCTTTATTATGGAGTATACTCGACTGAAAGCTAAGTCAGTCCAAGGGGAAGCATTCATCAGCTGCGTGTCTTTGATCCAGCTAATTGTTTTACTGACACCTAGAGTGCTAATTAATTGCTCAGCCTCACAAATTAGGGACTGTTGTCACTCATTCCACAGCTATAGACAGCCACGGCACTCCCCATACACATTATATTTCAGTACTTTCCCTGGTCATTAGTCCTTAGCTGCATGTTGAATGAATGTTCAACACCAAGGCAACTGTAAACCAGCAAGTGTGTCTCTAGGACTAAATCTGTGACTTGGGGCAGAAAACATGTCCTCGTTTGAGAGAGAATGCCCATAGAAAGCTATCGGTACTGCAGGTTGCCCATTTAGCATCATGTATCATCAGTGTCATCATCTTGGTGGTGAAGTTCAAGGGGAACGTGACCCAAACTGTTCCTGCCCTTGGACCTCCTAGGACAGGTGACCTTCGTTTTATCAGAATGTCAGTACTACAAGAATTTTAGGATGCGTTTTTCATTTTGTGCCCTGTTTTAAGGGCAACACTGTACTCAGCAGTTAAGTAATAACTGACAGAAGCCCAAATACTGCTACGGCCAAAGGATATCTTGGGTCAACTCCAACCTGATTGATAAATCAGTGTTACTGTAACTTCAGTACATCTTGTCCTCCTTTGTTTCAAGACTTAGCGTACCTCAAGAAAAAGAAAATCCTTAATCATATTTTTTTTAGATATGAAAACACATTAAATGATTATTTGCTAAATTATAGAATCAAAGTTAGTTTAACAATGAGTAAGAGTACTGAGAATTCCAAACCTAAAAATCCAGGCTTATGCTATATATTTTCTACTCAATTCTTTTTACCCTGTAATTTCTGTTCATGCCACTGGGTTGTTTTTTTGTCTCTCTTCCAAATATGTTTGGGGGGAACTTGGATATTTCCTTTTTTCACCATCAGTTTCTCTATCTGTGAAMACTTTTTCAAGGACTTATTCTTGATTGCTTTGATTTCCCAACTACTATTTCAGAGCTGTAATCTCATCTCCCATCTTATAGTCACTGCTTTAACAGGGAGATTCAGAATTACACTGAAACATATCCCCAAAATTATTGGACATCTTACTAACTGTTAACATTGGTAGATGGTCCTTATTACTACATGCTGGTTTTGTGCCTTGGTTACTAAATATGCGGGTAGCCTATAGTATAAGCCCTATAAAATTATATTTCTTCCTTTTTTGTTACATCTTCTAATAAAACAGGGTATGTTATTTCCTGCCAAATAACATAAAAAGAAAGCATGTCCACATTTTTCTGGGGAAAAAAAAGCAAATTGGGACATTTAGTTAGGAGTTTTACCTAGTTGGCTGATTTCAATTACATTTGAGATCTCAAAGGTCTTTATAAAGAATCTGCAGGGACATTTCAGATCTCGAACTGTGGYCGAGAAGCTCATTTTAGGAAGGAGATTTAGGAATCAGCATATTACTGGGAGCAATAGTGTGTTACATTTTAATATACTCTGAAAAATTATTTTCTAGAATAGAAACTTACCTCGTAATGCAGGTTCCGTATGGTCAGGATTGCAAAGGAAATAGCGTGATGTTTCTTTGCTATATAAAGTAGACCCGTGCATYGCTCCCTTGTCTCCCACGCTGTGACGGGGTTTGCTGCGCTCGCCTGCACTGGCCTCCTGCAGCGTAACCCCGTGTGAGACACCAAGACAATACAGCTCTAGAAACACCACAGATTACAAAAGTGCTCTGCAATAAATGGGATTATTTCTGCATTAGCGCGTGTTCTCTGTAGCACCCCATGCTTCACACGGGCTGTTTAACTCTGCCACCGTCTTACATTGTGCTGTGCCCCTGCAGACGTGTCGCCTGCAGTCCTTCCCATAAACTGCAGYGAGCTGCACCACACCTGAGCGTGTGAATTTGAATTATAATAGCTGCAAACTTTTTGTCASTAAATATAGCTTTATAAGTAAAAAAAAATAATTTAATAATGGTTCCTGGCTGTTCTGTATACAGACTTTTGAATTTGAATTTTGGTGTTTATATAGGCAGTACATGGCCAATATAGCCAAATGGAATTACTGTTGTGATTGAAATATCACATTTTATGTTCTCAGATGTAATAGTGCCAAAGTATTGCAGAGACAAAAGCTGATGTGTGGAAGGGGTACCACTAGCATCCGTATTTCAGAGTTCAGTTAAGGCTTTGTTCCATTTTTGTATTGTGCGTGTATGTACGACAAGAACATTGATACCGTACAGGGCCTTATTTGGAAAGAGTTTATTTTGCCTCTAAAGCAATGATCAGGCAGATGCTCAGAGTGCAGTACTTATGGTCCAAGCCAGCTAAATTTCTTCTAGTCAGAGCAGCTCAGTCTGGATGGTCTTATTTCTACATCTGAACAAGCTAATTATTTTGTGAACTCGTTGAAGTGTGATACCTGAATTATCGGGGAAGGCTGTGACAGAAGTTTGGAACTGAGCTAAAATGATCATTGTTAATGCATTTTCCTGCAGCAGTTTTCTAAGTGAGTTTTCTAGATGAGCCTACCACTCTCCCTTGTTCCCTAGTTCTTTACTGAACATTTAGCATGTTATTAAGCTGCCTCGCTCTCTTTTATTGAACTGGATGCACTCTGGCATCAGTGTGTATTACGTATGAGTGCCTTATGGATGTAAAGTGTGTTTAAAAGGCAGAGTTCCTCCAAGATCCTGCCCAGAGGGAATGAATCCAACGGACTCAATACTTTTAAATCACATCTTCATAGGAGAGGAAATTCACCCTTTGGTTAGGTTATGGAAGAGAAACATTTTAACTTTAATCACTCCTACAGAGTAAGTTTGCTCTTTGTATAAGGGTAATGCAGTTTGCAGCGTGACAGTGGGTTTCTGCAAAAGAGAAGCAGCCCTGACAAATAACCCCTTTATACAGATGAGGCAGCTTCTTTGTAGCTACAACTTCTAGGTATAAAAATACACGTTAGAGTAAAACTATAAAAATACCATGTTAGGGTACAACCTGAGTGAAAACAAATGGGACTTCCTGTGAAGCTGTCACCTGCGCTATGACACCTTTCTTGGTCGCTGAGAATGGCCAGGATTTGTCCTGCTAGCTTGCTTTGTTTCTTTGCCCAGGCCTTCTGCTGATGCCTCTTAAACTACACACTTGCAACCACAGATAGAGAAATTTGCCACRTATCTGTAGTGACCTGCCTTGACTACACAGTGAGTAAAATGCTACTGAACTTCCCACCATTTCAATTGCCCATTGGCTCTAAACACAGGAACGACCATATTTCCTTCAGGCAATTTATGTCTTGTTGGATAGGCTTGCTTCTAATAAACAGCTTGAACTTTCTATGTTATTCTCAATTCTATGAAGTTAAAGGKTTTTTTGTTGTTTTTTTCTTTTTTTAAAAAAGTGTTGAGTTTTTTAAAGAAAAAAAAMCAAACACATTTTTCCAAAATAGGGGACATTTTCAGTTCTCTGTTCTGTTTATCTCCTCATCTCTCTGTTTAGGCAGCCCTTACTTGTAGAATACTCGAGGTTGCAAGGGACCTCTGGAGATCATCTTGTCCAACTCCTGTCGGACTAGACTGTAACATTAGGATCAGCTTCCCTCTCGCCCCCACCTTCTCCCCAAAAGTGAGCCACAATGGCAAAACTCTTCAGTTCTGGCACAACACTTCCACTTCCATTGTATTTGTTAATTTTTGTACTCAAAGGAYAGATTACAGCTGAACAAAACCACAAAACACCAAGTACTAGCACAAACGCAGAGGCACTTTTGTTCCATACTATAACCAATTTCAGATAGGGGTCTGCCCCCAACAGAGCTTTACCAAGGGCTACCCTAGTAAAGTCTTTCTGACTTATTTTCCTTTTGCCCTAAGCGTAGACAACTGCACATGGCAGCCCTGAGCCTGGCTCCAAGCACACAGGAGAAAACCTGCCTGTTGAGATCCTCCCCAGCCTAAAAACACGTGAGAAATCACTGCAGCTGCGGCTCAGGGGGAGGCTGCTGACACATACAGCGAGAGCGGGACTCGGAAGGGGCCGCAAAGTAAAGCTGCTACTAAAGCAAAGTAAAGCAAGGGCTGCTACTAAAACTCTCCTCCAGAAGTCATTAGCTGGGGGTATTGGAGTGTTGCATGGATAAATCTCATCACAGGACAGGGTTAGGCTGAGGTGCTCTTAGCCCAGGGCAGTGGGGTCCATCTCCACCAGATTCACCGCTGGCAAGTCTTGTCAGCAACTCCATTTGTCAGAAGCGTGCTGATAAGTATTTGGTTATATTTTAGGCTGGCAAAGTCTCATAATTCTCTAGGGGAAGCCCTTCTATGACATTGCCATTGCTTTTTCTGTGGTGATGCTCTGAATGGTTCTAATCCCATGTTCAACATGTAAATTCCTGTTGTTAGGTCAATTTCTCAGCATAGACAAGACTGCAGGAGAGGTTAATTATGAACCTTTCTTTCTAATATAATTAGTTATTGATTAATGTTTGATAGGCTGAGATTTAAAAAAAAAAAAAAGGAGAGACCATTATGAAGAATACAAGAAGGATCAGTTTTTTGTATCACGGGAAAATCTTGATAACTCAGGAAATAACTCCTAGTGGAGAATTCTAGACTTCCTAACTTTTCTTTTTCCCCATTATTTTTCTCGTGACCTGCAATGTAGATGTGAAACTGTTGACAAATGACTTTTCAGGAGGAACTGATCCAGAGTAACCGAGGAAGGGAGTTTTATTTTTGAGGGTCTCCTATAATCCTGCAACTTTTACAGCCAGAGAACAACAGAGGGCAATAGATCTCTATGAAACATCACATCTTCAGAAAGGTTTCCATTTGATGACACTGATGGCAATTTTGGCAGCTCTTTTCACTGCCTCAGAGGGATCATTCAGACACTGCTGAAATGTGTCTGTATGATCGAGGAGTGTCTTGCGGCCCTCTGGTAGCTCAGCCAGCATGGTGAGGGTTTTGATTGCACTCAGACGGGCTTTGCTGGTTTCCTCAGCAACCAACTTCAGTAAAGGTGGAATGGCTTCAGCACCTAGGGCTGAGAATCTCCCTGTAGAGAAATAAACTTGCTTTAAAACGTGTTATTACATATAATCAACATGCTTTTGAATTGCTACTTTCTCCTCCCTGCCCAGCTACAGCTCTGAACACCCCAGAGAGTGCGGTGCAAAGAGGTAGGACATGCTTTTGAAGACCAAAGCTAGCTGCAAGCTGTTTATTTTTAAGAAAAAAGATCTTTCTTTGTTAACTTTATCTGCCTTGCACATTATTATTTCATTTGCAACAAATTATCTAAGAATATATGAGGCACCGAATGATAGGATAAACTATTGGGAGGGCTTAGATGCCCTTAAGAACATCCTCTATTTTATTTTTAAAGACACTTCAAACACTGAGATCCACTCCTGTGTTGTCTTTGGAAGCCAGGGGGACGGTTGCAGAGGAGGACTGGAACACAACTGCTGTTATTAAGAGTCTTTTATGTCTAATTACTCATTCATCACACTGAAAATTTAGTAGTTAGTATTTTCAGTGTCATGCAACTTACTTGGGAGAACTACAGACCTTATTAATATTCATTCCTCTCCCAACTGTGAGAGAGAAACTGCCTCTAACCACAAAAAGAGTTTCCAGAAAGTAGTGCTCCTCTGTTGGGGACTGGTGATTCTGAGTAGCTTCAGGTATGTGGATTGCTGGGTGGTCGGGACTTGCATGGAAAATGTTCCCCCTCYGGAGCAGCACTCTGGAGGGAAACGACACAGGTGGGGTAGATAAATAACTTCTTGACCTACTTCAGGTGAATGAAATGTGAAATATACTGTCCCCCCTAGACACTATGGGGGAGCAACAATAGTTGCTCGAGACAGATCTAAAGAAATGTCCTAATCTTACAGCTTCTTGGAGAGCTTTAACACTATCAGAAACYGAGGACTTGGGAGATGGAAGGGCAAAAGTTTTGTTACTAGCTTGCCTTAGAATTGGATTTCCAGAAAGTATCCCAACAGTACTGCCTCTGTCTCTCACCTTGAGGTTTAACAGTAGCAAACATCAGTGCTCCTGTGGCACTAGCTTGGACTTCAGGATCTGTATCTTCCAACAGGCTCACCAGCACAGGAATAACTTCCTCACATACCACGCTTTTGCCCTCTGGATGAGTACTGTGCAGAAAATATGGTTATTTCTTGAACTGCGTCTGCTAACCACGCAGCTACCCACAGCTTCCCCCCATGCCTGGACCCCTGCAGCGCTCCTTCGTTTCATGACAACAGTGCTGACACAGTCCTCCTCTCTGTTCTCCTTGGAGTCACAATGTTCTGACTGCTAGACAGATGGCAAGCACCCAGCCACAAAGAAAGGAAAGGGGATGTCTGTTTGTGCCTGCTGTCTATTAAATCTACTTGCTAATACAATATTGATGATATCGTATTAACCTATGTTAATGGGTTAATGTGTGGGCTTAACAATTTTTTAGGCTATTTTTAGGTGATGTTTGGATTTTTTTTTACTTTCTATGATACCCYGGAGATTAATGGGCAACAGCATGTAACAGGATGTAGGATTAAATGTGCTGGTGGTCCCAATGGCAATTTAGTTAGAAACCTCACTGTTGAACCCTAAACAAATTTTAAAACCTGCTAAATTAGGAGTCTGCAATTAGTTCTTCTCCCAGGTCAATTTTCTCTCTTTCTTTCCAGATGTTCTAATGCGGGGAATATTTAACATGGCCYAGCTACTGCAGGGACCTAGAATGTAGCTGATGTCCATACTCCATTTCTGCTTTCTTCCTATGACTCATTTTTATACTCTCTTCCTTTTCCTGTAAGATCTCGCTTTGTTCTAGGACATTAGAAAGTGTTTTGTGCCAATTGGTATGTAAATTACATGATCTGCAGACCTTTTTACACTAGACATCTGTTGAGCACTTTTATTATATTTTGTAACTGCAGGACAGTGGGCTTAAGTTGTTCCTTTCATCAAGTGTTTGATACATAAATTTAATACAAAGATTGCTTTTTCTGATCCATCACTGAYGTATGTAGCAGCCTGTGTCAGAAAACTCTTTCTGTCCTCAACCACACTGAAAGTTTCCCAGGATTTTTAATTTTTTGAGAGAGCACGGTTGTCCAAAAAAATAAGGGAGCTTCTCCCTCCCTCTGTAGTGGTCAGAATCTTGTTTTCACATGATTTCTCATGCAAGAATTTTTTCTCCGCAGTGCTGTACCAGGAAAAAAAATCCTGGTTTCACTGCCAATACTGAAGACAAATAGAAGGAGAAGGAATGACATTTCCTCATCAGCATCTGCTTTCTTGAGTTATGATTTTTAGAAGTCTTTATGAGCAGTTATGATTTTTAGAAGTCTTCTACCTATGTGTGCATTCAGGCTGATATTGCTTTACATGTGAAATGTGACAGCTTCAATGTGTAGTGGAACACAACTGTAAACTAGTGACATTGATTCACTCATTAAATGAGTATTTTCTTGGGCTTAAGCATTACAGACAGATTTCTTTTCCTTTACCCAATTTCTAACAGCACCCAAGCTGCTTTGCTTCTGATGGCCACTGACGAGTGTGTGAGCTTTTCCTTCAGGATAGTAATGGCACCAGTTGCTAGAGCTTCAGAAGCCTCCACACGCAGRCAGTTGGAGAGTGTATCTAGGATTAGCTCCTGGATTCCATCTGACTCAGTCTTCAATTTGAATACAAGTAAGGGAATCAAACCGGCATGCAGTATGCTAACAGCCCCTACAGAAGGAGACAGAGGAGGAACATGGGTGAGGTGTGAGTGCATTTACTATTTCTACCTGCACTTTGAATCTCTTAACTGGATCAAAACACATATGGTAACTCATTTCCTTACACAGATGTGGGATTGAGAGATGGAAACTACTACAACACTGCTCTGTTCATAAATGCCGTTTTAGCATTGCTTCCTCGGGAAGCTTCCCCAACAGTCCTGTAAAGACATCAGCCCAGGTAATAACCAAAATGGCAATTGCTCTGATGTTCCCAATTTCCCCCACTATAGTATTTCTCCCAAAATTATTCTTGCTAAGAAAATACAGGGAAAAAAAAAAAAAAAAAAGTAAGTCACCTCATATCCAGCCTTTCTAACTGTTCTCAACATAAACAGATGCTAAGAGAGGCTGAGATGTGAGCCTTTAGAGCTAATATTTTGATTCTCCACTATGGTTTCTGTGGGGGAAGTCAAGGCTTTGGAAACTGTCAGCTTCTTCACACATTTCGTTGTAGTAATTCTGWCATGGGGAAAACTTAAATTTTGAGCTTTCCAGCAGCCAGTGCTCTTTCACTATCTCCTAAAGGAAATGGCATCAAAGGTAGAAAGATCGTCATTTGCCCTRCAAGTGGTGTCTTTGCTATGAGCAAGTGTCTGATCTGTACCATTTCTTACACAATACTAAGTCAGCTCTGAAACAGCAATGCCATGGGAAAGCAGAAAGCAGAACGTACTGTCCACGAGTAAGTATGTGAAAACAAAATTCTCCAGCTGTCTTGTTGCTAAGACTGRTTCTTTGGTTGCTAAGAGAAATGTGGCTCTTTTCAAAGTGATTCATATATGGTTAGATAAGGAAGTTTTGCGGATAAGAGTCATCAAGGTATTTTCAAATGAATCTCCACAGTCAGGGATAAAAGGGCAAGTGGGGAAGAGTTTTTAATGGCTCTTGGCAGTGCACAGGAGAAATCCCTCAACTTGACAATCAGGTGAAAAACATGATTCTAATCTAGAGGTTATTCTGTTGTACATATTTCTGAGGTTTTGCTGACATTGAATAACTTCTTATGTTACTAACTTCTTAGGATCCACTTTACTAATGCAAATGCAAAGAAATGCCTAGGGGTGATATTATTACGGCTTTTACTACCTGTGCTACATTTGGAGGTCAGTTGCTGTGAGAATTCAAATAAATAATAAGGAGAAACAGATTCAGACAATTCACTCTTCAAGGCTAACAACATTTTAAAAACAAGGATTTTTCCTTGTGCCAGAAAGGCAAAGCAGGAAAGGAAAGTGAAAAAATGTTACCTTTGAAGCTGTGGCTCTGTGTATCACTAGATGGGGGGTTGGCACTTTCATAGTAAAAAACCCAAAACCTCCACCCTATATTTATGTCCCCTGGAGGAACGAAAAGAAGAAAATTCTCAAGGATCAGCTCCAGCCCATTCATACTGTCCCCACAGAAGGATGTGATAAAGGAAACCTGCAGTATTGGTCTGGCAGAGGACTCCCTTGGAGAGGCCCCCGCGAAGGAGGCAAAGCTTGCACAGCTGGCTCCATCACCCCCCACCGCCTTGGCAAGGATCACAGGTGCTGGGATCGTAGGTTATAGGCGTAGAAGGGGTATGGGTGGGTTAGACAACAGGAAGGATATGGCTGGCAATACTCCGTGCCACGCGGAGTCCCAGGCGGTAGGAAACCCAGTAGCGAACTGCTCCCATGGAAGTAGCTTAAAGCAGTCTCAGATRACCATAAATCACAGCCAGTATTGGTTTGGCCACACTTCCCAATGGTCTTTTGAAATAGCCTATGAAAGACAAGATTTTTCAAAGTCAACTTTTAAAACTCCCCCCAAAGTTTTTCATGAAAGAAACTATGTGGCCTGTGTGCATGAAAYTGGGATACCCAGACTGCTCACACAGTCACCATGTAAACTTCTAAATTCTGGGTTGCTGTGGAAATCAGTATAAAATCAAAATTTGGGAGGTACAGTTTCAGAGGAAGTTTAATGAATTGGAGGTGATAAGACTTATAAGCTGACATTCCCTGTAGTAAGCACCTATTTATTGTACAGTTGCTTTAGCAGATGATCTGTGATACTTTTGAACCAAAACCACATCTGGATTACTTGACCTTAAAAGCGATTTCACTCTTTCTAGATAAGATAACACACTGAATGTAAATGTAAATAAGAGTAGCAAAGAACTGAAGTTTAAACTCCACGCTCCTCCAGAGCCTTTGTGTAGCTTTAATTCAYGTTGATACCAATCTTCCTTGGGATAGTGTTACACCATAAGCATTTCATCACATCATTTCATCAGCAAACACTTGTTCTTGCACAGAGCAGCCAGCATTCTGGCTTGAGCCCAGAGAAGCCATTGCTTCCTTTAATTTAACTTTCCATCTTCCTGCAACAAGTATTGCTATAGCATTCTGTCTGCCTTTCTCATGCTGGTAGAAGTACATGTTTCTTTCCCAGACAGGTTTCCATTACTATTTTTTTCACTTGCTTTCAAATACTTAATAGCCATTTTTTAACCCATCATCTTAATCTCCATTTTTAGTTTCCTGCAGTTCCCTCTTTTTCAGGACTTCCTTGCTAACTTATTTCAGTTTTCTTGATCACTTTATCATCATATTGCCAGTAAGTGCTATCAGCATTCAAGTTTCAATTCTTTGTGTCTGTATCTTTCACTTATCTTCTAATATCTTCACCCAATACTTCCAACTAGACAGGACTGCTTTCATTGGCCCCTGAGTTTACTCCTTCCAGTTAATGTTTATTGACTTTCTTCGACTCGGTCATCCCTAATTCGTTGCATTTGCACTTCATGTCTTCTTTTGGTGCTAGCCTTTACTATTGCACTGCAGTCCCGAGTGCAAAATACACAACAAAGCCACTTTATGTCTTTCTGTTTCAATACGGTGGCAAGATAATGTACAGAGTGTTGTCTAGGACAGCTTTTATTTTGTGGAGCCACTAAGTAGTATTTATTCTGCGGTCAGAAATACCCATCTAGGTAGCGGGTGCTTATTTTGTATGAACACTCGGGCTGTTTTCATTTTTTTATAACATGTTTTATTTTACCAGGCCAGGTCTCTGTACCAAGAGCTTTGTTATCTACTGTTTTTGTCAAGCTGTCCTATCTGAAATGCTATCATGCTACTAAAGGGAGCTTCCCAGATACAAATATAGAAACAAAGATGAATTGTTTGACCTTGTCAAAAGTCTCAATGTGGTGAAGAGAAAAAGGGTGGAGAGGAAAGGCCATCAACAACAACAACAAGAGACTACCTAACAGTGAGACTGAAATTTCCAGGTGGAAATTCGTCATGGTTTTCCCAAGGGAGCCAAGGGGTGAAAGGTCTAGGGAGGTAAAAGGGAAAAGGGAGGAGACAAAATCAGTGGAAAGCTGTTTGAGAGTTACTTGTAAATTAGAGCAGTCTCAGATCCTTGCATCTTACTGAGCAGGCAATAGGAGGGGAAGGTAAGCTAGTGTTTCTTGTAGTCCTATGCTGAAAAACGCAGCGGCATCCTCAGGATCTTGACTTTTCATTAAAATACTTCCCTTTCAAAGGTGATTTATCTATTGCAGAGAGTGTTCTAGATACCCTGGGCATAGTGAAGTAGTAAGGAAAAATGTTTTCAAAATGCAAATAGTTGCATTTGCAGCTGCATAGTTAACATMATTATTGATCTGTTTTTCTGAGAACTTGTATTCTTCCCTCGGGCTGCTTTTTATCTGAGCGCTCATCTCTTCCTTCTCATAACCCTCTGGCCACTCTCATCCTCCCTTTCCTGACTTTTTTTTTTTTCAAATAGACTCAAAGAGGAGTAGCCATTTATTCTGTTCTCTCAGTCTGGCTGCAGGGCATGTAAACAAATTACATTTTGTAGAAGACAAAGGAGTCATTTATAGTACATAACAGTGGTGTTTTGTTTTGTTTTTCAATTACATAGATCAATTAAATCACATTACAAATCCTTTTCCTTACAAATGTCGGTTTTCAACTCAAAGCTATTTAAATGTTTGTTTTAGTACAAATCATCTACTTCATGCATGGCCACAAAGTGATGTACAGTGTAGTATAGCATAGTAAAATAATACGTAAACACAGATTCTATATAATATGACTGTTTTGTTAACGCCTCGGATGTCTCTTTGCGATGTTCACACAACTGTTGGAAATGCTCAGTAACAGCATTTCTACTTAGGAGGGGGCACACAAGGCAAAGAAAAGCAGAGCCAGACACAGTCGAAGGGGGAATGCTGCCTAGCATCCCGGTGAGCTATCAGCACACCCCGAACGTGGTGGCTGGGAAAGCCCAGGGTGGGAGCTCACTAACCGTGAGTAGCCAAATGGTCCTGACAGAATTTCTAGACCTAGCAGCTCTCTCGCCAGCACTGCAATAGTTYAGCACCATTTTAGAGGTAACAAAGTGTTTATTAAACTAATGAGTGCTAGCACATATTATATACATTTAAAAACGCAGTGCTTATATAATGTTTCCTTTCTGAGTGACAAGATGATGGCAGAAGATCCTTCCCTGGCACACCTTCTTTAATAACTCCTTGCTCACTACTGTTTAAATTGAAAAAAAAAAAAATTATTCTTTATACTCCCTGAGAAGATTTCTGAGTCACCAGTCACAAGAGCATAGTTTGAGAACCCTGTAGTAGCCAATTTAACGTTAAGATTCAGTATTTTGAGTCTCAGTGCTTCCAGCATTAAGGCTGCGTCAGGGAGTAGATTAAATATAATACTACTATAAAACTGGGCTGAAATGTCTTTCTGGTAAGTTTGGAGCAGGAGGTAGACCACATTAAAAGAAATAGAATTCATCTGCCTATACCCAGTGGGCCTTATGAAGTCTTCTAACTGAARAGGAAAATTCTGTTGACACCTTTGAACGTCAGAATATTTTCTTCTTCTTTGCAACAATAATTCTCTGTCTTTCAATGATAATTTAACAGGAATAAACAGTAGTGTCCCAAAGGATGCCTATGCCTAGAGACAAACCTTTAACTCCTTTAAGAGTATCTCTTAAAGGACTGAGAGGTCGAAAATCCCTGTTTAAATGAACTGAAGAGCTACTAGGATATTAAGAGAGCTGAGGAAAACACTGCAGATATTGGTATTGGACTAGAAATAGTAAACAATTCTATTTCAAACCATTTCAAATCTGTGCATTGGCTAAATGCATTTGTCTTATGACAACCCTAGGGATTTACCAGGTATAAAATCACAACCTCAGTAGTAGTGTCTGTCATATYCTCACTAAAAATACAATAGCTGTAAACTTTATAAAAGCATTATGGGATCTGCTTTTGAAGCCGCTGAGAATTTTTCCAATGCTAAGGATTTCRGGATGTTACCTGAATGAAAGACATAATAGAAATTAAGGTTATAAAAATATTTWAAAGTCAGCAGTACACTGGAGAAGCTCATAATGTGGCTGCCTCTGGGGATCCTTTAAAAATCCAAAATGTTTCCAGCATTAACAAGGAACAGGAAAGATTGGTCTGATAACAAGAGATTCCTAATCCTCAGTAAAGAATGAAAGAGACTCCTGCATATCTTGTTTTTGTTTTTAGGAACTTTGCTTTAGTGTGTGTGAAATTGTAACATCAAAGCACTGCTGAAAATAATTAACATAGAGACTACAACTAATGTAYCTGCATTAGCTTCTCTACTATAATTTAGAAAGCCAAGAAACAGATTAACTTTTTWAAAAAAAATATTGTCATTTTGGTAGTAAATAAGACTGCCTGTGACCTTCTGCTTGAAAGCAATGGGTTTAACAATCTAAATCATATATGCCCTRTGAAAAGAGGAGTAATATCTAAAGAACTTAAAAATTCTGGTCTACAGAATGTCTTTTATCACGGCATGTCTAGARACCCTGGGGATGAATTAGACAGAGCAGACTTGTGTTTCACATAGAGGCAATTTCCAATCTGAAAAATAAATCTTGGATTCTGTTTTTGTACAAGAATTATCTACAGGGTAAGATCAATAATTGACCAAGACAAGTACCCTACTTCTGACTGATGTCAGATCCTTTAGTGTAAAATCACCAAACCCACTGTGGTGGAAATAATGAAGTGTGCTCTCTGTTGTCGTAGTGCATAACCCATGAACTGTGGATTGCTGGTCATTCATATGGCATCAGAAGGTAGTCTCCAAAATGAAAGCAACTTTTCCTTCTTTTCATAAAACTGTATTCATACTTTGTAATATACAAGAAGGCAAACAACCAAAATGAAGGTGAAATAGAAGTAACAAAGTAACGCAGGCTTATAAATTTTTTTCCTAGCTCTAATTGTTGATAGTCTGCTTGCACATTGAAGTATAAGCATTGATATCTTTTGCAGTGTTTTTATTTTGCCCTTCAGAGCTCTAGCTGCTTGCACCTCCCATATAATTAGTCTTCTTTAAGTTTCCTAAATTTSTAACTTACTTAACATACAGATACACTCATGATCATCCTATATACCTAAGTGTATGAATGCACGTGCATACATATAACATGCATTCAACTGATCTTGCATGCATTTTGGTCACACAAATTAGGAAATTTCTTGGCTTTTATTTCTCTGGCAAAGTACCTTTCCTTTATTCAGAGAAAGATTTTAAAAACTGTAAAAATTAAAGACTGAAAATAACCCAGAAGGTGGTTTTTTTCTTGTTCTTTTGGATGAAGAAGGAAATGCCATCCTGAAATGTATTAATTTTTCTCTACAGGGAAGACTTTGCCAAAATGCATGAAGGAAGGAAAACAATTTGACATATGTACTTCTTGCGCCAAAATCCTCAGATCAATTATTGTAGGGAAAATTAAAGCCTTGAGATAACTAGTCCCAAAAAGCTGAGCCTCAGCCACTGAGTTGCTATCCCACTTCAGATTTTCCAGGTCAAAATTTGGCCTTTTTTTCTCCTGGTCAGTAACGGAGACATGTAGCTATAAGATGAGACTAAAAGGGATGCAGCCCTTGACCATAAGAGACTCTGCCGACATTCTGCTTCCACAAGTACAGCATTCACAGAAAACAGGGAATTTAGTGTGCATAACACAGAGAATATGTTCMGAAGAGAAGCTGGACTGGCACATTCTCTAACACTAACTTAAATATTGGATTTTATACTTTATACCAAGCATGTGCATCAAGAGTGTAGAAAATGTTAACAATTACTATAGCAAGTTTCAGTCACAGATAAATTGGTACTGTAAGGTGAACACAACATTATCATTTGACAAATGTTCACATGATTATTACTTACATTGTAGTAAATTTTAGAGATTCCTATGGAGAAAGAAGGTCTGCTCTGCCATAGAGGCTTGTGGTAAAGATGTGTGAGAGACAGCTCATTTCCTACACAGATTATTTCTAGCTGGACAGGGCAAAAGGAGTGGATGGGAAGGAAAGAGGCAAAAAGTTGTTTAAAGTAATTCTTCAGGTCGGTTGAACGGCTGGGAAGTCGTTAGGAGCCAGCTTACCACCACGCTGCCTAGGTGCTGTCGCTGAGCTGGTGGCCATAGCTCAGGAGCAAGAGTACGTGCTCGGAGGGGAGGGCTGCGGGCTGTTAGCCCTCCTGCCTGCTGCAGACCCCCGGGCTCTCCCCGGATTTGGGGGGGGGGAGGAACAGGGAGGTGGGCCAGGCGGGAGGCTCGGCGGGACGAGGGGAGCTTCGYCTCTGGGAGGCTGTACGAGAGCAGACAGCTTCCTCAGAGCCGCGGAGAGGTCTTGGTATTAATCATATTACTGTGGTGTCTAAAAATGCCTGACTGACGGGAGAGACACCCTTCAGGGGCCTGTGGCAGTGTTTTACATTAATAAAAGCAGTTTTAAATTTTTAAGTTCAACTGCCTTACAAGCCCTGAATGTGAGAGAAATGCACAATTGCAAGTTTTCAGTTTTCAGAACTTCTGCTGAAAGAATAGATATTTTTTAAAAACTCTTTTCCTCTTTTGGGGCAGAAGGCCAAAAAATTAAAGCATCATGAATGAAGGTCAAGAAATAGTTTTGTTAAATATCTTAAATTTCTATATCTCGAAGCTATATCTGTGCAACTGGAATTCTGCATTACAAAATGGCATTACATAACAAAATGACCATTATAACATTTTGGTTATCTTTAACATTCACGTTTTGCAACTAGTGAATTAACCTCACACGTGCTCAGACGTAAAAGAGCAGTCATTTTTTCAGTTTTGTTCCTTAGGAGAAATATATAATTAAGATGGTGAAAATATTCTCTGAACTTCTATAGTATAACTGAATCACAATCAATCAGAAATAGAGGGATATGAAAGAGAAAGTTTCCTACACAGATGTGATTATACTACTGTCAAACAATAAATAAAAATGAGAGGCTTAAAGGAACAAAATATACAGAATTAATTATGTGTCAGATACTGTGAAATTTAATCTTGAAAATTAACATAAACTTGCTTTGAATATATGAATCATTGCACAGACTGAAAATTGAACAGACTGAAAGACTGCAAATAGTGGTAGAAGACAACAGGAGGAGGTTAAAGGGAACATTAATTCAGTCTCATTGTATAAGCACTTTTTTACATTTTCTTCATTGTTAGAAGGGTGGGAGATTTATTTTTTTGCTACTTTAAAAATTGACCTGATAGAAATTTCAAAGAAGAAGAAACTGGAGAAATTGTAGTGTTGACAAATCCACTGCTTATATTTGCTGATCTAGCATGCTGGCAAAGCGGCAGTAAGTCAATTTTATCCTACGGTTCACACTGCTTGCACTGGTGCCAAGACGAGCACAACTGAATGGTTAGAACTGATAAAACCTCTAGGAAAAGAAGAATGCAGTACTATAGGCGGGTGAAATCCTCTTCTGCTTCAGATGGTCTGGCTTGACAATTTTGTTTGAAATGAGAGTAGAAGAAACACACCTTGATTAGAACCACAGGCCCAGATGGCTGCACGACTTGAGTGGAGCTGTATGGAAAGGCAGACTGATTCTCCACTTTCCACTCAGACCTGCTACTTTGCAGATTCCACATTTTCCTTGGGAAGCCATGTTCTTGAGGAAAACTACTTACACTACTCAATGAAAATTGCATTCTGTTCTGAACGAGGTTCTACAATAGTGCTTTCCAGTATGTTTTAGTCTCTATTTTATTTCCAGCAGTGAAAAATTCCTAGATCTTAATTGAATACAAGAGTGCCAAGGTGTGGGCTGCTTTGAGGATGATTTGTTTTTTAAAGTGCCTCCCCAGTAAATGTTGCTCTTGGGTTGAGAGCCTTATTCCTCCAGTGAGCTGTAAATCAGATGTTGGCTGAAAGGAGTCTATCACAAATAGGCACAGGTCTTAACAGTATACATATTTTCTGATCAGAGATACATTCCTGAATGAGGCTCTCTAAGTGAATGAATGAAGGTGTTCTTGCAAAAAGACCTTTTTTATCATTTATTTGGAAAACAACTAGTGCAGTAGGACCCAAGCCACAACAACAGTGAAATGAACCTGTTACTTAACCTGGACTAAAATATTAGGTCTAGCTTCTGTAAACATGCCAGATTAAACATAGGCACTTCAACAGTCCTACTAATGTGCTTATCTTTAAGAACATTATATACAGAGTATTCAAAACTGTTAAACAGAAACAGAGAATCATATTTGCAACAATTATAACAATTACCAGAAACTATTTCATCAGCTGATAGAAATTACTGCCATTTTAATATGCTTTTAAAAATAACTTTGTTATAAGTAAGTCTGAAAACTACATTAATTGAAAGATTTGATGAAGTGTTTATCAATTTAATCGGTTCTTTTGTTAGGTAAAGTTAGCATAATGTGCTTTGCCATTTCATTGATTCCATCACCCAGCTAGTAAGAAAGTGATTCAGATGGTAAATGCAGGTTTCTAATGACATTTTAGTACCTGAGGTATTGCTTGGGACTGTCAGGTATGACTTAAGACCTAYGAGACACTTGGACATTTCTAGGGTGCAGCTGGAGGCCAGACGGGATACCCTTCAAAGCTGAAAATGGTCTTAGAGGCTTATGCCTGGATGTTGAATTGCTTCTTAAGTCACTTCCATTTGTTATTTGAATGTGCATGTCATTGACACMGCAAAAACTTTTAAGAAAAAGGAGTGGTAAATCACAAAAACCAGCAGTCACATTTATGCAATYTTCTATTAGTTTATCACTAATGTAACCATAGACCAAACAGTCTTTTGTACAATTTTCCASCCCTCTGTCTAAAAATGCTTCACAAAAGAGGTGGTGATCAGTTATAACTAGCTAAAGCTACCACTTTGTATAGTTACTTTGTACTTCATAAGTGCTCACCGGTTACTAGATGTAGGTATGTAGTATCCTTATTGTGCATGTAGATACAAAATTAGCCGCAGGCCTGGAATAGGTATACAATTATCTAAACTAATTACTTACACCTGACTGCAGTATTCCAAATTTTTACAGAACTGCTCTGGAATCTGAAGTCCCCACAGTAAAGCTACCTGAATGTCTCCAGCTCTTCTTCCATAGCTTCTCAGAATTACCTCTGTGTCCTCAAACAAAATTTTCAGTCTTTTTTTTTTTTTTAAACTACCAATTTCTTATTCCTGTTAATCAAACACATCAAGGTAATAGAAGGGACAAATAATAGTGCCTGCTGAAATTGTAGCTATATCTCATGGTTCATACATGAGGTAGAATTATCATGGGTAAAGGACACAAGGAAATGTGAAATCCAATTACAACATTTTTTTAAGCACCTATTAAAAATATATATAATTCTTTTGAGGCCCCAGTTTGATACTTCGTCAGCTGGCAAGAATATCAGTGACAAAACCAAAAATATTTGAAATCAATATATTTCCTCTTTTTGTTTGTTTGTTATTGCAAAAATGAAACAAAACCTAAATGCCTATCTGTATCCTCAAGTGGGAGAGACCTACTTTCAACTCACTGCTTCAATGAATATTTAATCATTCTTACAAAGTGGAAAACCTTCAAACAGAAGACTGCAGGAGGGAAGAGGGTATCCCAAGAGTAAACAATAGCCTGTTGCTCAGACCACTTTACCAGGAGAAGCTGGTACTTTTTCTTTTGAAAGCTTTKGTTTCAGAAAATTCCTGGCCCTGTTTAGTTGCATCTCCTTGGGTGTAATTCCCAAAGAATCTATAAATTTTGATCTCAAGTGATTTTGTCAGTTGTTCACGCTTCACAGATCCTTTGTTGTATATTTTACTAAATGATCCCCACTTTCTTTTTGGCTCCTATGACTGGAGTGTTGGGATGGAGGGATACAGGCTCTTTGGGAAGGACAGGCAGGGCAGACGAGGAGGGGGTGCCGCCCTCTCTGTCAGTGACCTGCTGGAGTGCCTGGAGCTCCGCCTGGGGATGGATGAGGAGCCGACCGAGAGCTTATGGGTCAGGATTAAAGGGAGGGCAGGGACAGGTGACATTACGGTGGGGGTCTGCTACAGGCCACCCGACCAGGAAGACCGAGCGGATGAGGCCCTCTATGGACAGACAGGAGCAGCCTCACGTTCACAAGCCCTGGTCCTCATGGGGGACTTCAACCACCCCGATATCTGTTGGAGGGACAACACGGCAGGGCATAAGCAATCCGAGAGGTTCCTGGAATGCGTTGATGATAACTTCCCTCTCCAAGTGGTAGAGGAGCCAACGAGSAGAGRTGCTGTGCTGGACCTTGTTYTCACYRACAAKGAGGGGCTGGTGGAGAATGTGAAGCTCAAGGGCAGCCTTGGCTGCAGCGACCATGAAATGGTGGAGCTCAAAATCCTTAGGGCACCGAGGAGGGTGCACAGCAACCTCATGAGGTTCAACAAGGCCAAGTGCAAGGTTCTGCACGTGAGTTGGGGCAATCCCCGGTATCAATACAGGCTGGGGGATGAAGGGATGGAGAGCAGCCCTGCCRAGAARGACTTGCGGGTACTGGTGGAGGAAAAGCTGGACATGAGCCAACAATGTGTGCTCACAGCCCAGAAGGCCAACCGTACCCTGGGCTGCATCACCAGCAGCGTGGCCAGCAGGTCGAGGGAAGTGATTCTGCCCCCCCGCTCTGCTCTGGTGAGACCCCACCTGCAGTGCTGCGTCCAGCTCTGGGGTCCTCAGCACAAGAAAGACATGGACCTGTTGGAGTGGGTCCAGAGGAGGGCCACACAAACGATCAGGGGGATGGAACACCTCTCCTATGAAGAAAGGCTGAGAGAGTTTAGGTTATTGAGCCTGGAGAAGAGAAGCCTTCGGGGAGACCTTATTGCAGCCTTTCAGTACTTCAAGGGGGCTTACAAGAAAGATGGGGACAAACTTTTTAGCAGGGACTGTTGCAACAGGACAAGGGGAAATGATTTTAAACTAAAAAAGGGGAGATTTAGACTAGTTATAAGGAAGAAATTTTTTACGATGAGGGTGGTGAARCCCTGGCACAGGTTGCCCAGAGAGGTGGTAGATGCCCCATCCCTGGGAACATTCAAGGTCAGGTTGGACGGGGCTCTGAGCAACCTGATCTAGTTGGAGATGTCCCTGCCCATGGCAGGGGGGTTGGACTAGATGACCTTAGGTCCYTCCCAACCCAAAATATTCTGTGATTCTATGATTCTAAAGTTTGAGGGCATTTTGTTTTGTTTTCCCCATTCCTTTGCACTTAATATTGAAGAATGAGGAAAGAATACTTAAATTCTCCTTTTTTTAAAAAAAAAACCATAATAATGCAGCCTTGAAGGATGGGTCCTTCACAAAGAACTACATCCTTTATCTTATTTCATGGTATGTCTACCCATGCAGGCTCTGAAGGAGTTGGGGTCCATGTATCCATCACAAAGCTTAGGATAAGTGAGGACTGCTCACTAGAGTTAACTGCTCAGGAAAGCCAGCATACCTTCCAGGGCTCCAGGTGAGCCTCCAAACAGCTGTCTACCAGCTGCTGGATTTAATGCTTGTTGTTCTAAACTTGGCTTCAGTGGCAACTGAACTTCATTGGCAGCTGAGCCAATGACTCTGAGCTGCAAATACAGTAGGTACATAATAAAMCCGTGAAGGAAGGTATGCAAGGTACTTAGCATTTTTAGGGTTTGGTTGTTTTTTCCTTTTTAAAATTTTTGTCTGTTGAAAAACTAAAGGACTCCTTCTCTTTAGTTGATTGTGGTATTAGCTGTAGCTCATTATCTGGGTTCACATTCTCAAATGTCTCCCATGATTTGACATCATGGGAGATGTCCCATTTGACATCATGGGAAGAGTAAGCAGTTGATATTAAGTGAAACCCTCAGTTACCTGAAGGATGTGAGAAGAAGATAAAAGGGTGAAATCCTGGTATAAAGTAAATTTTCATCCTAAATGATAAAGCCAAATGAGGTCAGGCTGATACCACCTGCTGGAAGGTGCATTCATGATTTTTTCCCCCACCATCTCACAGTCACTGGTACAAAACAACAATATGCAGATAGTTATAAATATCAGATCCCAGTCATCTGTACCTGATGCTATTTTAAACTCTTCCAYGTGAGAAAAATGGTTAAAAATACAGCCTTTTTATTCTTCTCTAAGTGTTCTGTTCAGTTCTTCATGCTCAAAGAGAATCACAGACCCGTCTATAAATATCTAACCCAGATCTACAATTGTTTGTTAAAAAGAGGGTGTTTGGTAGAAAACTGAATGAAATACAAAATGTCTTTTATTATATTTTTATTACAGACCAGATGTGGCCTCTCAATTTACCCTCTATCATTTGGAGATGTACATTCACCAAGAACACTGCATGTGTGCATATAAATATTTTGATGTTGTTATGGTATAATAAAGGGTAATTGATTAGAAAAATCCCTATGGGATTTTCCACTTAAGAGCACATTTCTGTTTTACCACTGATGTCTTCAAACTAAACATGTATGAATGCATCTATTTTGATTGATCCCAAACAGAAAGCAAGAGTAAACAGGCAAGGATTTGGCTTTTGGTTAATGAATAGCAATGGCAAGCTGAATGAACTTGAGCAGTTAAGAGTTCCAGTAATCTGCGTATTAGATGTTACACCTCAACAGTCAAATGTGACTCCCTTCAAATTAAAACCTGCTCTGATATGGGAAAAAATGGTGACCTGCCTGACATGCAAGAGGGAGCAGGAATCCAGTCAGATCATCACAGTTCTCTCAGGATTACTCTTTACTATTTCCAGGCAAAAAAAGTAATGCAAACTATTCACTTTCAATATGTGTTTGTGTGTTTTCAATCTATCCATATAAAAAGAACAAAATTTAGAGTATTGAGCTAAAGAACTGTTTTTATATGCCATTTGACTTTGGCATTTAATCACCTGTATATGCTATTCTGAGACATATATTTCTCTTTAAATTCCTGTGGGAGCTTAGCTACATGTARTGCAATCAATGCATACTGAAAGGCYGTAATTGAGAATTTCTGCATGCAGGACAAGGGGAGACTGAAGAAAACTTAGACATATCTGGTGATTTATTTTTCAGATGAGTTGGGTTTTAACTCTGCCATTAATCAACAGTAAGCTCCCATACTGTGGTGTTGAAATAATAACACCTAAACTTCTCAGAGAAAGACCTGTTGCATTACTCACGTACTGCATGCTCGTAATTCCTTCACTGACAAAATTTCATCTACGGTTAGGTGCCTCCCTCAAAACTGCAAGAAAGCAAGCATTTTGTTATATCAAATGAAAATACCTACAAGTGATGAAATCTGTAGACAGTGAACGATGATCTTCCTACCCAGGATGATGGCAGCTGATGCTGTTACTTCTGCCAAAGTTGGTTAATGTGTGGAAGATGCTTTTTCGCACATGTAAAGTACTATACTGAAGATACGTGTAATGTGACAGTTTCTATAGTAACTACTTGTTCTTTATGGAATAGCAGATTAAACCTGTACACCTTGTTATTGTTCTTTTATCCTATTATCTAGACTACTCAGTCACCACAGACAAAATTCTTTATTCTATTCCCTTTCCAACAAAAGTATATCAGGGATTTATGCAATTGCAAGCAAAGAGTACATTTGAAAAACAAAACACTATTAGAATTTTAAAATTGACCACTATCTGATCATATAAACGCACCAAAAGACATATGTGCATATATATTGAAAGCTAAAATTTCAAAATAAACTGTAGACATTACCTTTTTTATTAAAGCAAGGCAAATTTATGGTTTGAATATTATCATTTTGCTGGGAGAACAATGTAAGTTATGTTCATGACATTTCTTTTTTAAATGCTAGGAGTTTACCAGAACAACTTTGCCAGTCTAGATGTACTGGCAAGCTCTTCTAGTGTGAACAAGACCTAAGATTCATTACTTATAGGAAAATTTCCCTCACATGGTATACTGATTCATGGCTCTTATTTCTGTGCAGGAAAAAGAATGTTGCTAATTGTGTTTTACACTGAAATATTTCATTATTATAATTCACTGATGCTACAGCTCTGCTGATAATATCAGGACTGGAAGTGGTATTATTTACAGGAATCAGATGCTTTCTGCACTGTATTACGTTAGCCTTATTGTGGGGGAAAAAATGCCTGCATTCCGCCTATGTCTGAAAGTCTCTATTGCTATCTCCAGCAGAAGTGTATCAGTAACAAATTACGTTCATAAAATTAGCAGTGTAGGGAGAAATCATAGCTATTCAATCAGGGCTGCAGATTCAACAATGCAACTAGTATGGCCAAAAGGAAAAAGACACTAGAAAAAATCTAAAATATAAATAGGGTAAATCCATTAATGAGATAATAAGAAAATTATACTCATTACTTAAAAAAAGCTGTAGTAAATTACACATACACAAAGGCAACAGACGGGAGAAGAGAAAGGCAGGAAGGGAAAAGCAGAAGAAAATATATGCACAGTACCGAGAGCAACCGGGTGATGGAAAAAGTGGAATGCAAACAGTAGATAAATTCCATGTAACTAAACAAACTGTTTTTTATCACTTTACCCTTGGTGGCACCATTCTAACATGTATGTGACTTGTTCCCTCTACTTCATCAGTCACCTAAACCATGCATTGTGAAATTAACCCTAAAAATCATGATCCTAACAGAGCCACGACCTGCACTACSGCAGAAAATACGGAACCGCTAAATAAATGCGAGAAGACAACCGCATTTGCGCAGCCGGGCGAAGCCCCCACCAGCMGGCAGCGGCCCGCGTCTGTGCCCGCACGTTGTGTAACGCGCCAGCGCAGCACCGCGCACCAGCCGGGGAAAACAGCCCCGCGCCCGGCCGCCGGCATTTAGCTCCTTATGCGCCGCGGAGCCTCCGCCAGCGCGGGGCGGGGGCTGCAGGGCCCGGCCACCCCCGGGCGGGAGCCACCCCCGGGCGGGAGCCGCCGCCGGCCCCGGGAGCCGCCCGCCGGCCGCCCGCCGCTCCCCCACCCGCGGTACCCCCCGCCGTTGGCTTGGAAACGGGCTGGCAGCCTCCGACTCCTCCTCCAGCGCCAGCCCCGCGCTCCCCCTGCCCCAGCTTCCCGGCGAGATCGCTGAGCACCTCCCTGTCTCCCGCGGGGGGCCGCCGGACAAGGGTTGCCATTATCGCCTTTAAAAAAGCCCGTTTTTTAAAAAAATTTTATTTTCTAGGGAGAAAATGAGAGAGGGCAGGTTTTTTCTCCTGCTTGGGCTGTGGGGCTAGTGTCTGCAGTCGTGGTGTGTCTGCTCGCTGCAAATCATAGATGCTGATGTGAAAAAGGGCCAAAGCAGCGAGGAGAAGCGTCAGTGGATGCGAGCGTTTGTACTGATGGATTGAGGAGGTGGAGGCTGCCTGCCTGCCTGCCTGCCTGCCTGGTGCTGAAGAGGTGAGTGGAATATTCTGCATTTCTTGCTCTCTTAAATCAGTTTAGCGATGAACATTTCCCTATGTATTTCCAAAATAAAAAGGGACTTCTAAAGCAAGAAGAAAAGGGTGTCATTTTGAAACAATAAGCTATGCTTTTGCTGGATGAAAGAAAAGATGAATGTCACTGTGAGGTAGAAATACTTCGCTGTGTGTAGAGAAAAAATAGTAAGGGGAAGCAGGCTGCTGATACTGTGAAAATGACCTTCTCAAGGGATACTGGCCTTCTATCCGCTCCTGCTTCAGCTTGATCCCTTTTTCACAAAATTAAGTCATCTTCCTTTCCTCACCTGGATTGTAACCCATTAATATCCAATACCTGAGCCTTACTAAGATCCATTGTATTCTCTTAATGATTCAGAAAGATAATCCATTAGATTCCGCCTGTTGGGAGAAGAACCTCTACGCTATGTAGCACCTCCTCCCAGGGAAATGCAGGCTGGCTAAGGTTTCATCAGAAAAGGCTCCTAGCTGCTGAATTTCTGTAATAAATCCTCCCTGTAACAGTCACATCTGCTCATCCTAAGGATGTCTGGCTCAGCGGAGCTTGGATGCTCTACCTCTTTGTGTGTGCTCATGCATGTGAAGGAATGGGGAGGTTTTTTATATTAACCTGCACCTGTGGACGGCTCCCATCTGCAGTTGTGAACCACAAGTTTTTTGGTATCTTTGCATTTGCATGTTGGGTGAGCGATTCATACACAAAAAAACCCAACCCTTCAATGTTAGCTGAGAGCGCCACAGACATATGTCAGTTTAATTTCTGCTAATAGTACTGATCTGATCTGGTTTTGGCTGTTTCACTGTAGAAGCCGTTTAACATGTGTTCTTGCGGTATTTAATCTGGAGGCTACTGACCTATCTCGACAACATTTTCCTGTGCAAGATTTGAGAAAAATTCACTAGTTTTCCATTCAGCATTTCTTTATATCCATTTACTGATACTCTTAAACCCACAATTTGATTTTTATTTTGGCTCCGTATTTCGTGCCATTGTAGGTCACACCCTTTGGGTGGCTGTCAAAATTTCATCTACAAAGGTTACAACAGCAGGTCATGTAGAAAAACACGGCACTGTGAACATCTACTTSTGGATCACGAAGGAGTAAAAATGAATGTGTAATTTGTACTTCCTTAGGGGAAATTGTTTCTGACTTTATGGATATAGACATTTGAAGTCTGAGCTGATGGCTTAGGTGCTATTAAAGGCAGAAATAGTGGCTTTTCTTCAACAGGGCACATAGTTGCTAGCTGAAGAGATCTGCAGAGCAGAGAGCTTTTTGCCGTTAACTTGGCTGTCTCCACCAAATCATTTGGTTGGAAGCTGTCATGCAAAAAGCACAGATCCCTGCCCTTGGATAGAGGACATTACCACAGGATAGGCCTATGTGTATGGAAGAATGAAATTCCAGTCTTCAAGAAGCCAGTGATGGGTGCAATCGAAAGAAAACATCTTAGTTATATGGCATATTTAGGAGAAAAATATCATGATATCACCCATTATCAAAGCACTGAGAAAAATCCCATGATACCACCCATTATCAAAGCACTGACTTGCATTTTCAAAGAATAATGCCACTTCTGTGTGCATATGCATGCTTATAAGGAAAGAAAAGCAGATTAATTCTGTATAAGGCCATGGGCCATTCTGACAATGGACTTCACAGAGATGAATAAATAAAGAATGCTACACCTCCGTCTGAGGATTATGTGCTTGTCACTTCATTGACCACTGGTGAACAGAGTTGAACGACTCTTCTGGAGGTATTACCTTGAATTTAGCAAGCCTTCAGTACAGCTCASTCTTTCAGCTACAGGCCTTAGCATTGAATTTAACTATGATAATCTAAAAATAACCAGCCAGGTAGTTCTGAAGAACTGAAGTGAAAGTGTTCTGGTTGTCTCAGTTCAGATCACACGTTGATGGAATAAGGTACGTTAAATTTTAAGAAACCTAGACAGAACCAGAAAACAGAAATTTGTCCCTTCTTCTTAAGGAATCTACCTCCTGAGCAGTGGGGAAGGGGATAAGTAGAGGGATAAGGATAACAGAAAATTCAGTAGACAATAAAAGCTTAAATCCTTAACTGGTGAAGTCAGCTCTTCCTCTGCAGCTTAAGCAGATAAGGATTTTGACAGCAGATAGTGTCTTGGTTGATAAGCAGTGGTGAGGCAATATAAGGGAATGATGTCTTTTTCTCTCCCCCCCCCCACTCCCCCTCCTTAATTAAAGAAAAATACTCTCAATTCCTTTGGGTTAAATCACAGTAATTCCACTTATTTCAGAAGAGATTCTCCAGGTTTATGTAACTGAAAATGAGAGTTGAATCTGACTATTTCTGGTTAAAGTTTTGGTCTTGCTTTCACAGGAGTCATTGGAAGTTTTGTCACTAATTTCAGTGGGAGAGAGCCCAGGCTCAATAYGATCATTTCACTGGTCAGGTTCTCCCATGCCCTCTAGGAACAACAATGTTGAACAGTTTTAGAGCTGATTTCAGGGAGGTCACAGTCTCAATGACAAATTCAGTAACTCTCTACTTGCATCACAAACTCTGATTTGTAACTTATCAGTGATTTTAATCATATTCTTTTTACTGAGAAAATCGTAGTGCTATTCCCACAAATGCTGTTAAGGCTGATGTTACCCACCTTAAGCAGTAACAGCTTACTACACAAGCAATTAACTGTTTTATTTTATCTAAGAGAACTTTTAAATCAAAGCCCTTCAAAATCAAAATATTGGCATACTTAGATACAATTGTGTTATTTATACTTGGTGAGAAAAACTGTCCTAATTTTACTAAAAAACAAAGCTAAGTTTTGTTCCTTGTGATCTCCAAAGTATCCAGAACAAATCCTCATCCATTAATAGTTACAACAGATTCTCTTCAGTCTACTTGAGAGGAGAATTTGACTTATACTTTGTATGTTATAATCAAAGTTCACATTTTTATTAAACTTTCCAGAATCCAAGAGTGGTGATTAAGAAGTCCAAATTTCAACTACCATATTGATGAAAGAATAATCACAAAAGGGAAAAACTAGACTGATCCAAAAACAACTAAGACTGATTCTCTTCTCAAAGTCCCCTGGCAATTTAAGGTATGTGGAATACACAACATGACAGAGAAGGCCTAAATTCAGCTTTTATTTCTTCTGTTATTAAATCTGGAGTTGATACATATTAGCAATTTAAGTTATTTTAGCTTTATGCTAGTGTAATCAAGGACACAATTTAACCCTTGAAATGAAAGCTACAGAGAAAAATACTCTTCTCTCTCAACTGTTGCTTTTCACTAACACTGAAGGACACGGGTAAAGTAGGATGGAAGGAACAGATTATTGATGTGGGCCATCATTTCTATGTTACCTAGACTTCAAACATTTGTTAATTAAATACATTTAAAATCACAGCTAACAAAACACATGGCAAAATTTCAGAAGGCAACAGCTTTCCATGTGTTTTTTTACTTCTGTAGCTCAGAGCATTATCTAGGGTCAGCAGAAACTCAGCTCTCCCTAGAATCCCATTTTATTATTTAGTATTGGACATCCAGTGTATCGTTAGAGAACAGAGTTTTACCCAACAAATCCTATTTTCCTCTGCCCTTGTTTTCTTTTTAAGCCCCTTAGACCAGAGGGCTGTTTCTCCTCTGGATTGCTAAGTCATCACATCGAAAAGACACTTGTGATAACATTTCCAGACAATTCTATGTTACAGAAATAGCCCGTGAAATYACCAGTGATCATGTTGGCCAATAGAAAAACATAAAGAGGCAAATTTGTAAAACTGAATTCAAATTCTAAGTGTTCATTTTGCCCACATACATGAATGATAATGACCAGAAAGCAAATAATAATTTCTCAGGAACTACAACTTGTTAATCTGATATTTTTACAGTAGATTTATTAAATACTAATTCCCTGGACTTGGCAGTTGGGAAGAATTATTCTCATTACTTTTAGATGGACATGTACATATGGAGTAGTTGTTAAGGCTTCCCTTATAGTTGATGGGAGAGAAAAAGAGATTCCTACAATGCAATTAATCAGACTAGTTTTTGACCACTATCTTAGTCTGAGATGAACTGATCTTTGGAAGCGACTGCTMTTCTCCACTGCCTACAAAGGAAGCACTGAGTAGCTCAGAGGTAGCCACCTACATGCATATGCTAAATCTGGTCAGATGAATCCCACTCTTACTGTCTATATTGTAATGTTTAACCAATCTTAACTAGTTAATTATGAAGATATTTTCATGGTTCACCATAAATATTTGTAAGTAATAATACAGTTGCTACTCCCTACCTACCAACCCTGTTTTCTTTGATAGTAACTAGGCTAGCATGCTGGTTTCTTCCTCTAACTGTAGCTTAACAATGCTATTGTATTGTGGAGGAAAGACTTCACTAAAACAGTACAAGTAATCCAAATCTTCTATCCAGTACTCCAGGCAGCATTCTAGCATACATTCCCAGTGTGTTTCTACCCTTACTCCGTGTGCCTGCTTTCTGTATTTTCAAACCTTATCAAGACAATGTGGAATAACTACCTTTATCTTCACAAAACGCATCAACACAAATACAATTAGACAGCATATCAAGCGTTGATGCACAAATACAGTTGACACAGTTGTGTTGTGGAAAGAAAAACAATTCAGCAGAGTTGTAATCAATTCACATGAAAGTGTCATGGCATAGTAATAAAAATACAGCTGGATGTTTAGCTCGGGGGGCGCTTGCTGTTTAGATGGGGTATGCACCTGGTTATTATACTTCTTCCTTTAAAAGAGAAATATATGTATGATTCAAGAGGATACTTACGAATCATCTAAGGGAACATCTTTCTGAAAATAATAGTTTGGGTTATTAGGTTGGGTTTTTTTAAATAAGAAGTTTCTTCTCTGGATATTTACCAGCCCGAGTCATATAATCCAAATATTTGGAATGTATTAACAAAATACAATTTCATTTGGATATATAATATCCATTTATACATATAGGTGAATTAGAGTGCTTTTTTCAGTTTGGATGTTTTATGAGGAAAGAAAGTCCAGGATATTAGCTGTTCACCTTCCCTAGTGTTTATGCTATGGGAGAGGATTCAAACCAATACTACATAGGAGTTTTTTCTATATCATTTAAAGGACTAAAATCCATCAGTAAATTAATGCATATCATGCTAACCAAATCAATTCTAAATTAAAATATACCAGAAAAAACACTGTTGCACTGGAGCATCTCTCTATACTGCCACCGAGTTGACAGTGTCCCACAAAATACCTTTGTTGCAACTGTGTCTTGGCAGGAAGATTTTTCTCTCAAGATGCCTTTCTGTGCCTGGCCTTTTAAATTTGGCAGAGTCAGGGTGCTATAATAGAAGCCATTTTGTAACAGGCAGATATTTATATATTCTTATAATTGCCAAGAACCTATTGAGCTTTCATTTTGTTTTGCTCAGTGATGGTAAACTCTCACCTTAATCAGTCATTTCAGAGACATGTTTTTAACCTCTTTTTCAATCCATTTATGTCCATGAACAGGTAAACTTACTTAATTTGTAATTCAGTGACATTTATGTTGGTATTTAAAATTCTAAGTCTAGCCTACTTCAAATTTGAACAACTGTTCTATTATCATATTGTTTCTGTTCCCTGACTAGATGTGCATAAGTCCTCTGATTATGTTTCCTGCTGTGAATGTTCCCAAAAGCAAATCTGAACTTTGCCTCATGACTGTGATTACATAGGTGTGTCAAGTTTGCTTTTTGCAAGCGTGCTCACAAAAAGAAATAGAATACTGAAGACTTTATGTAATTTTTTTAAGTTACAGGAACAAATTCTTGGCTACTAATTTCAACAATGCATTAWTTCAAGGGATTAGCAATTGTTGTTTTAAATGCGGCAAGATTTTAGGCTGATGTGCACATCAGTGCATTTTATTATATCAGTGCAATATTCTTTGATTTCACAGGTCAAGTAAATACRTGGTGGTCTAAACAAATGAAAGTATCAGGTATCAACATCAGCAAGAGGTAGGAATCTGTGAGTTTTAACACTGCAAATTACAGTTCTCCATTTTCCCCATGAGGACTGATTGTACACTGCAGTCCTGAACAGTGCAATTCTATGTCATAGAAGTTAAAACACTGATAAAGTAATAACCTACCACATAGACAAAGAACTGAATTATTGGTTCTGTTATAGTCCCGTTCTCTGCCAGTGCAAGCGGGTTATAAACTAAAATTAAATGTTTACAGAGGATATTACCCTGATCTGTGACGAGAGAAGCCTCTCTCCTTGTGGTGTTGGCCTAGCAACTCTACCCATTTTCCCACTTCTGCAGTCAAGGAAACCAAGAACAGCCACTGATACTGTGGCCTCTTGGGATCATACCTGGAAACTGCTGAGATTTAGGCAGCTCCAGTCTGGCTCTGCAATGAAGGCTGGATCATGAAAAAACATTTCTCCCTATTCAGATCTTAGACTTCAGATCCCCTATTCAGATCAAGACTAGGAGTGTCTGAGTTTCTCTTTTTTGACTAATTCATGTTGCTCTTCTAGTTGTGTCTTCTGATACTGGAAAGCAATGAAACCCAAGTAGAAAATACTGCAATATCCTAATTTGGAAATTGTTTAGGCACGATAATTTTTTTAAGAATTGATCTGAAAGAAATGGGTGATGCCTATTATAGCAAAAGTATGCTTTAAAGGGAAAGTTGGGCACACAGTCACAAGGAACTCTGGGAGCACCTTTAAGTACTGTGGACTTAATTAACAAATGATGGAAGAACTTCTCAGTGAGCAGGACAATCACCTTCCTTCTTACCTCTTCGAGTAGTTCTGCTAATAATATTATCTTACTTTGAGAGAATTTCAGCCAAGTGAAATTCAGGTGAGTACCAAGACAGTAAGSTACTTTCTTGTGATCCTATAATCTACATTGCTTCTATACTTTTCCACCAGTCTTTCATAAGAATCAAATGGAAAAAGCTGACCAAATAGAAGTTTATAGTACTCCACAAAAAAGAACCTGTAAGATAGACAAGCAATTAACAATTACCCATTGTCACCTGGGTAGGACTACCCTGCTCAAGAAAGTATCTGTATTTAGATGTTTAAAAAGTAATTTTAGTTGGTATTATCAGARCAGTGGCCAATTGAAAAAGGCAAGAGTTCTCATTCTTTTCCATTAGTGGGAAAGCACAGGTCATTGTCCATGAAAACCAACATACCTCCCATTCCATACTCAGCCTGTAAGTCTGAACTAAAGATTTTTTTATTAGGCTAGAGATGCCTCCCTACATTATTCTGACTAGGATTGCCCAAATGAGCTGACCAGAGACAAGTAATAAGTTTGGTTGTCAGAATCAAGAAAGGCTAAATTTGATTAAAATCCTGAAATAATGTAGGAACTCCTGCTGATAGTATGACTTGTTATTCCCCACTGAAAATAACTTGGGAGTGAAAGAATTGAGACACTTTCCTTCTTCTTGCTGTAAAATTATGATTGAATAACGTTGTCTTTTGATCACAACTAATAAAAACGGCATTAAAAGTATACCACCTTATATGGGCAGCAAAATATTATGGAATAATGCTAGGCAAATATCTTAATTATTTCCTAAAGTATTTTTTTTCATAAAATTTGAACTTGCTTTGTCTATGTTTGCATTTGGTTTCTACATGTCAGAGTAAATTATATATGGAATGTGCAGAGTCCCCAGAAATTAACCTGGTTTCACCAACTTTATGGTGAAACATGAAAATATTAGCAGAGAGGATTTTGAATGTATTATTGTGTTGACAAAATACAGTATTTAGGTATCTTCATACAGTATCTTGTTCTTGGTGTTGCATTTCTCCAAATATAGGCAGTCTGTGATTAATCAAAGCTTATCTATACGACTGTAACTTTGGATTTTGGATACTTYATGTTTTCATGATTTATCTGTCAAGAATTTTTCATAGAACTCATCAAAAGCTTACATAAACAAGCCAATTCAAGAAAATAATAAAGTGCTTGTAAACAATTTTTAAAGGAGGCCAGATGGAATGCTGTCAATCTATGCAGCACTGTTCTTATTCAGCTATGAGATATGATGTGCAAATGGAATTTTTCTTAGACATGTTGTTTAGTATCTGTCTTTACTTATGTTGTGAAGAAGATGTATATTTGATGGAGTTAGATTAAGAGCATATCAATCTCATTGTTTACTTGGTGTCTGCATCTGTTTTGTCAGAATCATCAATTATAGATTCCATATTTTGTAAGATGTAATTTAAAAGGATATTTTTTTTAGAGTTATCTAGTTATAAAATCCATATGAAATACTGTTTTTCACTATATATAATTTCTCCAGCTTGTATTAGGATTGGTCAGAGACAAGTGGAGATCAACAGAATATAAACAGTAGAAGGTAAAGATTGAAAGATTTCAGAAAATAATGCAGGTGTGCAAAATCTCTAGGATTTGGCTCATCCTTTTAACTTTTACAATAGCCTTTAGAAATTGCTCCCTCCTGCAACCAACACAAAAGATGGGAAGGGACAGTTAAAATTACTTTTGTACAGGGTACCCATTTACACTACTTAATGGCAGACTTGAGAATCTTAAATACAAACCAAAATTGTATCTCATTCTTAAGAACTGGAAAAAAAAAGGTCTTAGAAAAGTCAAGGAGACACAATCAGTATTATGATGACAATCTACTGTCTTGTTCTGCTATTTCTATGCCATTCCTCTGTCTTTAGAAGAGCAAAACTACTTAAAACTTTTACTGGATGTTTCCCTAATGCATGGATTCTTCAGTGGGCAAAGAAATGACACAAATTGTTTGCATTATTCCTCCTGAAGTACTTGGTGCAAAATACACTTTGGGAGGAGGAGACTGCTAGTGAGTGTGTGTATCAGTGGCATTGCATCTTAATGGAATTACTGCCAGCTGGAAGAAATTGAAACAAAACTCAAATTACTTTAAGGTGGGTTGGGCTGAAAGCTAAGTCAGCTGTGAGCTCTTTAAATATTTCCTTCATTTGTGCTTTTGGTAGAGGTGAGAAGACATCTTATTGGGCATTTTCCTAGAGTTAAGAGGTAAGAAATTTTATGTGCACTTGCTTTCTGGAATCTTTGTAGCTTTTTGGGTTGATATTAGGTAATGAGTTATTCTCTTACTGCTAAGATGCATCCTGTGGGGAATTTTTCAGCCTTGCAACAACAAAGATGCAAAAGCTGTTTAAAAGCCACAGATGGCATTAGGAGGCAGTACCCTTGTCATCTTTTCTTAGTGTTGTGGTTTAACCTCAGTCGGCAGCTAGGTATCACACAGCTGCTTGCTCACCCTCCCTGTCCCTGGTTGGATGGGGGAGAGAATCGGGGAAAAAAAAAAGTAAAACCTGTGGGTTGACATAAAGATAATCTAATAGGACAGCAAAGGAAGAGAAAATAATAATAATAATGATAATGAAAGAATATACAAAACAAGTGATGCACAATGCAATTGCTCACCACTCGCTGACTGATGCTCAGCCTGACCCTGAGCAGCTATCACTGTCCCCAGRCTGCTATCAGTGCCCCCAGGCCAACTCCCCCCAGTTTATATACTGAGCATGAYGTCATATGGTATGGAATATCCCTTTGGCCAGTTTGGGTCAGCTGTCCTGGCTATGCTCCCTCCCATCCCTCCCAGCTTCTTGTGCACCTGGCAGAGCACGGGAAGCTGAAAAGTCCTTGACTTAGTATAAGCATCACTTAGCAACAACTAAAACATCAGTGTGTTATCAACATTATTCTTATGCTAAATCCAAAACACAGCGCTATACCAGCTACTAGGAAGAAAAGTCTATCCCAGCTGAAACCAGGACACTTAGTTACAATAGTGATACCTCCGATACCTCAATTTAAAAGTCTTGAGGTATGCTGTACATGAACCAAAACATAACAAAACCTATGCTTTTAAGCACAATTATCGTGGAAGGCTACAAGTAGTTATCAGGCAAGAAGTAGTATGATACTTAATCAGGCGTACCTGAGAACCGATCACTGAAAATGCAGCAAAACCCCCACCTTACCCTGCTAGCTGAGTAATCTGAGTGGTCTCAGAGGTGTCCTCATACTCTTTTAACAATGTTTTCAAGATAAATTATTTTTCTGCTATGCATTGTGGAGATTGGCCCTGACTTGGTAAATCTGCTTTGTGAGTTTAGGGTGAATTTGGAAGCTGGAATCCAGTCAGCTGCAATAGCTTTTGCACTGTTTTGACCTAATATGCCTTGCTGAGAAATTTGTGTATGACCTTTCCACTGAGGTATGGATAACGTTCCGAGTAACCTCCAGCATATACATTATTTCTTATCGCAGATCTGTACCTGTTTCTCATAATTGTTTTTACAACAGTATCATCAGCAGATTTTTAGTGAGCAAAAAAGAAATAAAATGATAAGTCAGCAGCTTTTTTCCTGCACATCTCGTGTATGAAATGCTGAATRCTAACTAGAATATTTAGGAATACATGGCTTCTTATCAGTGGTAAAATTTCAGCTTTATGTGCCATCTTAATAGTAGGATACACTGTTACCATAAGTAATTTTTTCTGGTAATACTAGGAATGAGAAATGAATAACTAAAGATCCATTGCGGAATAATGAATAAACTAAAGGCTCAATTAGCACCTTTCAGCTTTAAGATAATTTTAGTGCCACAGCTATTTGAGTCAAGAAGAGATGTCACTGAAAGTAAAAAGAACAAAAGAGCAACCATTTGAAATGCTGCTGTTAAACCTGTACTGTATGGATATAGTCATACATTTGTCTGGTTTGTGAAACTCTCGCTTAAGCTATTAGGACTACCTCATGCAGAAAAACCTGCAAAATTTGTTTTTATTACTATTAACAGTAGATCATGTACGTAGTAGCATAAATCAGCCTATCAGTTCTCAATATTTGATTCAAGAGCCTACTTCAAACAAAATGAATGAAACAATAAAGGTCACAAAATGGTCAGCTAATTAATTAGGTACCTTAAAGAAGCGGAGACAATTCTAGTTGGTGTGTGATCCAAAAGGGAAACTTTTCTGACCTCAACACAGGAGAACTTGTTCAGTAGGAGAGACATTATTTGCAGACAGAATTTAAGGTCTAAAGAACTAGTAAAAATGCAGAACTAGCCACARGTTTTAGTAAAAATACAGAAATTGTGGTTGCATGGCTAGGGAATTTGCAGGAATATAGGAAATAAAAAATTTGTAATGGGGGAAAAATCTGAATGCTGAAAATGTCCTTCTATACAACACAAACTTGAATAGGACTAGTAATTACCCTCYTCCCCCTCTCTCTGCACAYGCACACATATACACACACAAGTACTAGCAGTGTTAATAGAACACCAAAAGAATCATCAGTATGTGTTACAAAATTAGGAGCTACAATTGTTAATACCAGYAGTAGTAGTACAGTTACTAATGCACAGCTGAAAAATAACAAAAGATGAAGAAAGAATGGGTTTTGGTTTATCTCTAATAACAAAAATAAATCCATCTATCATTTGTATGTTTCAGGTCTGGGAAAAAATAACTATTTACAAACTTGCTCGAGGCTGAAAAATAACAACTTTGCCCAGCCAAATCTAAATCACGGTACTCCTATGTTAGTGTAAGTATCCAAATTGAAAATCCATGCAAACTTCCTCAAAAGATGGACTTATATTTACCAGCTCATTTTGTTMCCTATGCATTTTTAAAATAATGAATATTAACCAACATACAATACCTACTGGTTTATTTTTGTTATAGACAAAAATCTATTCTTAGAATGATATGGAAGCGATCCACGATACTGACAAAATCTGTATAGCCCTATGACTAGGCCCTAGCCATCCTGACTAGGTTTTGTCATAGTATGACTCAAAATCCATGTGGTCAAATTTGGCTTCTGTTCTTATAAGGTTGACTAGACCTATGAACAAACATACGTAGTGAATACCAACAGAAGCCAGGCTTGGAATATGTRCACATAGGGAAGAATTTAATCTTAAAATACAATGATACTGATCATGCTTCAGTATCTACTAGTAATACAGTAATGATGAGATCATACRAAAATGGGGAGCTGAAAGTTAGACTATTCAATTTCATATCTATTCTTACAAAAGTTTTCAGTTGTAGATATTCATATACATGAAGAGTAYGAATCATGCACTAAATACTAAATTTTCATCAGTAAAACTGTTTATGTTGCTGGCCGTTAGGTATTCTGCTTGCAGTGTTTTTAAATACATTATATTTGYTTTCATCCTGTACAAAACAGGATACAGGCTCATTTGAAAACCCACTGAAGTCAACTAAGACTTCCCTTAAGTGGATCACAACTATGGCACTTTATGGGGTTTGATTTTTTTTATTCTTATTTTTCCCTTAAACAATGACAGTGGTATTTATTCTGCTTAGGAAGAACTATGAATATTCTCACCCCAAAGTGTTACTTATCATAGGCTGCTGTTTCACCACAACTACTTAAGTGGAGTTCCTCTAGCTCATATTGCAATCTCATTTAGCGCCAAATAGAAATATTGTGATCTCAGTAGAAAAAACAAGGTTGAATAAGAGGAAAAACCTAACATTATTTAAGAAACTTAACCTCTCTAGAGGATAAGCAGTGAAAAACACGCTGCGAGTATTGCTAGAGATGCTTGCACTGCTGCTCTAACTGTGTTCTCTGGATAAATTAGGCCTTGAGTCTCTTCAGATAATTAAAACTGCACCTTCTCTCACTTCATCCACAACCAACTTRCTTATTAAAGGACATTTTTACAGTCTGATGAAAGGAGTTTAACCACTCCGGTGCTCTCTAATGTTTGATGTATGTTTAATGCAACARGCTAGCAGGGCTTCTCATAATCCCTAGTCAGGAGCCTGCACAAAGCGACTCGGATTCCTCTGGCTTGTGGCGGTGGGTGTATAACCGCCGTAACCGCAGCTGGGGTGTGACGGTGGTGTGATCATCCCTCCAGAGAGAGGGAACTGGAAAGGACAGACTGGAGAGAAATCCTAGGAGCTGCCAAACCTTCAAAAGGATGTTAGGTTCTTTATGGTGGCAGCAATTTGTGGTTTTGGGTTTTTTGGGGTTTGGGTTTGGTGGTGTGTTTTTTTTTTTTTTTAGAGGGGGGCTGTTGGTGGAGGGAAAATGGTAGCTAGAGAAGTTGATGCATCAGGATACCAAGGCCTTTTTGCTTTATTGTGAATGAAAAAACCCCTTACTTTATATAGGTCTGTACAGAACTTCAATAGAGAGGCTATTATTAGTAAAGGTGGCCATTTGTGGCAATAGTCTTTCAGCTCCTGGGTGTAGAATGCTACTCAAGCATGTATTGAACATATAGAAGTTGATAGGTTTTTATCTTTCGAATGACTGGACAACTTTTGAATGTAGTGTATGACATGAAATGATATAGAAAATAATTACAAATTTAGTGAAAGCAACTGTAAATATTCAGCTTAAACTGGCTTACTGAAAAAGTAATAAAGCTATGTAGCACAGGACTGGAATTCTAGAGGAAATTACAGAATAATATTAGAGCTTTCAGGCTTGTCGTGAAAATTGGAGAACTTCCTAAGCTTGTGTGGTTTGTTTTTTTTTTTTTAATTCCAATTAGTTATTAAAAATGTGATTTGTTAGAAAGACCAATGGACAACTTCTATACTGAGAGCCCATTGAATAAAAATAAAGATATTAGCAAGTCGTCAGTGTCTCTGATCTTAAGGACAAAATCAAAACCTTGAAAAGTGCAGAGAAGCGATGGAGGACTGTTTCTAGATCACTGAGGATACTCTTACTTTTTGCTTCACACAGCCCAAATGATGTGACAAGTTCTAGTTCCAGTGAAGACTTGTGCTTGAAAAAAATATGTGGAGCTCAGCAAGGCATACCTAATCTGTACAACAGAGAAAGAGAATCTTTTGGTAGTTGAAAACTTGGAACTGAATTTAAGCCAGAAGAGTGCTCATTGTCCTTTATCATCCAAGACTAAACTCATTTACAGTACTGCTTCATACGTAAAATGAGCTGAAGGTTTGTGGGTTTTTTTGTGTGTGTGTGTTTTTTTGGTGTGTGTGGTTTTGTTTTTTTTGTTATGCCTGTCTAGCCGTTGATTAATCTGTTAAGCTGCAGACTCATGTGCTTTCTTAATTAYTTTTTTCTGGCCGCACATTTCTTCTTTTCCTTGTTGCACTGTGACCAACTGTCATCAGAAAGGTTGAAGGTTGTGCTTCCCTAACCTCAAGGGTGCTTTTGGGGAAACTAGATTAGAGAGTACTCTTTTGCTTAAGAATTGTCAGACCAACAATGTAAATATTAATTGAGTTTTTTCTAGGGTTAGGGAGTTACTGAGTACACGGGGAAGATGAGAAGGCAGAATTGCAGTTCTTCATATAGACAACTAAAGTTTGCTTAAATTCTGTTACAAGTACCAAATACTGCATCTACCCTGTGCAATGCAGTGCTGAATGCAGTTACTTAAGCTAGCTGCAACTGGGCTAATATATCTAGATGGCAAAATGTTGTAAAAAAAATAAAGTATTAGCTTAGATTTTGGAACCAGGAGCTAATTAGCCATTGTACAATGCTGTACTTAAATGCTTCTGGTTGCAGAGTTATGTTTTCTGAAGAAGAAATATATCTGGTTTTTGGATTGGGTCCAAAGCAATTTCATCTCAAAACCAGAACATGGACAGCTTCCTTCATATTCAGCTTATAAAAGAGGTCCTTCAAATTAGAGAAAGAGAGTAACGATGATAATGGCTCAGCTGTCTGAGATGTACCTGCTGAAGCTCTTGCATGCAGCAGGATTGTAAGATTGTCAAAGCTTCTGAATTTCAAAAGAGAAGCAGAATGAGACCAGGCGTAGGCTGCAGCTGTAATCTGTGCTTGGCAGCATACAAGTCCTCTCCCATGAGTCACACTTTAGAGAACACTGTGGATTCTGTTTAGCCTCTTGGGATTATTTTTTTTTTTTTTTTGCCTGGGCTGTGGTCTAATACTTCTTCCATTCCTCATCTCCCCTTCTGTGGATAAAATCATGTTTAATTTGAGTTGTTAAGATAGAAGCTAGGAAATGCACAGGTCTGATGTAAACATCTTCTGACATAGTTCATGTGATTAATTTTATATATGGCCCAAGGCTGGAAATTGCTCTCTATCCTACCTACCAAATTTATCCCTGATAATAGCCCTGCCTCTTATGCTGATATTCACACTCTTTCTTCTTTCTTTCTCTTGTTGTATTAGGAACAGCATTTTAATCCACATTTAGGTCTTGTTGTGAGGCTGGTATCTTCAGCAGGTTTGTCGGGTTTTCTTTGTCCTTCCCTAAATTAGACCATCATGAGAATTATTGGCTTTATTCTTTCACAGTCCTGCTTTCCTCTCGTACTCTTTTCCATTTTGACCAGCTCTTTGATGCTCTTCCTGCATCATGTTGCTCTTTCCTCTCATGTTTTCGAGCTACTCTCTCTGAACTCCTTATGCTGTTCTCTTCACACAAATCTCCTATGTTCCTTTTTTGACTTTATCTCATGTTGATAACTTGCTGTTCCCGCATACTCATTGAACCTATGTCTGTTTTTCTGTTTTTTCCATTCACCAAGGTTCTTTTGATTTGTTCTCTGTGAAACATTACTCATTCTCTGTTGCTTAGTTCCCAGTTTTAACTATCACATTGCCAGTCCGCTCCTCCCATGCTCTCATTCAGCCCTTCTGTGAATTCAGGGTTCATCACTTCTACTGAAACTGTTTCCTGTATTTTGCTTTCCTCCTTCCAAAACCTTTTGCTCTGCTTCTCATTGCAAGGTCTGTCTTGCCAACTTTCAGCCCTGATTCACTCTCAACAATGTCTTTTCTCTAGCAAAACCATTCTGGTGGAATTCTGATGATCCAGATGACTTTTTTCACTATGGATTTATTCTCTCTCTTTTTTTTTTTTTTTTTTTTTTTTATAGTGTTAATTAAATTCCATATGTGCAGACCCATCTTTACAACTTCTGAGTCAATCCTTTTCCACTGGTCTATTTTGCTTTCCTCCTTCCAAAACCTTTTGCTCTGCTTCTCATTGCAAGGTCTGTCTTGCCAACTTTCAGCCCTGATTCACTCTCAACAATGTCTTTTCTCTAGCAAAACCATTCTGGTGGAATTCTGATGATCCAGATGACTTTTTTCACTATGGATTTATTCTCTCTCTTTTTTTTTTTTTTTTTTTTTTTAATAGTGTTAATTAAATTCCATATGTGCAGACCCATCTTTACAACTTCTGAGTCAATCCTTTTCCACTGGCCTTTTTTGTTCTCTATATAGACTTCTGCTGATTTCTACCAATGTGATATAGTAAGATGTCCTTTTCTCAGCTTATCTTTCCTTCCTCTGCTGCTATCCCTTCCCTTTTCTTTTCATGGATACAGAAGTTTCTCAGTTCCTATGTTTATATACCCTTTCAGTTTACTCTAGAAATCTTACCTAGCTTCTGTGGCTTTGCTCTCCCCTTCTTTGCCTTAATTTTTGCCTCTCCTCCGGTTCTTTCCCTTAAAGCACACAAGTAGAACTACTGTGATTTATTTCTGTATAGAGTCTCAAAGATGCTTTCTTATCCATCATCATAGATAAAAATTGTCTATTGTTTTCATGGTTCCCATTTACTGGAGCATCTTCTCCTTGCCCCTTGCTTGGCCTCGAGCTTCAATCTTTGAATCTTCACTGGCTGCTTTTCCCTATCACATTAAACAAACTTCTTGTCTTCAGGACACTATTATCTGTACCCYGGCTCTCAGATTCTTACTACAAAGATTCTGATTTTGACCTCTGATTAGCTTGCACCTGTTACTGGAACAGTCTAAAACAAGCATGTTTTTGCTCTCTTATGTGACCTTTTATGCACAGGAGGAGAAACTTCCTTTTACAAGGCTACATTTATCCCTCTTTAACTTCCTTTTGCTATGATAACTACCAAAATTTCCTTATGCTTTCATAAGGTATTGTGTGCAATAAGGTTGAATGAGTGATAGAAAATTTGCCACTATATTCATGACCAAACCTAATGTTTACTAGCTTTCTTTTATGTAATAAAGTCATCTCCTTAAGCTCTGCAAGACCCGTGAAACATCAACCCTGTGGTACGTGAGTCTTGGCTCATGTATCACCCACATAAGAACTATGGTAACACCGATGATAAAAGCTAAACAGCAACTCTAATGAAGACATAACCTACACTACTGCCATCACCTGAGGTGCCTACAAAACACTGAGTGGGTACTGCATTTTGTTTGTTGCTTTCTTACAAATTTTTAAAAGAGTCTGATGTTTGTATGTCCCTAAAGCAGATGCTATGTGTGTTGTTTCTCCTTGCCCTTGTCTAGCAGCCAGGATTTTCTGCACACCCACTGTTAGACCCACTGTAATATTCTTGTAGTATTTCATTCTTTATGGAAGTCTAAAGGTCACCTCTAAAATGACTGCTGTGGGAGATTCTGGCCTTAGTTAATCACTATGAAGCACAGGCAACTCCATATGCAGTCAGACGGTACTCTGGAATTTCAGCAACACAACTCAGAATAGAACTGTTGTATTTTTGGCTCTATTCAAGAATCAGTCAGTATTATGTACTGGTTGTGTTGATGCTTCTTCTCGCTGTTTCACACTAGTTTGTGAATGTTGCTAAAACAGGTATTTAAATACCTACCAAGTATTTAGGTATTAATGCTTTATAGGATTTCTGTTTCCAACCTTCTGAAGTAAGTGGGGTGTGCATAGTTAAAAGAAAAATAACAAATAGGTTCTTGTGTTCTACTGTGGTCTGGATCTTAGCTGAGCTGGTGCAAACTTCAGCCACTAACTAAAGATCAAATTCTATCTTTATAAAAGTAGGGGTTGAATGCTCAGTTTATAAGGAATACTTTGTTTTCACTATAGGTTCTTATGTTTCTCTAAAACTTGGATCAAGTCTATATGCTATATTTTGACTGCATAATATACTTAGCTAGTGGATAACACTAACTAGCATAACTTGTATTTCGATACCGCTAAAGTATGTTGGATGTTTTCCAAACAATAAACAAAGATGTGATGTTTAAACCTATGAATATAATATCTCACTGCAGAAAAATCTATTCTATTATATATCAGTTACATCTGGATTACATACTGATAGGTCTATGACTACATGTAATAGCAGCATGTCATTGTCTTTGGCTTCTCCACTATTTCCCTGTAAAACTTCCTTCTGCCATGTATCCCTAGATGGCAATTCTAATAGCCGAGCTCAGGTTTTACACCACAGATCTGAGTAGTTCTATAAAATCACAGTGAGAATCAGCAGATGAGAACCCAATGGACCTACCAACTATCTTTCTGGAAAGTATGCTGGAAGCAGTTGTCTGTTGAGCTGGTAACAGTCAGTGCTGGTGACAGTAAGGAGCTCATTGTATGGCACTAGTTCTGGTCAATGCCATTCTTATCCCCTGCCCTGGACTGAGGAGTTCTGAATTAAATTTTTTTTATCATTGTCCTTATACCGTCTTTGGTAACCTTGATTATCCCTAACATGCACACGTACCTGCCTACRTGTATGTGATGTTTTGGTTTATAATTACTTGACCTGACTTTCCTTTGAGAACCCCTTCCTTACTCAGCAGCTTCCATTATTCTGTATTGGTTATTGTGTGTGTGGTCCTGGTCTGGATGTGTAATGTACTTAAGCTAGACTGTGCTATCAATATGAATTTCTTGACTGACTTTGCTATTACTCTCATTTTGTTATCTATYGCACAGACATTAATTCATTTCTTGGATCTACCTTGGGGAGTTAGTGTAGATGTTAGGCCCTATTTCTTAAATAGAGATCAAGATGGATCAAGTGAAAAAAGATTACTTTTTCAGTATTTGAATATATACAACACAGCTACCACTGAGGCTGATTATACTTGAAAACTCAGTGCATTTCCTGATCACAAACAGTATCTCAAGTTGGGCATCTGAGAAATGAAAATCACAAGCAGAGATCATCTTTTAAAAGATGGGCTTAAAGGAGTTAATTGACATCACACAGAACCACCATGACAAAAAGGGGTAGAATTCCGTAGTGTCCAGCCAAACATTCAGCTAATTAAATCATGACACTTCTTGCTTCACTCATCTGGCTAATAGAATATGCATCTTAACTGCTCTAACAAATAAACCACAAAAGACAACACCTTTCTCTGCTATGTTCTCTTGTTTGATTATTAGATGTGGCCTATCCTTTGTTTTGGATGGGATCATAGTGCCTTAATATGCAATTAAAAGTTTTGCCATAACTTGTACATACAACTCCTCAGTACTTGAGCATTCATCCTTAATATCCTTCTAAAATATCGTAAAATTTCCCAAATGATTTTTTTTCAAACAAAACAATCTTAATTCTATCACAAGAGGTCATATTGATATCTGTACAGCTCATCTGTCAAGTTGACGTTTAGATTCAATAAAAAGCGTGAACACCCCCAATAATAGGTTGTTTTCCTATATGTGGAAAGATAGAGGGAATATCAGGGATTTCCACAAATACTTGCAGGCAGAAAGTTCATGATCGTGTTTAGTAACTTTGGTTTATGCTTCTGGCTCTGGAGAGACAGGCGTTCTAGCGGATACAGATTGTTTCTGGTTTTCTTTAATATAAAATCTTTTCTTTCCCCTTCTCCTAAGCCTCTAGACCAGCGAGTCCAATTACCCTTGCCTAGCAAGTGGTTTCTTGAAATGGAATCTTTCTCTACTCTAGTTAAAACTAAAATTTTTCGAAGTCTGTAAGTTAAACTTCCTGTTTTGTGAGAATGGCAAATGCACATCCACACTATAAAGCTCATTTCTGTTGAATTTCACATCCTTGGCTCAAAGTTTGAAGGTGTAGCAAGATATTAAAGAAAAGTTCTCAATTTCTTCTAATGTGGATGAAACAATTCATTTTTCCCCAAGTGCTCTGTTCAGAAGTGCCCAAGCATTTTTTGTATGAAAAATTTCCTCAGACATTTATTTAGAGTTGGGTATCTGATGGAGATTTTTTTCAGCGTAAGTACTTTCCCAAGGCTTTAAGCAATGGAAAACAGCAACATAAATAATATTGTCAGCCAACAGCAACAGAAAGTTGTGCTATCAACTAAGAGATTGCATTAAGAAAAAAATTCATCCAGTCTTTTTCTTCCTCTGTCAGCTTTTTTCCTTCCTCTTCTTTCAGATTTCAATGATTGTCTAAAGAGAATGTTAGTAATGTGTGTGGCCACAGTTTTAAAACAACTTTATTCTGTAATAAATGCATTTTAATCACCATACATTAAACAATAAACTAACTTCTGTGAAATTATTTCAACCTTGCATTTATACTGCATGCAGGTTTGGGACTCTTTCTGGCTGCTTTCCTGGATTCAAAAATCTGAACTAATTTCCCCATTCCTTATTAGCCTCAGTTCCTCTCCCTCTTTCTCCCTCTCAAAAAAAAAAAAAAAAAAAAAAGTGATGCCTGCTTAGTAGAATGCTTGACTTCTTCCTCAGTAAACTACCTTGGGTATTTCCTGATATATCATACTCCCTCATGTCTTCTTCTCTTTCATTAATACTGTAAGAAGTGATTGAAAGTTAAAACCTGCAAAAATAAGGTTTTGTTACAGTACTGGAATCCTCTGTGGATGTGTGTAATCATTAGAAACTGATTACATTAGGTTAGATTACACTTGTAAGTCTTAGATGTGTGCTACTTCTTTCTAGATTTGCTTGCATTTGTTTTTACATGGGTAAGGGCTCAAACAGGCAGGTCCACTACCTCTAAACTTTCAGATAAGTAAAGAGAAAGAAGAACTGATCCAATAAGCTGGGAAAGCATAGCTTGGGTAAGGTTTTGTTTTCTTCCTCTGGTAGTGTATGTTCTGTAATAATAGAATATCAGTCCTGAATTAACCTAGATTGCTGGCAACTATAGCTAAAACTGCTGTGGAAAGTTTGCTGCAACCTTTTGAACTTCATTTTACTTTCTTAAATTAGGTACTACTGGGGAAAAATTACATCTATCATCTAGCTACTAGGATAGAAATACTGTAAAGAGCTGAGTAAGATTAGGCTCCTAAAGGTCTGTGCGTGCGGGCTGGTGGTGGTGAAGCTAAATTATTAGACTACTGGTACCACTTGCATTTGAGGGAGAATATAGCTTTGTGCCTACAATGCCAGGTGAAATTCCTGTTGCTAGGCGCATACTGTATGCACAGTCTCTCTATTGACTGTGATAGTAACAGCCGTTGGCTTTATTCTCAGCCTAGGAGTCAACTCCTTTCAATAAAATCTTGGGGGGGGAACACCTTTCAAGGCAGATTCTGTAACTCTGCATTCCATGATAACGTSCCAGTAGCTAATGCAACAAGAGACAATACTCGGATCTTTCCTTAGGGAAATTTTTACAATTGAATTGTGTTGTTGCAATGTCATTCTTCTTTCCCCCCAGCCCGCCGTTACTCGGGAACATGCTGACTAAAGGGGTAAGTGTTTATGATTGCAAACACACAGATCAGTTTGAGCAAGACAGTAGTGATGGGTAGGGGCAAAGAGCAAGCCTAGATATGAAACCAACAATAATGACTGGTTTTATTGGCTATAAAAGTATGGACAGAAGAAAGCACTAGTACTAAACAGCCTGCTCAGTTAAATGGGCTTCAACAGATTTATATAATAAACCAGTGCAGAATTTTGCTCAAGTATCCTTCCCACTCCAGAAATTATTTTTTTGACATTACTTCTCTGATAATGGAAATAGATCACTGTTAGCTCAGGATTTGGGGCATGTTAATTTTATCTTGTGGGAAGAACTACCCATTTTAGTCATGAGAAGATAGCCCATATATATAATCAGATTTAACAAATATATTTTCTTAACATTTTGAGCAGCTTCAATTGCCAGTAGAAGGCAGATGTATTAGTTTAGATGCCCATATGCAGTATAATCGGGTTCCCCTGGGGTTTCCCCAGCTCAGGAAGAACCCCAGTACGCCGCGATCCCCCGCTCTGCTGCGGAACGCACCTGCACCGGAGCTGATCGCCTCTGTGAGGCTTTAAACTGAAAGAGGGTAGATTTAGATTAGATATAAGGAAGAAATTCTTCACTCTGAGGGTGATGAGGCACTAGAACAGGTTGCCCAGAGAACTTGTGGATGCCCCATCCCTGGAAGTGTTGAAGGCCAGGTTGGATATGGGGCTTTGAGCAACCTGGTCTAGTGGAAGGTGTCCCTGCCATGGCAGGGGGGTTGGAACTAGATGATCTTTAAGATCCCTTCTAACCCAAACCATTCTATGATTCATTCAAAGAATAAGATTTTTTTTAAACAAAGTTTAGAGAGAAATGTGCACAGAGAAAGGAAGCAATAGAGCTTTCCATTAGAGTAACTGAAAAGACTTTTATCTAATTAGAAACTTACAGCCATGAAATAATTGCATTTTTAATATGAAATTTGATCTAAAAAATCAGAACAAATTCTAGACTACCTTATTTTCTGAGTGTGTTCCAAGAAAAAGTAAAATTGGTGAGAGGAAGTTCATCTTTATGAAGACAGGACAGTAAAATGTAGTAACATAATAGTTTGTAAAGTTATTCTTTTTCTGAAATTTAAAAAGTAGCGACTGTGAATGTGGAAGATGCTTTTCAGTGTATGTGGGAAAACTTACTTAAATAAATCAAACTTTCTTACTTAGTAAACTATTTGGAAATAGTATCTGCTACTCTGCTTTACAAAGCAATAATATAATCAMCTCATTGTATTCCTGCTTGAAATAGTGAGATCCAAATATCATTGCAATATATACAATAGGAAAGACTAGATGCCAAAAAAATGGAAATTCAATAGTGTAAAACTCATTTACACAGTGTTTACATACTCCTGGCCTTCCCTACAATAAGGAGGTGCTACTCTATCCTTTTCTGTGTTAAACATATTAATGAACGGCAAGCAGAATAGGTGATATGTAAAACACTGTGGGACATGAATGATGCATCTGAACGTGTTGTGGAAATACGCAATCGGAAATACTCTACAGAACGTACAAGCTGTCTGAAAAGAATAACTTTTTCTCGAAAGTGTCTTTCCACCAAACCTTGCCATAAGCAATTGTTGAGGCCAATAACATAAAGTTTAAAAAAGATCTGCTTATCTTATATGGGCATAATATCTCCAGATTTATCATAAGTACTGATGTATTTTGGAAGGAATATGTATCCTCTTGCTTCTTGTCTCTAGCAAGCCTCTTTTTTCAGGATGGTACTTGAATAAAGAGAGGAGAGGGAGTTCTTGCAAAATTTTTCATCTTTAATCACAGAGATGTGTAGAAAACGTCACAAAGAATTTGACCAATGTTCTTATCAATGACGTGAAAATGAAGCCTCCAATGATGAGGACTTAAAGGAAAACCAATTTTAAATGTTCTGAACATGTCAGAATAAGCATGATTAATGGAGCCAACTCTAATTTTTATATACTAAAAATAAGAATTTGGCCTGATATCTAATACAGTAATTTCATTCTCTCTGTGTGGCTGGAAAGTTACTCATTAAGAAACAGCTTCCTCAATTCTTATTTTTCATCTTCTATGACCATTGGCAAAAGCAAATTATTTGAAGAAAGTATAACTCCTCATTGTGGAGTGTTTTTCTTTCCACATCTTAGAGTAAGTAAAGTTGTCCTAATTACCATTCTATCAATGTGTATGCTATTATATTAATTTTCTGCTGATAAATCTGTTCTTCATGTGCTAATGTCCTTCTGATATGCAAAGGGAAGTAAGATAAATACAGCTGATACTAAGACTCCTCTGTAGAATTTTAGACCAGGTAATAGCAATACACAGTGCATTTGGGGCAAAGAATTCAGACATCTTTAAATTTAAGGTAGCCAAAATGCTTAAACTACAAGCCTGCTCATACACTATGGTCCATACAGGCAAAGATGAAAGATAAGCACTCCGAACTGTCATGCAGAGGTGACTTGATGTACTGACTAGATAACTAGTTTAGAACAACTGACAATAAGATTGTCATGGTTAGTTTCTGGAATTGGTTGCTGTAGAAGTCCTGTTCTAGTTAATCAATTTCACGCATGTAGATTTGGGATGGATTTTCAGGCAGGTGTTAGAGCACAGAGATTAAAAGAACATAGTGAGAAGGCAGGTTTAAATAGGAGCAAGAAAGAAGAGGGGAAGTTGAAATACTGTATAGGAGATCTTAAGAACTGAGTAAAAGCTGCTGTTCTGAAAATGTGTATGTTAATAGTGTTCTGGGAATCTAAGGAAAGACAGGAATGAGTGCGATATCGAAGCACATTTTAATCAGTATACTTCATATACTGTTTTTTTGAGTGTTCACTTTTTGTAGTCAGAGTTCCAGCTGTGGAATTTCGCAATTGTTTGCAACAATCATCTATTCATCTTCTCCAACTAAAATATAATGCTCTCCTCAATACACCAGTACCAATCCTGACCTATACTCATTCATCCTGGTAGTCATGAATTTTATCCAGGTCTACATTGGTTCAACTATGTATTTCCCTTAAGCAGGGTTAGAATTAGGAAGGGATTTAAAGATAAATATAGAATCAGTAAAAGTATTTAAGAGTGAATGATTGCAAGCTCAACTGTCCCAGGCTAATACCCCAGAAAACTTCAGGAATGAGTATGTAAAACTGTCATCCRTTGACTCTGTCTACTCTCTATACCTTTTTCTTTGATGGTAAGGGATTAACAATGATTGTCGTAACTGTTTGTCCTTCCATATACACGTTTCACACTCCCAGATACCTTCACATTTATGTATTGGAAACTGCTGAAAAGGGATTCAGTGTGTTGCAAGAACCTACTAATGCCAAGATGCTGTTACAGAACTGTAGACCCCAGAGATGCATACCAGTGCATGGGGACTTGGATCTGAAAGCAGAGACATAGACTCTACCTTTCCACTTGTCAGCCCATCATAAATTAGAAGAGATCTGTAAGTGACTTTAAACATGTTCAGAGAGAAAGCCATAGAAAATACAGAAACTAAGATTAGGATAGCCCACTGTGAAAAATATTTAATACACAAGTAATGGAAGAATAGTAATACCTCTTGCTAAACAGAAGAGTCTGAGGTCACTATACTTGTTTCCACCACCTGAGGAATGAAATCCTAGATATGTAATTTATTTCCCCCTTCTACCCTCCCAAATAAATGTTCTAAGAATGATGTTTTTTCATGTAAATGTGAGATGCTAAAAAACGTAAAAAACTGAATTTTATTCTTTATTTTAACCATATAACCCTTCTTCAGCACTGCAGCTGATGTAATTGTCCTTATCTATATCTGTGAAGCCCTCACCTCGAAGTTTTTATGCTGTGCTATATCTCAGTTAACATTATTTAAAGGTTAGCTAAAGCTGTTATTTGATGTAATTAATTTCTACTATGGTGACAGCTACTGGGAGGGTAAAGCAAAATCTCACTGTGAAATCCCTGGCTGATAATGACTTTTGGCAAGACAAAACAAGAGTTGAAATTCTCAACAATAAAATAGTATCTTACAAAACATGTACTAGTAAATGTATATGCATTTATAAATACACATTACACATTAAAATAGAAGTCATGTAAATACAAGTTCATATTTTTCAACCAGAGCGGTGTGGCCAAGTAGGAATGAGACCCACCCCATCCTGCTGTATATCTATGTAAGTGAATCTTATCCTATGATGTAGGTGATGTGAGGAATGGAAAAATACATATCGGTAAAGCCAATGCTCCGTTTCAAATAATTACAGATTACTATTTTGGAGTGCTGAAATATCTTTTGTGCACTAAAATTTCTGCTGTGATGCTTAAGAAAGAGAGAAAGCAAAGTACACGAGGTTGCAAGTAGTTGTAGTTCAATTTCTTTTCTCACAAAAGTTAGAGGTTCAACATCTGGCTTGGATCATTCTGTTCCTCTCTTAGTAGTGTGGAATCATCCTCTTCAATATGTATTTTAATGCTTTGTCACCTACATTGAAATGCTAGTAAGTTCATGCAGGAAGAACTTCCAAAGACTTCTAGAGCAACTTTGAAAATGGAATTTGGCAGGCTTAGTCTTATTAAAATGTAGTAGAAGTTATATTTCTTTAGTAGGCTCTGAAATTTTTCTTAAGTGTACCTCTGAGGGTATCTCAGTGGCATATAGTTTAGTTTGTAAAAATACATACTGAAGACCCTCTAAACACAAGAAAACAGACAGCAATATAGGTGCCAAAGTGGGCTGGGGCCAGCATACAATGAGGAGGGCATGACATCTGTGATTCTGCTGCCCACTGTGCTCACAGCTTAGTGGGAGCCACAAGCCCTTCCTAGAAAAGAGGCAAGTTATCACCGATCAGCTATTAGTAATGTGTTTTCCCTCTGTGAAAGGTAACGCTTCCTGCCGTTGCGTTCTGCAGAGTTCCAACTAGCAGGCTTAACCCCTAATTTGGGAAAGAATAATTGCTCTAACAGTCACTGAAAAGCTGTCAGCCCTTGCTTGGGATGGCATTTCCTGTGCTTTTTGTATGAAACATTCACCTTGTAGTTGCTGTTCACTTTTACTGCATCTCAGAACTTCCTGTATTAAAAATGGAAGAGAGGAGGCTTAATAACACTTAGCTTGGCTATGGAAAGAAGCTTACCAAGTTTGTTGTAGTAGTGCATCACTTTATTGATTAAGCAGGCTGCAGGTAGTATGTTTAACAGTACTGTTCTCCAAGGGGAAGGAAGATCTGTTACTGTATTCTGCAAAGATCAGTAACTCACCCTTTTACAAAATCATGGAGCAAAGTTAATCGCCTCCTTTTGCTTCCTAATTTAGTTATTTAAATGCTCAGTGCAGACAGAGAAGTTGAAAGAAAACTCAGGAGGACATCTGTCTGAGTACAAGATACTGATATAAATAGAGAGACTGGGAAAAGTAGTTCTGAGTCTGTTTCATTTTCTACTTCAGGAAAACCAGTCAGAACAGGACTGTGCAGTAAAAGCACTGCTGTAAGCTCTTGCTGAGGGAGAAACTGGGGCACAGCTCAGCACTGTTTGTTTTCATGTAGGTTTAGATAATAAAACACAGAAGGCTGAAAGGGAGATTTGATTTACTATTGTTCAGAACCCACATTTTCTTAGGTCTGCAAGCTTCAGCTGTCCCTACGTTTTTGCTAGGGTTTTAGATTTTTGCTTTTCTTAACATATTTTTCCATCTGTATTTTCTGTTTGGGATAATAAAAGGTTTAGAAGTCTAGAGGAGGAGGAGAAAGTGAGTGGTTTGCAGCAAGGAAGCGGAGCCTTTCATTTCATTCAGTTCTTTTCTCATTGTTTGGCAGGTGGAAAGCACAGATTTACAGAGCAGAACCGGATCAGCTGAAGAAGTGGGGTAAGAGAAACAAAACAAGTACAGCACCATTGAAAAGAGCTTCAGCTTTATCTAGCAGCATCACCACAGCAACCAGAAAATACAATTGAAAGACAAGGGCTAGTGCAGAGAAGGTGAAAGTGCAGCTCCTTACCTTTGGACAGAAGGCAGCAAAATAATTATGCAGAACATAGAAGAGTATTTGATGGATCTAGCCAAACTGTGGCAAAGGGAAGGGTCCCTTCATTAACAGGAATGTGCCACTGTTTATGCACTGGAAAGGGGAGTGCCATGAGATCTACTGAAGAGACTATTTCTCTGGTTGCATATCTACATGTGTTTGCACCCCTGCTGGGACTGAATTAGGTGGTACAGGCATCTTGGACCACCAGGTATTGGATAGCGACGTTTTTTTTCTTTCAAGGTGTACCTGGCACGAGAACTGAAAGATACCACAGATCTTTTTCAGAGACGCAGAGTGAGCCAATCTCCAACCTTTCCCTTCTGTAACTGCCTGCTATACCATGGGATGTCGGCAAAGCTCTGAGGAGAAAGAGGCAGCGCGGCGGTCCCGTAGGATTGACCGCCACCTGCGCTCTGAAAGTCAGCGACAACGAAGAGAGATTAAGCTCCTTCTCCTGGGTACCAGCAATTCTGGGAAGAGTACTATTGTAAAGCAGATGAAAATCATTCATAGTGGTGGCTTCAACTTGGAGGCTTGCAAGGAATACAAACCTCTGATTATCTATAATGCAATTGACTCCCTCACACGTATCATTCGGGCTCTAGCCACCCTTAAGATAGAATTTCACAATCCTGACAGAGCATATGATGCTGTGCAGCTTTTTGCCCTGACAGGCCCAGCTGAGAGCAAAGGTGAGATTACTCCTGAGCTTCTTGGAGTCATGAAGTGGCTCTGGGCAGACCCCGGYGTGCAGGAGTGTTTTTGCCGCTCCAATGAGTACCACCTAGAGGATAATGCCGCATACTACTTAAATGACCTAGAAAGGATTGCAGCACTGGACTACATCCCTACAGTGGAAGATATTCTGCGTTCTCGGGACATGACCACAGGGATTGTAGAAAATAAGTTCACCTTCAAAGAGCTGACTTTCAAAATGGTGGATGTGGGTGGACAGAGATCTGAACGCAAAAAATGGATCCACTGTTTCGAGGGGGTTACAGCAATAATTTTCTGTGTGGAGCTGAGTGGATATGACTTGAAGCTGTATGAAGATAACCAAACAGTAAGTGCACTTTCTGCTCCTTATTTTCTTTCCTTCTCTTCCTTCCCCACTCCCCGGTGTATGGCCTTTTTCCCCCCCCCACCTCCCTACCCTCCCGAGGCAGTAATCCTTGAGTTCCCAGCCCCAAATGTGATTTCCTTCCCCTCACCCCCAATCTGTAGTAAAAAGCCAGAAGCTATGATTCCTTTATTTGGATAGTTTTCCCACTGGACTTATTTATTTATTTATTTATTTATTTAATGTTACTTTTGGGAAATGGAGGTGCTCATCACATGACAGCAGATTTTTTTTTTTGGTGCCTTTTTGCTAAATGTTTATCTGGTTAAGTTTTACTCCAAACATCACTTAAAATATAGACAGTGTTGACATCCTGGTGTACAGGGATGGTTAATTTGGACACCATGTTTTGCAAGTCCTGGGAAATGTTGAAGCTAAAATGGTAACAGTTTTCTCCCATTTTTTCCAGGATTTTCAATCAGAATTTGGGATGAAATGAATTAAAAAAAAAAAAATAAATCAGATATAGTTTTTAATTAGTATGGAACTTTTAAATTTAAAATTTTCTTTTACTGTTTTTGTTTATACGGCTGATTTGCCTTGTTCAGTGAATAACTGTTCCTGTTTAATTCCCTTTAATGCTATGAGCTTCTGATTTTTCACAGCATGCAAATACTGTAACTATGGAAAAATATATGAACACTTATGCATATGCAACTATGTGTTTGCTACCACATTCAGCTTGCCTGAGTTAATCTTTATAGGGTTTTATTTGAACTTACTTTTTGACAGCCTTGTAAAACGTGGTGCTTAAGAGATGGGAGTTTGTGGGCAGGGACACATAATGATTCTATCATCTAGTGGTTCCTGAACATGCTGTATTTATGTTTGAAAACAGCTGCCCTTCAGGAAGAATTAAAAGCTATACTGTAAAAACACAGTAAAAAAAAAAAAAAAAAAAAAANAAAAAAAAAAAAAACAAACCAAAAAAAATGTAAAATCAGAAACCTTAACCTTAAAATGCTTCTACTTCTTCTGTACCCCCTTACACATCTTCAATTGTTTTACATTTTAGAAAGCTTGTTCACCAATATCAGTTCCTGGAGTACTCCAGAACACCAGAATCCTTGTTCTTTTACAGCAGGTGCATTACGTAAGTGTTGTTGGGGAGGAAATTGTTTCAATAATTTTTTATATGATGTTTCAAATCTAACTGGATCTCAGTAAGTTCACAGAAGGCTATCTCTCACCCAGGTCTAATGATCTAGTTTTGGCAGTCCTCTATGGAATAGGATTACTAATCAGCCTTAACGGTTGTTCCTTATCAGACACCCCCCCACCCCACCCCCACCCGGCCTTTATGTGTAGTACACACATCTATATTAAAGTTTCTTTACAGAGCATCTTAAGTCAAATGCAGTATACTGCACATGTCTGTGTAAGAGCTGTATCATCCACGTGACATCCTCTAGTGCTTGTATGGGTGTGACACGACTTTATATGCAGCCATCTATCTCCTTTTCCCTTTTTGCCCTAAAATAATAATTTCAAAGAACCCTTGAAACTCTCGCAACTGATTACCAACTCATATAGACTTCTCTAAAACGATAAAGTGGGGGAACAGGTTGGGAGAAAGGCGAATTTCCTCCACAAACAGACCCAGTGGAAGGGAGTACTGAAGCTCTACATAAGATGTCTGTCACAGTGCAGATCTCTGTTGTGAATTTTCTCTATCCTGAAAAGCTCCAGTCCCCTGTCCTGGAGAAGGGGCTAACTGTGACCTTCTTCACTGTTGTTTAGTTTGTACTGGACTTGCGTAATGTCAACATAGTTGCATACCTGATTTTTTAATTAAAAATTGTTTATTGAGAGCTCCTGATAAATGCTGGAATAACTGCAATGGCTTCAATGGCTAAATGTGAAAGCCTCCCCAAAATTATGCATATCTTATATAACACATGCCATTCACCAGATCCCTGAGGCAAGGTGAACTATGTCGGTACCTGAAACAACTTCAGTGCCTTCTATCTAGTCTGCTGTTTATACAATATCACTTATCATACAATCACGGTACAGACTAAAATATTGTCAAATGACTTAGGTGATTCCACAGTTCTGATGACAGGAATTTATAGCAATTGAGGTGGAGAAACTCCGTGAGACTGAAGTGCTTAAAGAGAGGAATACCATAGGTGATACTTCTGACATATTTTCCGGAGTTTGTATTGGAAGTTGACAGCAGTCACTGAGGTAGAGTTGGGAGGAAGATGCTAATATTTCCTTCCAAACCATATGAAAAATGCACAAACCAAAAAGAAACAAATATCAGACAAAACCTGTAGAGCAATACTTCCCAGAAATCTCACCTTTGGCTTTTTGTTTGCTTGTTTGTTTTTACTGCTATATCTCTCCGTAAAGTCTTGTCTGTTCAAGTTCTGGGTTCTGCAACCAACTCCTTCTCTCCAAACCAGCATAAGACTAGATCATTGCTGAAGAAAGTAGATGAAACTATCCCTTCACGTCCCATGCTAGTAGGAAAGGGGTTCTTTACATATCACTTTATACAATCTCTTATCATTATTGGTATAGTGATGTGACATTATTTCAACTCATTTGTACTTCTAATTCCTTTGTCAGTATTTTTGGTTTTTAATACAGTTTCTTTACAAAGATTTTTCTTATTAGAAGGGAGCTAAGTGGTAAGTTTGAGAAGCCATTATACTTAGGTTCGAACCAAGACTACAAAATAGTTTCCAAAAATAATCCCTTTGTTTTACAAGCTTGCCTTATGTGTTTGAATCCCTTTTGCGTGCACATTCTATGATTCTTCAAGGGAAAAAAACTTACGGTCAAGAACATTCACCTAAGCTGAATTTTGAGAAAACTTTTCAGAAACACTTGAATTTTACCGCAAATGAAATGCGCATTATGAGTATTAAATCTTTTACAAAGATTTTTCTTATTAGAAGGCAGCAGGTTGAGAAGCAGTTATACTAGGTCATGAGAAATATCAGACCAGAGAAATCTATTTTGGGGGGGAGATCGTTACCTAATTTTTAGTAGCTTTGTCAGGTTTGTCTAGATCTTTCTGTCATGCCTCCATCATTGTCTCCATGTCTATGAGGCTATTCTACGAGTATGGCATTCTCTCTTAAATGATTTTTGCAAAGATATGATATTTCCAATAATCCTTGTCGTCACTGTTTGAATTTGCCCTTTTTTGTTAGTATAGCTTATCACATATAATATTTCTCTACTCTTATCTTCTGTAGTGATTTTACAGTTTATCCACTGCACTTCTATTTTCTTCTCTATATTACACTAACTGATTCACCATTCACTGTCCTACACATGGACTTATACTTCATTGTCTGGAGATTCTTGTCTTGGCATTAGTGCCCTCCTATTGTAACAGATTTCTATATCTGATTTTTGTTTAGTAACCTCCTCTTGACATGAGAGAAGCATTACCCCTAAATTCTTCCTCTTCATTTTCAGAGATAATAGGAAAAGCATATCTTATTTATATCTAGACCCTGACTAGGAGTTAGTTGGTTTCTTGCAATTCTTTAGACTTTTCCTGCCTTGCTCTTCAGATTTAAAAATCAAAAAGAACTAGTCCAAAGGGGAAAAAATCAATATACTCTGAAAAATCCTTATGGACGTTGATTTTGATTCCAGTATCTAGAATCAAATGAAGTAAGCATCTGGGTTATTTCAGAGTGACATTGAAGCCCACTTTTACATAGTGTTTTAACAGCCTGGAGGGCTAATCTCCTATGATCTCTTTTTATCCCTTTTCTACAACCTGATGTTGCTTGGTGCTACTGCTTATAGAGGGTACTCAACATTGAAATTCAGGCTTTTATCATTCCTCAGCTTCCATGTGTATGCAACCGCTATCCAAGTATTTGCCCATCTATAAAATAAATTCTGCAGATATATTTTTATTATCTGTGGAGAAATTAGAACACAGATTAAATATGTGAGAACAGTCACCTTCCTGAAACTCCCACTTACGTGGCAAAAAGGAGAGGAACACTAATAGCATTTCAGAGGGAATCTGACTGTATGATCATAAAGAACAGGTTACCTTTGCCCCATCTTTCTTTGGCTGTTATGCTTTATCCAAACATACATCCATAATTTTGCTGTGTAGAGGTGGCATGTCCCAGGTGTGCTGAATACACAATACAGTGTTAAACAGCTCTGACAGCTAAACTATGAGAAGTACCTACATTAGTAGATCATTTAAACTGCAACACTGAGACTGCCACTCATGAAAAAAGCCCTACAAATAGTAGTGCTGCTGAGTCTAAAATGCTTCCTGGTGTAGTATCTATGGCAAAGAGAACTATTAAATGAGTCCACTGCCAAACATAACTTACTACTTGACAGAGCATGTAAGAATCTGGCTGATTTATAAGCTGTGAAAGTTGAGCAAATGACCTATATGAATATGATAACTTCTGTGCTTCCTGTTGACAGAAGTGGATAAATGCTATGCATGAGCTCTGTCTTTATTGAAGATGTGTTAAAATAATGATTGACAAATATGGTAAAAATTGAGGGGAAAAATGAGCTAGTTCTGCCAACTGGTAAGTCCTGAATATAGCTAACTTGTGAAGTCTGTTCAGGGCAAGAATATTGTAGTGACACCAATGTGCAGAAGGGAGAACAAAAATAATGCCCAAACTATCAGTTACCTGGACAATTTTTCTTTTGTGTATAATTTTAAGAGACAAAATAAGTTAAACTTTATACTGCCTGGAAACAAATGAGAGAAGGGGAAGACAGAATTTTTCTGGGGCTTTTGTCTTTCTCCTGCTACGCTTTATTCTGGGTAACATCACTTGCAGAGACAAAATCACCTGAGTTAACAGTTTGAAGATCTGGCCAAACCAATATTTTGACTTGTCTGTTCAACATATGTGATATTTGGCTGCTTACTAAAGAACAAGATAGTGAAAACTATAATTATTCACTTTTTTTTTCTCTGTGCGCTTTCCTCTGTCACTCTCTATAACAATATTTTTCCCGCTTGTCTAGGGTTATCTGCAAATGTGATCTGTATCTGTTTTCATTTCCACAATGTCTTACACGTTCTTTTTCTACCTAACATGTAATAAATACAGCTTTATCTTTCCACGCACATAGTTAGTATGACTCAACTAGGTAACAGCTGCCTCCTGTTTTGACACAGTTGTAAAATTGGTTTGTACAATACCTTTGGAATGCTATTGATTTATTATAAGATTATTACTCCTGACCAGCACTCTGGGAAGGTTGCGTTAGGTTTTTATATCCCCATGCTGATTTCTTCTCTGTTATTTCAAGTAAATTATTTGTCTTAGTGTTTGTGGTCCTTAGCAGCTGATTGACCCATTCTATCTTTTATTACATATTAAGGTGTCATCTCTGGCCTTTGATAATGTTAAATTATCAAGTGATTTTTTTTTTTTTGCCTTTTTACATGTTGTATCCTGCACTTAGGAGGAGTTTCCTGTTAATATCGAAGCGTCTCATCTTTATTTAAACTTCTCCTTAAATTAATGTGTGCTAGAGGACGTTAAATAATCTGTACTCTCTCATACCCCTCACCCTGAAAAGGAGTCTGGCAGCAGTTTCTTTGCAACTCTCCCCATCTGTCCATTTGTATGCACTCAGTTTTGTGTTTCATACCTGCTATACATTCTGATGGATAGTTTTCAATTTTCTTCTACAGTGTATAGCTGCAACAGGGTTCTAGACCAGTAGAAAGATTCTTCAAAGATACAATAATAAAGTAAATAATGAAATGAGTTGAACAGGAATGTATGAGTGAGAATTCTTGAGGTCAGTAGTTGCAACAGATTCACATGGTGCAGGATATACCAAGTAAAGGTTGTACACGTCTGCTAGTTCAATCATTTTATAAACATGAATGTTAAAGGAAAACTACTTGCAGGTAACTTAGGTTTAGATAATTTTCATTCTCTTTCTTACAGCCATTGCAAGTGAATGGAAAAAATGAAATTTTAGGCTTTTTTGAGGCTCTTTTTTTAGTATAGCATCTTGTTAAAAGGAAGACGCACATGAAAAAGACAAAATACTGCAGCAAACAGTTCAGGCTGCAGTAGGCCTCATGCAAAACAAATCACTGGGGTCATAATGGAACCTCTCAATTATCTAATAATAATTTACCTGGAAAGCCCTCTGTCAGATGTATGAATTTTGAACAGAAATTAAGCAAACAAAATTTTAAAATTTTTCTTCTTTTCTTCTTTTCTTTTTTTTTTTTTTTTTTTTTTTTTTCCCCTGAAACCAAATACTTAAGGAGCTTATTTGCCTTTCCTGATACCTCAGCTTTTTGAGAGTACAGTGTATTAAAACTCTTTTCTGGCAAGCAGCTATTTTCCTGCAATACTAATAACAACAGTCAGGACAGAGGGGAAATTGTGATACATGTTATACATAGCCCTTTTAGCACCTGTTATTATCAGTGTTAAAAAAAACATATCAGCAAACATCTTTCTGACAAACTAAGTCTCTTAGGAATCTGAGAAAGAGATTGACCTAAACTGTTCAGATGCTCTCATTTTTCATGAAGCCTTCCCATTTCAAGATATTTCATAGCAAAATATGTGTGGGAGCAAAGCCTCGATGACTTCAGCATTCATGCGTGTAATCTTTCAGCACTGCAAATGGAATTCTAGCCTTGCCTTTTTTCACTTAAAGTAATATATATGTTCCCTTACCAAAGTTCAATTTTTATAGTGACGTATCAAGATTCCAGCCTGAAGACTTGTATCCAAGCATATCTCTTCTAAAATATATAAATATCAGTAAAATAATGAATACATGTAAAAGACAATGATCAATCAACTCCCAATTTGCAATTCTTTTTACTATATATTCTTTCAAGTCTGAAGGTTTATTTTCAGTTACATTGTTCGCTGTAATTGTATGCTTCTGATATGGATATCCACACATAGAACACATGGGGCAGCAATTTTCTATATGTTGGACTTGTTGCCATGCCATGAACTTTATATTCCATGGAACTTCAGACACTAACAGTAACTTTATACATAAACTATTCTGGCTATATGTTTACTAAATTACTTCTTTTAATTGCAAAAAAAAAAAAAAATTTCACAAATATGATAATGCATTACACTGTGGAATATAAAAAATATACTCATTCTAATGACATGGTTTGATAGGATGAAGATGCCAGTATCAGATTGTAAAAGCCTGAGAAGTTTTGCTGTGAGGCTTATCTATTTAATGTTGATAGACTAATTCCTAAGACAAAACTGTATTTAAACCTGAAGATAAATAAGTATTTTTATCACTGTAGAGCAGCGGGCTTAATTCAAGGAAATTCAGAGAGACAACAACAGGAAGATTTTTGCCTATTTTGGAAAGATATGGCATAAAAGTAATGCTGTATTACTGCAGCATTCCTGTAATGGACCTACTGAGTAGTATTCATCTACTTTGGTATCTAATGTTGGTTGTCAGACTTGCGTCTGAATTAGATGACTAAATCTCCCTGCGTATTTAGGTAACTGCAGGGGATGGCTCAAACCCCCCTATGACAAATGCCTGAAAGATGACATAACTATCTATTTATTTTTGGTCTCTGTGACTGGCTGTATTCAAAACTCCTAGACTAGGTAAGGTGTTTTACTGTAATTTTAAATTAATGCAGAGCATGACAGTACAGAGGTAAATAAAATGCCAAGACATCAGGAGTGGCAGAATACTCCTAAATATCCTATAAGCTTGAGGCTTAGAATAGGAGTTAGGTAGAGATATGAATACTGACAGATAAATAAACAGAACTTAAGTAAAAATCTGTTATTCAGTACTACTACCAYCCCCCAAATTCCAGTAACGCCTATCAATCTAGTGTGTAGGTAAAACTTGCTTTCTAATTATAGGGTTAAACTAGCCACTAGAGTAGTATATATGGACATAAGACACCTGTCCAGCACTTGGATAATTGTAATGAGTCGGTAGCAAAGTCACTGACGTTGTCTAGTTAACTTAGTCAATATGTGCAGAAAGCACCTCCTATCCGTATCGGTGTCACAGGCAGAGAAGTTGATCGTATAAACTGGATAGCATCTATTTGATAAAGAATCAATTTGTGAAGGAAAGGAACTGAATTTCTCAGCCTCTCTCAACTGGGCTGGAAAGTCACGATCCCCTTCCCAAATACATTGTCATAGAAAAGATAGAAGTGAAATTAGAGCACTGCTTATAACAAGGCAAATACAGGAGTTAGAAGGGGGATACACCAGAGCAATACAAGGTTCTCCTACAGCAAATTGCCATTTTTATGTGAAATTCTCTAGATTACTTTATTGAAATTCACTTGCTTAAAAGCAAATTCTTAATTTGTCCTTGTAGAACCTCCTGAACAGTAAGGAATGCCACAAATTTTTAGGGCTGTGAGGCATACATCACAAGCATGGCCTAGCCTTTTAGAAAATATGCTTCTTGGACGTTTACATATTTCAACTTCAGAGGAATAACTATCCATCATACATCATTCAATAAAAAGTTGAAAATAACTTTTCAAGAACATTGGACCTTAATGAGACCATTAGTGAACAATGTGATTAATTTACTGGGTGCATTAGCTTTTCCAGTTATTAACATCACACAAACATGCAAAAAATATTTGCTGTGTCTAGAGAAAATAATGACCAGAACATGCATAAGAGAGCATTCTATTATCAAAATTACCTTTTTAAAAATACTATTAGGTAATTTTCAAGAAACGGTTTGTAATCAGGGTTAGGTATAAATATTTTACGAAGTAAAAATATGTGTATTTTCTGAGACTTCCTGCTATGCAAAAATACATGGACATATATTTCAAGCATGAATGCTCAGAAATATTTCTGCTAAGAAAAACTTAAGGTTATACTTCCTGAATTAAAGCGAAAATTTGAGGAAATTAATTAGATTCATTGAAACTCAATGCATATGAAGTAGAGTGGCATAGTTCAGGCAATTTCAGTTTCCAATCAGTTTTTACTTCTGTTTGATAAAAATATGTAGGCTTCTTATGCAAACTTCACAATAAACTAAACATACTACGAGAAACATTAATGATATATACATAGTTTGGAAATTCAGTTGACTGTATTGTAAGGAGCCAAGATCCCTCTGAAGCCCAATATCAGGAATAGACTAACGAGGGTTACGTTCAGAACACATCTAGAATCCATCAAGTGGGTAGAGAAGTGTTGATATCATCTTTCATAATACTGTATGTTGTCTACTTAATAATCACAGGGAATAGGAACGTGTCAATTAAAAAAAAAAAAAGGAAGAAAAATTCCATCTTGGTCTGGAAAAGCAGCTACTTCAGGTTATTTCTGTAACTGTGCTCAACAAAAACATAGATAAAAGCTGTAAGAACTCTCTGTGGTATACCAACACTGGACAGAGCAGTGGAGTCCAATTAGCCTTAAAAACTAGCAGAGATGCTGGAACAAAGAAGGAGGATCCTTACAGCTTCAGAGTGAGTTTTGGTGGTGGTGTTTTTTTCAGAACTTTGTTCCTTTATTACAAGTCCATATTTAGGTAAGTATATTCTTCTATAATTCTTCCCCCCTTAGTAATACAAGTGTAATTTGGCATACACCTGAGCTTTCTATACTGTTGGAATGGCAATCCAAAAACCATCCAGGATGCTAGAACACTACTTCAGTATGTATTCCCAATACATATTTTTCAGTATATCCAAAATCCTCACTGACTTGGAAGACAGCTGGCTTTGTTTGATAACATTAAAAACTTAACTAATAGAAATTTATTCACGTGCCTTATTCCTAATTCCCTAGCTTAGAAGAACAGAGACATCAGACATAGCCCTTCTACCTGTGAATGTAGGAAGACACTGCACCCTGAAATGGAGGCTGACAGAATTTTTTGTTGCTGTTATTTTGTGGAGTTGCTACCTTGCTGTTTAGATTGCAAGAAAACAAAAGGTTGATCTGAAATTTTACTCCTGAAATGCCATAGCACTCATTGTTCTTGGTTGCTAGTGAGCAAATCTCTCCTATAACTTTCACTTACTAAAACTATCTACTTTGGAAGTTGGTAACAGAAGAACTTGTAAAACATTTGACAAGCTTTAGCGAAGAAAATTGTGTGGCATGAAATGAGAAAAGAGGAAGTGGTCTTGAATACCAAAAGCCCTACAAGGTTTGACAGGATTAGTAATAAGGAAAAACCGAAACAGTTAAATAGTACAGCAGGCAAAATCATGTATGAAATCTAAAATTACTAAGTACCTGTTTTTGAAAAGCATTACAAGGCGAATAGCAAATACTTAATCGTCTTGAAGGTATTACTACTAGCACCACATTACTTGTAATCACGTTCAAAATAGTTTTCAAGAATAGCTTTTGTTGTTAGTCTGATGCATGCACAGGTCAAAAGAACTGGGAGAAACTAGTAACTTAGACTAGACTATGCACACACATGAAAAAATACATACCAGGAATAAATACAGTTCTTAAAAAGGAAAGTCATGCCTTCTGAAGTTGATAACTCTGTGTGTGTGTTGGTTGGTTTTGGCTTTGGTGTGGTTTTTTGTTTGGTTTTTGGTGGGGTTTTTGGGGGGTTGGGTTTTTTAAGGAATGAGGAAGTATGCAGGGRGATGAATCCAGATGCTGAAATCATTTTCCTTTGGCAAAAGGGTTTTGACAAAGACTTTTTCTCGGAGAAACTAGGCTGCTGTGGCTTTCCCCTGCCACAATAGGGAAGGCTTGTCCTGAACAAACAACTGATTAAAGGTGGAAGGAGTAGGATCTGATGGTAAATTCTTTCAGTGTAAGGAGATAGCAGAGGAGCAGTAGATGCTCAGCAGCTTACGCTGTTTAACATGTTCCTAAATGATATTAAAAAGTTGCTGTTCAGTCTGACCTACTACAGATATTTTCAGTAGTATTTTTACTGATATTTATTTTTCTACACTATGCTTTAGCAGGATTTCCCCTTTTTCTCATGCTGAAAGGCTAGATCCTTGGATAAGCTTATCTTATATATCATTATTGTCCTTGGAGATGGTGCCTTGCATAAGGAATGGTTTGTTTTTCTGCATCCATTTCTCCGCTTTTTATAGTTCTTCTGGATCTAGTTAATATGGAAGCATGAATGTCAGCTATCTGCCATGACTCTGGTGTGTACACTTTTGGAATTTCAGCTAGAAATTTCTTTAACACTTTTAAGAAATAAATAACTTGTTCTTCTGCCCATAAAAATGAAATCAATAGAARAATTATTTATGATAGAAAAATAATTGGAAGAGATCTAAATATTACTAATAAGTAATCTCTGTTTTTAGAGGAATGTAATCAAATGAGGCTTTATAAGAACACCAACCTTAACACTAGGTCAAAACTTGTCAAAAGATATGTTCCTGGATACTTGATCAACTCTACTTAACAAATAGAATTTTTCTAAAAAATTATTCTTGTAGTAGGATTAATAAGAGAATTATGTATATTTTTGAAAGTATAGATATATTTTCAATCTTCTCCTTTTTTATCACTTCTCTTCTATAAAATAGGTATTCATGTTCTTGAAAAGCTTTTAGATAAATATTTTAATCATTACTTAAATACTTTTGACTTTCTCACTATTGCCTAATGTCTTCCAGTGTGGTGTTTAAGAATCTTATCTCTGCTATCATCTTGAACAAAAGAACATAGTCTGTCTTACCTTAAAGCTGTTTAATTTTTTTGGTGGCAAAAAACTTCTGGAAGTTTTTATGCAAGCTTCTCACTTGCATAAAGCGAAGAGACTTCCTTGCAGTTGATGCATTCTCCTTTCTTTCATGGCTCTCAGTGCAACCTACAGTTACATGTCAAGCAACACTGCCAYCTCCTACTACTGTATAATGGATCTACTGCATGTATAATGTATTCTGGCCATGCCAGAATTTTTTTGGTGGCAGCAGCCAGTCGGTGTTCTTCCTCTCTTCYTGCAGATGACAATTCTGGACATGTGCTGAAGGCCTTTACTGTGTATTTGTAGTAAGGCTTATGTGTTCCCAGGATTGACGGGCTTTACTGGACATCTGCAGCACAGGCGTTCTCTTTGTGTCATGTAGGACAGATGAGGTGAGACTAGAGGATAAGAGAGAGTTCRTGGTAGTTGGCTGCTGCCACCTCCAAAAGGACTTGGGGCTGAGGGGTTGCAGGTCAAATGAATTATCTTGTCAGGTCAACATTGTCCATGGACTGATCACTGAGCATTCTTGTTCTGTGGAGTGCTACAGGACTGGTTTTGGGCCTTTACTCCTCTTGATCATGTTCTCTTTTTTTAAATTTACTGTCTACTGCCTTTTATACTAATATCCTTATAGGGTATTTATACTAATAACCTTTTATACTAAACAATTCAAAATTATCAACATGTAAGACCACACTCACACAAACCAGAGTTAAGGTAAAAACAAATAGTTATTTGTAAAACTAGAAAATAGACAACAACGTTTGGAACATGTTACTGACCCCTGTTTGAGACTAGGGCTAACGTTAACTGAATTGGTTTCTTTCCTAATTTCAAGTCCTCCTATCACTTGATCTTTATCATATACAATATAAAGTTTTGACTCTTCAAGAGAGATGACAGGTGGTTTATCAAAGATTACAATGTCATCACATTTTTTTATATTCAGATGATGCCACAAAATGAGAAGAACTTGCTCAAGCAAATAAACCATCAAAACAAAATGAGATAATATTATGAGCTCATCTCAAATTTAAGAAACTGCTTAAGCTTTGGGCTACACGAAATTAAAAAAGGCTTTTCTTTAATGTCATGAATTCGAAGGCACATGTTAAGCTTTGATATAACAATGCACAGTAAGAAAAGCAACATTTTCACAGTTAAATGAAAGTAAGAGCAAGTAACCCAGAATATCGCAGCATAAATTTTCAGAAGGTGTGTTTACTAAGACCTGCGTCACCTTGCGATTGTTGACACGCATATAAGCCACTTGCATACTCATTCCCATTGCAAGCAATGCTGCAGTTAAGCCAGAGTAATACGATGAGTGGTGTTAGTGCTTTTGCTTGCGGTGTTAGTGCTTTTGTTTGTGTAAACTCAAAATTTTTGTGTAAACTCAAAATTCCTTACATTTCTTATAGTATCATCACTTTTTTGTTTGATGTRTGTGGTATTTCTACATAGGCTTTTCAAGAGTAGGTTTTTCTGAACAGAAGTTSGGTGCTAAGAAGAGAAATTAAGTGCAAGTAAACATAATTTTATGCTTGCATTACAGTGTTGCCATTCCAGCAGGTTTTTTTAACTAAAAATAATGGCATCTAATGCTGAGAACACTTAGGTAACTGCCATTTTTCTGTGGCAGTGTGACAAGGCTTCTACAGGAAGTTTAATTTCTTTCAAGATACTGTTAGACATTTCAGTATCTTGTTGACTCATTATCATATAGTGTATATACCAGAAAGAGATTTTGGAGTTGTAAGAGCTTGGTCTATGAAAATATCAACTCGATGTTCAATAGCAGTCAAAAAAGCAAGCAACGTTAGGAAAGGACTAAGGAAAAATCAGAAAACAGTATAAAATGCAAAGCATGTCTGCTTTCAGAATGCTATCTAAATTCTTGTTCTCCCATTTTGAAGAAAATATATTAGAATTAGAGCAAGCATGACCTGAAGTACAGAATATTTTCAATAAAAATAACAAATAATAGATGGGGACTTTTCCCCCTAGGAAAAAAAAAAAAAAAGATGTACAAGGCAGAGATAAGATTCTTAAATACCACACTGGAAGACATTAGACAATAGTGAGAAAGTCAAAAGTATGTAAGTAATGATTAAAATATTTATCTAAAAGCTTTTCAAGATGGGCTTATAAAGTGACAACTGGCATACAGAAAATTGTTTTCTAATCACTATCTATTGTCTCTCTTAAGAACCAAGGATATTGAATGATATTATTAGCTAAGATGTTTAGAACAAGGTAAAGGTAAAGGCAGCACAGGTCCACAGGATACATAGTGAAATTATGGAGCTTCCTGCCCCAGTATGTCATGGTACCAAAACTCTGCCCAAGTTTAAAAGGAAKAGAAAAATGTATAAAAGAAAAATATATCAAGACCTATTCAATGTCAAGATAGTGCTTTTGACTTGGAAATTCTGAGTTCAAATCTTGAGAAGCAAGGATAAAATACTCGGGAAGTATTTGTGTTTTGCCAGGTCTTAATTTTCTTCCCCTCCCCAAATTATCTATTATTAGCCAGTGTTAGACATGGGATTTTGGGTTAGATGGATCTTTGTCTTGGATGGCTGTTATTTTTTTTTTTTTCTTATGAAAAGTAATGGATGAGACAGTATATGCATGTGCCATTTTTTTTTTTTTCTATTGTGTGCTGCCAAGACTGAAGCCTGCTTCTTGGGATAGATTTCTGAGTATCAAAATGCATTTTTTAAAGCTATTAATAGGCTTAGTTAAATTTTGAACCTGTCAACCAATGGCAGTGTCCCCTGATTATACTTCAAAATTAGYAGAYGATGAATAACTCCTCTACTCCAATTAATTCAGTTCTCTAACTCCTATCACTTATTTTTTAGATATTTAATCTTGATACTGTCCTTGATACTGTCTTTCCATTATTAAACTGACTGAAACAACTTGCTTTCAAAATACACATTCCACTCATTCTCTGTGTACTTCTCCTCATTTTTTACTGATTGGTCATATTTTACTTTAYAAATAGGAACCAACCCCCAACCATTTATCATGAGTAGAAATAAATTCTTGATAATACTTCAACACAATTTAGCATAAAATCCATGTAACAGAAGTAGCATCTTTAGAAGTGAGAATCATTCAGCCCATCAGTTATGGGGAGAAAGCTTATGAGTAAACTAATTTTATAGAATAACATGATGGTATGTAATACATATGCTACATTTACTTCAGGACAGCCTGGCCCTGAGCATTTTTTTTTTTTTTTTTTTTTTTAGAACCCCTCCACTTTAACAACCTGATGTTCTCTTTTTCTGCTGTTTCCCTGGCAACATGGCATGGTAGAGTGTCATATCAGTCGACAATGAGCTTTGCTTCAGCTGCGTCCTGCCAAAGCTAGCAGTGTTTCTATCAATTTGAGCTTTCTCACTGCAACTCTAACATAGCAATCAGAGTTTCTTTCCATTAATATTTGCCAAAACCAGTTGGAATTCCATTGGTGTCAATGTTTATGCAGTAGTGCCCTGATAATACTGACTAGGGATGTCATTGGACTTGTCCGAATAGACTTATTTTTACAATGCCTTTTAGTATTAGGTGTAGTCCAATAGTATGAATTCTCCTGGCAGTGATACAGATGGTTCTAATAGCAGCTTGCATTGTGCCTTTGCTGTTCTTCATGGATCAAATGAAAGCAGTAATTACAAATAAATAAATAAAAAYCCAACAACCCATACATGGAAGAAGGAAAATAATCAAAATTAATTGAAAACGTCAGAGGTTAATAAGGGAGGTTAAAGATATGTTAAAAAAAAAAAAAATCAAAGGCTGACAAAACTAAATGCAGTGTGACTGTACCTAAAATGTCCTGGAGGCAGTGTTCTGCAGAGCATCTGGCTGTCATTGCTATCYAGAAATCCAGACTGAGACTTACAGCATTTAAAAAGGTTTCAAAAGGTTAATTTGTTTTGTTTAGCTAAAAAGATTGCTAAGTACCTGCTTAGTATATAAGTACCTGAAGGAACAAAAAATGCTCAATGTTTAAAGAAATACATAATTTAATGGAGAAAGGCAAAATAAGAGCAWATGGCTAGAAGCTAGGTCAGATAAATACCAACTTGAAGTAGCTTTTTTTTTTTTTTTAATATTTTATTTTTTTAGGAAGGAGGCTGAACCAGTTGAACCAGCTTTTCTGGAAGACAGGAGTTTAGTCAAACAGCCATTGTCAGCTACAAATGACTAGGCTTAGGACAGGGAAAACCCAATAGATGGAAATGACCATAGTTGTGATAAATGGAAGTTAGACTAAAAGATCCGATAATCACAATACTGTCAGTTTAATATTTATTTATTCAGAGATAAAATAAAAGTCCAAATTATAGCCGTGTTATTTTTATAAATTAAACAACGCATTCCTGCTAAATCCTTCCATTTTAAGATCTCCCATCTTGATAAAGTGATTGTGTGTGGTTTTTTCTTTTTATTTTTTTTTTCTTTGAAACATCATAGAATAGGGAAAGCAGAATTACATGCATTTGGTGAAATGCATATTGAATGCATATATTAAATTATATAAACCTGCTGAGAGTATCTATAAGATCACCAGTTAGGAAGAAAGGGAGGTCTCATTCTCTCCCTGCTGCTTGTTTACCTCTTCAGTGAACTACTGCTASCTCTGCTGCATGTTTCTACCTCATTACTCGTGCCAGCTCTACTGTTCTTTGGGCCCTTTGCTAAAAAGATGTGACTCACAAACCTATCAGAAAATTATCCAATATTTCAGTGTGGCTGATTTTCTGCTGGAATCCTCAGTATATCACTCACAGAGGAGTCCAGTGAGTTCCAGATCTGTGTAAGGCAAACAGTAGGATCCCATGTCCAGAAGCAGAGGAAAATCAACAGGTAGATGAGTCAGACTTCCCCATTTTGATATATCAACTGCTAGAGCAGCTAAAGTCATCCTATATAACTAAACGTTACTGTAAGATTCACTGCCTGTGTATTTGGGAAAGAAAAGTAGGAAAGTTACACTACTGTAGTTACAGGGAAGACATCACAAACCTCTGTATCTGCATTTGACTGACTGCTAGGTTTTATGAGCTACTCAGGGCATTATTACCAGATGGTAAGTATTAATGTTACCTGCTGCTTTTTATTTTCTTCTGTAAAAGTCAGAGCATAGGGCAATAGGGTATGAATAATTTCTTCCCTAAATGCAGTCACTTTAAATACTAGAATCATAGGGCTTTTGTGACAGAAATTAGATTTTTCAGTCAATTTCTGCTATATTTTTTCAGGGATGAAACAGATCAGGGATAAATAGTAGGGCGCAGTTAAATTTAATTCTTACTCCTATTCTTGCCTTCTCCCTCATTCCACTATTTATTAGCAGCTACTTTCTGATGCTCCTTTTATGTGACAATGTTTATCACAGTGARTTATTCACTATCTTAGAAGAGGTGAGAACAACAGTTCAAAGATAAGGAATGAAAAGCTTGTGCTCGATAGAAGTATAAGAGAACTTGTCAGAAATACTGGACTTCATAAACTCCCAAAGGAGATGCTAGAACAGTCAGCTATAATTTTTCTTACAAGTAGATTAGAAAAAGTATTAACAAAGAATGGTTTAGTAAACATTCCTGCAAAATACACAATTAGATGATGAAAATCATTATATCATCATATATGTGGCTTATATTTGAAGTCTTCGTTGTACTGGGCAATTTTATAGAATTCCAGCAGATTGTATTATAGATGCTGATTTCATTTTAATAACAATATTTTTCAAATAACAAAGTGAATGAGAATATTATTGCCACTGATTTTAATATGAGCAAAGCCAGGCTCCGGATTTCAATTCTTTGTAYTTTGCTTCCCTGATTAATACTTCTGTACTTCTGTGCTCTTTGCATTCATTTTTTGCTGTGAGGAAATTGCTAATTTTTATTAGTACTCATTTTCCTTATTAATCCTGCACATTCTCAATTGTTTCCTTCATTGGTAAATAGATCCTGGATGATATCTTGTTGGAGTCTTTGCTTTCTGATTCATAAAGTTGACTTTCCCATTTAGGAACCTGTTTAGGAATTTTATACGCATTTTGTTGTATTGCTCAATGTATAGGCACAATGTAGATAGGGAAGCTCTTGTACAATGTAAGAGTGTGCAAACTTGTAGGACAGTGGCTTAAGCTGAAGCAGAGTGTAAGATACATTGAAGGAGAAATTGAACTGTCACATAATTCCAGAGGAAACACTGGAGCCATCAGCTGTAAACATATTTACAAAGAGAATAGRTAACCTAAATGCAAGATTGCTCCACTTTGAAAGTAGAGAAAACAGCTTCAGGGAAAAGTACACTGAAACAAGCCTATCAATTCACAATCTTACAATCTATCATTTCCATGCAGAGAAATCTTTACTTTTGGTGATCTGCATATTATTTCCTCAGTCCCCTCTTTTTCACTTCCTATATTCGTCTCAAAATCCTTTTCCATTGYACATTTTCATTACGGATTATAGCTTACTGGCTTTATGAATAGTTTTCTTGTACACAACAAACTTCTACAACCAATTTCTGTACAGTCCATTGGGCAAAGCTTATATGAATCTGTAATCGATATTCCACTCTTCCAGTTACAGAAATCATATCAGATACCACAAGTATCTTCTAAAACATCATGTTCTAATAAGGCATGCCTGACATGAACCACTTAACTTCTTTTATTTAAAGAAATCGGRGGTGGGGAGGTGGTTATTTCATTGTATGCAAACTTAAATGTGCAAAAAAAAAAACCAACACAAAAACCTGAAAAAGTTTGATTTTTAAATCAAACTGGAATTTCTAAGACTATGGCCAATTTAAATTGCTATTTTTCCTGTATTTTTTGCTTTTCTTTTGCACGACAGACACTGGTTCATAGTAACTGAGCTCCCTTCAAATTATTTRATGTTTTTAAAGTGCACTTTAAAAAGCATTAGCCTGTGAAGAAATTAGAACAGGCCTAATATAGTGTATCAGTTTGCTTGTTCACTGATTAAGTGAAATAGGATGATGCCTTCCATTAGAATGGTGTGAATTGTCAATCTGTTCTACTGCCCATCTATTAATAAGAAACAATGTAAAACAATGTTAGAAAATAATGCTTTGGGAGATTTTCCTACTCTAGATCCTATAACAGTCTTGGTTGATTTCTAGATAAAATAATGCTCATAGCAAAAAGGAGTTCATTTAGTTTTCTAAAACASATTAGGAAAGGACACTAATAACTCACTATGAAAGTCTCATTAGAGAGTTCTACACAATGTTTTTCCTGGAAACTTCACCCTATCCTTAAGAAAATCCTTTGAGAATGTTTTAATCTAGCTAGTGGTAAAAATCCAGTATCGTGCTAACGTTCATTTACTAGTAGTCATGCATTTATCCAGCATAGTAGTTCAAGTGTATTTCACATGTGTCTTACAATTCTCAATTAATTGTCACTTGTTCAACARGTGACTAAGTGAACAGAAACACTGCCATGTTTATATTATGGTATCAAATCCTTACCATAAATAAATGAAAATCATTAGTGTGTCAAGAGGTATTTAAGAATGTTTCAAAGACATTTCAGGAGAAATGAGGCATYGTACAGCTAACAAATCAAGAAGAAAAAAATTGATTTATCAGTCRAACTGGGAAAAGCCAATCTTGCTCATCAGTATGATTATTTTCATGACTGCAGTACACSGAATTAATCCCTCATCTGTAATATCACCATTATGTCACTTTTTTTAGTTGACATAGATCAATAATAGTTCCTGCCAAAAGTGCATCAGTTACACAGCAGTGCAATGTCAGGTAAGGTGAAGCTATCCAGTAAAGAGAAGATGGGATATAAGATAAAGTCTTGGCTCACCAAAATGATTATGTGTTGAACTTGTAGGGCACACATATGGTAGATTGCTAATATTTTTCCACTGTTTATTGCCTGGTATGTTAACTCTCAGCCCATGCATAAAACCTTTAAAAGAATCTTGTTTTTTCCTTCACTTTTCTCCCATTTTTAAAAATTATTATTTATTATCTTAAAGTTAGGTCACATAAATTAGTTTTCAATTTTGCACCAAAGGCAGAAAGAGTCATAGGGCGTCTGAGTTTAACATTTATGCAGTTGTATTTTTGCTGAATAAGTTCTGTCCCATGCTTTTGGGTTTTTTGCTCCAAAGCTGACAGCATCTAGCTTCACTGGAAGGTAACTGTGAGTGATTAATCAGAGATCTATTTGAAAACTATTCTGAATAGGGATTTTACAAATGGTATCATTTCAGTCAGTTGCAGGTTCAACTTAATCTGAAGATTTTACAGAAATTACAGTGCTTTTTCCACTGAGGGCTTTCGCAAGGTGCCTTTTCAGTTTACCTTACACAAAAGATTCTAGGGCGTGCTCATTAAGAAATGATCGGTGATTTTGGAACAGCTTGACAAATGCTTTTTTTTTTTATTCTACTGTTTCCCTGTTACGAAGATGAGCCTTCTCTGAACAATAGGGAAATTACATGATTATCCAAAAGTGCAAGCTGGAAACCAAAGGTTTTTCCAAGGTAATAAATCCTGGACGTAAAATACCTCCACTGTTCTTAAAATAAAGAAGTAAAGTCGTATCTGTGTCATCTTCCCCACACAGATATGATTACGGCATATGGCATCTCTGGTGACACAGAGAAGATAAAGTTAAAAAAAGTCAGCCTTTGCAAACAGCTGTGTAATACGACGACACCTACAAATGCACCTTCCAGAAAGAACGATCTAGCTGTTGCTGTCTAAATCCCCTAACATGTTTACTCAAAGTACCTTATCTCCAATAGCTGTTTCGTGTCCTGCTGTTCTCTTTGTTCACAGACCTATACACATAAAACATGCCTCCTCTAAATCCTTGATGTTCCTATTGATGTGATCCTCTTGATTCAGTGTTGGTATTTATGTCATACATTTCCATTACRGAGCCCACTTCCTAGAGCTGAGGCCTGAACTGCAGCATTATAATACAGAATTGTATCTGAAAGGATATGTATTATTTTTTAAATTTTAATTATTAAACTTCACAGAAAGATGCTGTCAAAACAGCTTATCTGTACTGACTGTACAACAATTCTTAAACTTCTCTGTATTATAATGTTCCTTCTCTGTGTTATAAAACCCCCATCTCAACTGCTCTTTCCTGATTGTTCTATCACCTTGCGTCAATGGCTTAATCTTCCTTATTCTGTCTTGCTTTTCTTAGTTCCAGATGTGTATGGCTTATAAAAAAAAAATCTTCTTGAAATAGATATTTACTTAAACACTTTTTGTATCATAAAAATGTCTCAGGGTATTTGTTGCATGCAGAGCTGAGATAATAGGTTTAACAGACTGGTATATTGCTCTTCTTTTGAATGTCTTTCAAAAAAGGATTTACTTATAAACATGCCAAAACCCATGCTGATTTTATAAAGACTAATAAACATTTTGATGGGTCTTCATTGGTATGCACTGGTCATCCGCCTTATGATCTGCAAGTTTTTTTGAGATTAACTTCATGCAGACAAGTCAATACAATGTTCTTGACTTCGACTGCTAGAAGTGACAATGCTGTTTTTTTGACATATTGACGTGTTTATTTTTATATACATATATTTTAAAAATACTTCTGTTCTTGGAAAATGAAAAACACATTAAGTCTCTACATAATAAACATTCTAATAGTGAGATTTAAAATGTTACATATATTTACTGCTTGTTTTTCATAGATTTTTAAAAATTGTCTTTATATTAAACACCGTGTTCCATTCTCCTAAAGGGTCAAAGTATCATAGCGGAGTCTGCCCATGCAATGGTCTTTTAAGGACTGGAGCTTATATTTTTGATCAGAGAAGCTGACCTTCTAGGATATAAATGCTTGTTTATACTATTGGAATAATTCAGTAAAGCTTAGGATTCAAATCTCTGTAATGAATAAAATAATAGTTACTCTGAGTAAGAGTCATGAATAAAAATATAGATAAGTCAGTATATTTCCTGTTTCCAATTAGATTTTATATGAATAAAAGGATATTAAGGTTTTATGGCTATTTTAGAACATTAAATGTACTCAAGAGTTCAAATGTATGAGAGCYTTTTTGAAGGGGTGAAATTTTAATTGCATTTTGTATTAGATGCTCTATTTGCAATAAGTGAAAGGAATTTGAAGCCTTATATGGGTGAGACTTTAAAATTTGATTAAATAGTTTGGAGTTGTGTAATATTTTTTCAGTTACAAAAGATGATTCTGTAAGTACTTTTAGTTTGTATTTTTTCATGTTGTCCTAATTTTGTTTCTTTTGCCTACGCACTGAGGTATACAGTTATTCCATAACTGCTGCCAGATATTGTAACAGAATTATCAAAAGGAGTGCGGATGCTAAAGGAGGAGACAAAATCTGGCTGATTGTAGTAGGACCCATTATACAGACTTGAGAGATGTTGAAGGCAGGAGGTAGGGGAAAGGGGAAGAGAAGCGTGTCCCTGCCAGCTAACATATACAACCACTGCGAGGTGATCTCAGGAAACAACCTATTAATTTTTAAATAGATACTTTCTATTRGTGCAAGGGAGAGTGGGAATAGAGGCTGTTTCTTCCCCAGATGTTATTTTCAGAAGCATGAAGAAATCCTGTTGGTTGTGTGGGTGGAAGAAAGGAAAGGTGAGATTTTTTTTTCCCCTGTGCTCTTTGCTGACTATTTACATAATACAGTTATCACTGCACTGTACAAACATAGCAGAGACCTGATTTTAATCCCATGTTAATTTTACTATGTATTGATCCGTTTCATGCATTCCTTAGAAGTAGCCTGATGTTACCACAGCCTTGGCAACAAGTCTAATTTAGAGCTCCAAACYTTTCTTTTTTTCTTGTCCTGCTCACTCACATTCTCCAAAATGAGCTATTTTTTGCTGGATCAGTTCCACTGATGGCATTTACAGTGTGACCTCACAAACAGATGTGATGGCATCAYGGAGGGACATTCCACTGCACTGCAGGAGTACAGTAATTCCTTTTCCAGCTTCACTGGCAAGGTCAGCTTATCAGGGAGATACAGCCTAATGTTACGGCATTATAATTTGTCATTGGTCAGCAGCTAGCCTCATATGAAACGTACATCCACAGAATTTTTCCATGACCCTTGTAATACAAAATTAATTATTATCATACTATGAAAACAAGGATGTTGAATCAAAGCCATGTGTTCTTCAYATGGAGCAGCTCTGATTGTAGCTAGAAGACAACTGCATTGAGGAGCTGAATGTCAYGTATTGGTATTTCCACATGTTATGGTGATAGATTTAATCTCCAAAGATATAAAATAAAGTACAATATCACAGAATAAAAATTTTAAAAATTGAGGAAATTGCAGAATATATCTAACAAAATTTAATTAAATAGCAAATTTAAATACTGGTTTATGAATGAGACMTGGAAATATAGGAGGTATGTTTGTTTCCGGGCATCTTTAGATGTAGATTGGGTTAATATATCTCTATGTATTTCTAAGAGAGAAAATGGTGTAATAGGTTTTAATCGCAAAATGAAATGTAGTATACAAAGGAAAATAATTAATCAGTCTTTTCTCGGTCAAGTTGAAAAGTTCCATTTTATAAAAATATTAGAGGTTTAAGTTATATTTTCACCTTCATCCTGTTATCTTGTTTAAACGGCTCTTGCTGTTTTAATCTGCAGTCAAGACTGGAGCTATTACTATCCTCAGTGTAATTATACCTTCTGTCTACTAGTAGAGGAAGGAGAGAAACTGTAGGTTACCGAGTGTTCACGTTTCCAAACTACRTGGTCACAAAATAAGCTGTATACTTCAGTAACTATTATGTGCCAGCCCCTCCCATCTCCTCAATATTAATGCAAAAGATAGGGCAGCTATTTAAAACAAACAAACAAACAAAACCCCAACACCTCCACCCCCCCGCCCCCGACAAATAGACACCATAATACTAGAGGACTAGAACACAGACATTACTATAATTTTCTCTTGATACTATCTGCTAAATTGGCTAATCCATGCGATTCAATATCCAAAGTGGGTCTTTCCCATTCAGACATTAAATTCCACAAAATATCCAGTCATCCAGCCTTAGACAAGATTTCAGCCACACAGTGATCCATGATAGTTGTCAAGAAGTCTTTTAATAAATTCTCTGTGAGGTGACAGTTAAAAAGAAGTTAGGTGGAGGTGTCCTGAGTAAAAAGGAGTGATGCAGCTTTTCTAAAATGTTAACACTACTATTCTGCTCAAGAAGAACTGTAAAACAAAAAGGCCACAGTGAGTCAAAGAAATGTCACCTTGTTCTGAGAATACAAAAGCGATTCTGGACTCAAATAATTCAATTCCTTCTTCAAAACATGAATATTTACAATAGAAAAATGCATTGACAGAAAATGCTGATGTGAATAAGTGAAGAGAGCACAGAAGGAAATCAATTTTTTGAGAAGTACCCTTACTTCTTACTTTAAAAACCAAMCAAACAAAAAAAACGCTACAAAAMCCTCAGTCTTCAGAGCCTGATTGGTGGCATTGGAGCTTAGTTTTAACTAAAYAAAGATTGCAAATTTGCTAYCCTAAAGTGTATTTCAAATCTAGATGCAGTCAGTGCTTATCCCGTGAGGTCCACTTCACTGGTGAAATGACTGGTCTTCCCTAAGATACATTACATTTCTTTGTAATGAAATATGCAGGGATGTCCTTGTACCACTGCCATCTCTGGAGACAAATTGATCATAAGCATTCCTATAACCATTCCTCTGGAATCAAGGATCACAAGGRGTGTCAGTGCTTTTCTAGAAGCTTTTAAAGCTGAGTAACATAAAATAGACACATATTATAAACTTTTACTGTGGAGTCTACCATGATACCTAGATAAATTATGGCATGTGCCCAAGGCACTTCCTTTACTTTCTAAACAAGAAGAATTTCTGAATAACGTACATGGTAGAAGGTAGTGACATAAATTGTAGTTTCTGATWATTGCTAGTTTAAACTGGATTTTCAAAACTGCCTATTTGAGGTCTTAAAAAAAACTGAAAAAATGAATATTCTTGGAAAACTCTGTGAGGAATTTCAGGCTTTATACTTATAAGGCATATGATAAATGCACCATACCAATTCATCATAACACTCTTGATAGGAATAAAAATAAGTTATGCTGCTGCAGATATATATGTTTATCTACATATAGTCACAACAACTGCAAAGTATAAGAAACAAGAGATCAAAGGTGTATTTGCCAACTATAGGTGTAATCTGAGGTTGCCTAATACTGTTATATCAAATACAAATTCAAAAAAAGCCATGTTTCAAATTGTCATGAGACAACATTAAAAARGAAGGCATGGTGACAGACTTGGGATTCATTGTAATTTCCTTGTCAATAGTTTTTGACTGTTGCACAGAACAGATCATTATTATATCAGCACTGCAGTTCTAAGAGGCCAAAATATACGTTGCTTCTCTACTATATTTTATGTTGAACAGTATTACGTTGGTGCTATAGTATAGATAATATGTTTKTGCACTGTGATCAGGTTTAGGTTTGCAGGAGATATAATCTACAAGGGACTGAAGTGGGAAGCTAGTACTGCTGTTTCCTCCTTATGATTAGCAGAAAGGCTAGCATGCAAATTAAAATTTGTTTGGAAAAAACCTAAGTCAGAAACAAGATATAAAACTTGGTCATTTGTACACTGGATCAGGTGACTGTCATAATGATTCCTAACAGCAAATGTCCTATAAAGACAAAGTAATCAAGAATGTCTTTTCAAATCAGGATGGACACTTTCAAATATTTTCTTTGGGTGGAAAAAGAGGTGTGATTCTTTGTATGCTCTGCCATGTTCTGCTTGCATTATTCTAAAGCRGGCTTGTTTCAATAGATTTATCCTCCTTTTTATTTTTAATCCAAATTGGTCTGCATAATAATAGATCTGATCCATTCTGTGCTGGTGACAGTGCTTGATTTCCAGCTCAGATGCTTACTTGTTGATGTTATCTCATTTGTTAGGAGTTTTAAAAGTCATTTCATTTGAAGTTTTCAGAGATGTGCAGAACTGGGCTGGTGAAGTTACAATTGTGCAGCTTAGAAGACAAAAAYCTTGCCAAAATAATAAACATGCTCATTGTTATTTTGAATGGAATAGACATATTAGTCAATGAAAAAACAGATCTCTAGTTGCTATCCTCCAGAATGTGTGAATGATTTGTTGTGTAATTATTTTCAGACTCGGATTTATGACAATGGCATCTGAAATGAATACAAGTATTTATTAAATCCATGGGGCAGAAGTTAAGCAGAAAGAATAGTGTTTGAATGTGAAAATGAGTATGGGACCTTGTCATAAAGTGAATAAATAGATATATAAATGCATATATGTGTATATACACCTATATACACATTMCTTGTTCATTGCCTCTTTGGAAAATGGTGAATGAACTCAGATACAGAGTAAGTGTTGTGGTTGCTTCCTGAGTCACATTAGGGTTGCATCTGTGCCAATGTAGAACGCTGTATTAACTAATGCTAATGAACTAAGAAAGTCAGAAATAAGTATATCATAGAAAGAGGACAAAAAAAGGGTGTTGGTTCGAAAACAAGCAGTTTTGACTTTATATTTGTTCTTTCAACGTTCTGTAAGGCAAATCAAATTTATATGTAAATTTCATCAGATCCTTATAACTAATGCAGAAATAAGAAAGAAAAGTGAATTTCTGTCCTCATGTAACACCTCAATTCAACTGGATAAATAACTAAATTATTGAAAAAAAAATTCAATCAAAAATAAATCATTGAAACACACAAATGAAAAAAGTTTTTTAGACTATCCTTAGCACCACTACAAATCAAGTAATTTTTATTGTCTTCTACTTAGTTGTATTATCACCTTCAAAAATTTATGCTGTTTTATATCTAAATGACATTTCATACACTGTTACCTGAATATTACAGCCAAAGAAAATGGCTTGCTTTAATTTTTATCTAAGCTCTTCCATTTCTCCTATCACCTGTCAAACTAGTTACTGTTGAAGTTCCATTTCAATTCATAGCAAAATAAATTTTTATTCATGTGTGTGTGTATATATATATATATATATACACACACATATATACATATATATCTAAGCCTACTAGATATAGCAGCAGTTTGAATTTCAAAATACAGTTCTGAACATGGGGAATTCTAAAGTAGGTGTGCTGACATGATTGACATGGCATGGATTTATGCACTAAACGTTCTTTCCTGTTAATACTGTATTCATCAAGGATTTTTAACTGCATTTGGTGATATAGGTTATTGTACTTATAAAAAAATCTCAAGATAATTTTAGTGCCATACAGTTATATTTGCAATACCTGCACATTTCAACAATTATTTCCACACACACAGTATTACAGCAAGACTTGAGGCTGAAAATTGTAGTATATTTTTTTTCCACTTCTAAGAGAATAGATGATGTCTTGGAATATTTCTCAAGATTCCATTAGGTGCTAGAGAGGCAGGACTGCCAAGAGGTGATGATAATGACAGTCTACACCATATTTAAGAGCCCTTGCCAGTAAGAGATTGAAATCTCTTTAGTCCAGCTGCATGTGCTGACTCCTGCCATAAATCTCATCTGGCCTTGTGGCAGACAACGCTGGAAATCACCCAGGAAAGGCTTAAGGCAGACTTTTTATGTTACCTGTGTAATGCCACTGCAAGGGCATATAGGATGAATGGCATATAGGATGAATGGCATATAGGCAGACTCATCCAACTTCCATAATAAAGAAAGGTGAGTGCATGACCCAGAGTTTACTTTTGGTCCTGATGTGTAAATGTGGGCTTGCATCTATGATGAGTAGTTAATGTGTTTAGATTTCAGAGAGGAATCAGTCCTATATTCAGTATATAGTTCACTGCCCTTCTAGCACATATAGTACAACTACTAGGACAACTAGATGTGCATTTTTAATGAAAGTCTGCTTCTGTCTATTTTTAAATAAATGCAAGTAATTGTTACTTGCCCATTTTAAATTGGAAAATCTGAAATGCTGTTAATGTGATTTTCACGGGTCTGCTCAAACATCAGGTTTATAAAATKATTTTCTCTATGAAGAAGATAGATTTACTTTGGGTTTCAAGACTTTAATATATTGGCTGTTGACAGCAACCCAAGAATTTCTGTTTCAAGAAACATACCATTTCTTATTAGAGAAGACATTTTGGTTAAAATATGTGATCATTAGTACAACATATGCCTCTGTAGCAAGTTTAAATCATCTTCTGTTCCCTTGAGAAAGATTTCACATTCTAATGGTAAGATCTTAGCAGCATTTTATTTTGCATTGTTCTGGGAAGTCTTGCATTTCAGATAGAAATTCCTGGTTTCTCTGCAAGTCAGATTTATACTACCTATTCCTCCTTCTCTCCCTGTGAAGAATACATTCTGGGCCTATTCTCCCCAGAATACATTCGCTTACGCATATTATCATTTACATACAAGGAGCTTACTTTTGACTGCCTGCTTCAGCAATACAGCATCTGCCATATAAACCATCTCCTTATCTCTTTTTATGAATATTTTAATGCCAAGAATATAAGCACACTTCTCTGCTATTTCCATGGAAACCTGAAGAGGAACTTCAAATGAATGCAATGGAAAACAGAGGTTGGAAGAGAAGGCATCTTGAGTTCTCACTCTGTGCTTAGGCTAAGTTCAGGACTCGCTGGACCAAAATTATTCTCTGTTATAATCAGGTACAAAACTAATTATAGTATTTCTGACCTAATGTATAATCACCAAGTTGAAAATAGATAAGCAGTACACAAACCAAAATCAAAATATAAACTCCTCCCTTTTAATGGATTGAATAGAAAATCATTCTACATTTCTTCAAGAAATCAAAGAAATGGAMAAGTGATAAGCAGCCATGCAAATAAATGAAGTCCCTTCAAAATTGCAAAAGCTRGTAACTGTTAGTTTTTCTCTTCTTTCCTTGGTATAACTCATTCTCAGAAATGTCTCTTTCTTGATTCAATCCAAGATCCATTAATTAAGAGCTCACCAACCAGACGGCAGTTATTTCAGAGAGACAACACTAAAAGTTGATTTGTTGGAARAGAGAGACAGGCTGCTAGGACTATTGCATTGTTATTAGCATTGAATAAGCCTTAAAAAAAAAAAAAGTTAGTATGACTTGTAATTCTGTAATAACAGAAAAGATCAGATGCTCAAACAGCTTCCTTTTTTCTCCCCTATTCCTCTATTCTGTTTGTTACCCAAATTGTCACTACTTTACCAGCACTTCCTATGATGTGACCATAATTCCTCTTGTGATCCCACAAGCAACAATCCAAGCARCAGGATAATTTTTTTTGAAATAACAGTGCTGTTTTTATTGTCTMCTGAGAGCCGAAGAGACCCATGAGACACTTCCTTATGAACAGGCCCTCACTGTGTCTAACTCAATTAGTCTTGGGGCATCTGAAATCCCTCTTGATCTCAGTTATCAATTTCAGTTGGAATTATTAGATGGCAAAGCAAAATAAGTAATGTGGTATACTCGGACATATAAGGAATCCCGGAGTTTAGGAAAAAAAAAATTCAGACTACATAAAACTCACATATGTAACGAATGATAAAATTTGGGAATGGATGTACAAAAGGATCGGCCTTATCTTCTAGCACTGCAAATTCTAGGTTAGTGTAAAGCACCACAAGAACTCTTCTCCAAAGTAGGAGAGAAGGAATTTTAGAATAGTACAGTAGGATCAATTTAGAAGTAGCTACAGCCAAGATCCTTTATCAGATGCTSATACACATACCCCCCTGCCCATCCCCTCCCCCCACCCCCCAAATGAATAAGGAGTCTTATTGTATCAGTTTAGTGAGGAGAAAGCTGGGGAGAGAAGACATGAATTCTGCTCTTCTGCAAATGGTATAATCTATGCTGAATTTTTTATTTTTTAAAAGTTATCCATTTGCAAGGGAAAAAATATTTTCACCCATTATTAAAAAAGAAAAATAATAAAAATTCAACAATTTTAACAAGATCTCTTTAATATTTGGAACAGCCCTTGTCTCAAATACGTGGTTTTTCTTCTCATGCCTTTGCAAGTTTGAATTAATTTGAACTGTGCAAATTCCTGTACTAATATGAATGGCATAGACCATCATTAGGGAGATCTGACCAGCCTCTAATGGTACAAAATTATATAGGCACTGTTTCTCAACTGGAATACACAAGTCCGAGGAGGAAACAGAATTGGAAGGCTGAGAAGGTTGGGAGTAGATTTAGATTGTGAAGCAGTGTGGGGGGAGGATGAGGTAGAGTGGGGTTTAAGCAATATGGTGAAATCAAATAATCAGGAGTTAGTAAATGGGAGAATATTGTTGGTGTAACCTTATTTTGAACGTCTGGTTTCTCCATATTTTCATTCAAGCTTTATAGTGATGATGGTTTTTTCCATGGATTCTCTGCCTCATTCAATGAATATAATGGGTTTTCTATGATTAATAAGGGCTTATGTGATAAATAAGACTATCAACTGTAGGAACACTGCCATCGTCTGTTGCAGAGGGAGGAAAATGTGAAATGAATAGAACACAGGATTATAGGAAAACAGAGAAAGTTCATACGGCTAAAGCAGCTGAATGCTACTCTGAATAACTGTACTAGATCCTGGCATAGGTCCATGTTCCTTTCTGGTTCCAAATCAGTTTCTTAAATGAAAACTTTGATAGGTAATCCCACATTCTTCCTTACTTTTCTCAAAGGGACCTAATTTGAGATCCTGTAATTTGATTTGTAGTAGGTCTGATTACTCAGAACTACATCAGGTATCAGTGATAGCTTGAAAAAACTATTAAACTTTGTTAAATGAATAAATATATGTGCTGAAAAATTAGGTTCTAGAAAATGAGCTTGGGCGTCTAGAATTACTGCGTTCCTTCTAACTATAATCTCATTCTATAGATTGTACCATTCCTTATTTATAAGCTGCTTTTAACAGTACCTCTTGATCTGACAACATGCTGTGAAAACAAATGTAGCCAATGAAAAATTCAGATACAATAATTATAGCTTGAGAAGAAACTATTCTTCTCAGAAGAATATTCTGTCTCTCAGAAGAAAATTCTGTCTTTTGAGCAGCTCGTAAATAGGAAGTTTATAGTAAAGCATGAGTCTATAAATTGAGTTGTGACAATAAAGAAAAATATTGATTAGCACGTGACGTCCATCTTGCAAGGTGAATGAGACAGGGTTCAATGAAGAAACACTACGTGTTCATGTAACATGAGATTTACATGAGTAACACTATCTGGCAACTATAATTTCAGCATTTGACACTTGAGCATTTAAGTTTGCAATTTTGATGTTATTCCAATTTAGATCCTTTTTGTGTTACATTCTAGAGTAAGTTCCTGTAAATAGGTTCTTACTGCAATTGTAATTATTTTTAGAAATACCTTAAGTGATATCAGTGATATATGCCACATATAATTAATTCTGTTTCATTCTTTCTTCATAGCGTATTGTGTATTTCTGTATATTTATATTTTGTGGTGGTCACTAGTTCCTGGGAGGTTCAGTTCATACTCTGTGATGAAAGATCTGACAACACTGAAAATGAATCTGACCTTGATTCAGTACTTAATGTTAAGTCAGTGTTAAAAGCAGAAATCTACTGCRGATTTTTGTGCTAACTGGGATTGAAAGATGGAAGTTGTTGAACAGCTAGTAGACAGTGGATTTCTAACATGACTGTAAACTTATATTTCTGATAGGAGGACTTGTTACAAGAAATTTTCTATGCAAAGTGGTGTGTGTGTAATATTTTAAATGTCTGTAAGAAGCTAATTTTAAAATATATTTGCATTTCTTGCAGAAACTGTTATGATATAATTCTTTACTATTAATATTCTTTAAAATTTTATTTTTCTTTCCCATATGCTTATAATATACATTATGGTCACTGTAAATGAAAAAATGTTCTTTCTTGCCTGGAGAAAACAGCGTGATTCTTAAGATTCGTAATGCAGTTTGGTGCAATACAGAGCCATGTTCTGACGGTTTCAATTTTGCAGTGCTACGGTAACATCACTAGAGAAATTCCAAATTTACAGCAGTGTAATTGTAAACCAAAATGGGCTTATTCAACCTTTCTCTTTAATTGATGGAGTCTTTCCACCTATTTTACAGACTCAAAATCTGCTTGGACAGATGGCAATAGTGAATCTCTCCCTTTGCCAGGTGAAAAAAATTGAAGATATGTAGATATGATTACCTAGTTGTTCATTTCAGTTGAATTTGGTAAAGCATAAAATTAAATAGTGTCAAAGAAGGGAGATGGCCTGATAACCCAGACGGCAGTGTAGCTAACCCTCATTTTTACTTCTTTGCAGCCCAAGAGCCTAGAACTTTCATTACACATATGGGAGAAGCATTTTTTCAGAATACATCACCATTTCTTTCCTTTCATTCTTCTCCARTTAGTATAAAATAACTTCATAGAAATTATCTCCTGAAACTGATTTGAGCTAAATTCCAGTAATGCTGCTTAAAACCAGAAGAACTTATTGAAAGCGAAGACAAGATTCTTTCTTCCTCCATGCTGCTAAACATGCTGCTTTTGTACTCCTCAGTACTCCTCTCAGCTTATGCAAAAAAAGTCAAGATCAGACCCAGATTTAGACCCTCTGTTTGAGGTTCCTTTCAGTTTTTTCATTTAGCTTTCTTTCTGTTCTTTTTTCATTCTTGACTCTGAACACTGACCTATGTGCCCTACAGTCTTTATGTTTCTTCTAGGTTAGTAGGAGGCAACCTCAAGACCAGCATGATGGCAAGAACTGTGTTACAATTATAGGCAAAGCTGCTAAAAGATCCGAAATAACCACTTGCTCCTGAAGTATGCTATGTTAATCTTGCAATGTAGATGGGATAAAAAGGGAAGGTAGCCGTTGTTCCCACAAGAGCTCTAGCTGCACCAAACTCTGTAAGCATCCTACCTAAAATGTCTTCAAAGATGCAATAAAACGAAAAGCCAGTGCTCCTGCAAGAATTTCAGCTGCTTAAGCTGTGAGGGCAGAACATGTCTTTCTCCAGGTGTCACGCAATCTGAGAAACAGTCTCAGATTTTGTGGGTATTCATTTTTTTTCTTCGCTCTGCAGTGGTATTTACCTTTTTATTGTATAATAGGCTGTTTTTATTGTTCAGATAGTACTGAAGAATGAAACTTACTGGCCAACTTTTTCCAGTGAAACCTGGTTCAGCATCAATGTGGGTCAGTTTTCTTTCCTTTTTTTTTTTTTTTTTGCCTGGGTCTAAGAGAAAATACAATTTTCCTCCTGTCATTCATAGACTCTGGTGTCGAACAATGCAAATTACTAGAGGTCAGTACTTCTAGTTCCAAGACCCTTTTCCTACCTTTTTCGTTAGAAACACTCATTGCTTCAAATGATGGTGAAGTTTGTAAAACAAACTTTTTTTTAAACTGGACAAGATCAATGGGAAAGGCAAAATTGTCTGGGAACTGTAGCAATTTTACATGGGTTATGKAAAGGAGAAGTTTTCACCAACAGGGAATGAAACAGCTGATTTCACAAAAAGGATGAGCTGTTCTGACAGCCATAACAYACAAAACAGTTGTACTAGGTCACAGCAAATATCTGCGGCAATCTGTGTGCAACTATGGGCAACAGTGGATRTTTAGGAAAGAATATGGGAACAGATCAAGCATACACTGATACTTCCTGCAATATACCCTACCAGATAACTGAACCAAGGATTGCATCATCATCTCTCTGTTTAAGTGCCCTTTTGATTTAATTGTTTTTTGAACCCAATTACACTTTTATGACTTTTACTGTTATTATTCTTCTCTAACACCTCATGACACAGTTTTACATTTAATTATGCACTGCATGGAAGGAATACTTGTCTGCTGTCAGATAACTGAATTTGATGTTTCTTACTTCTTGCATTGTGAGAAATGGTGCAAAAATCATTCACTATTCACCATTTCCATACCATTCATAATTTTATGAGCTCTACTGTGTTCTCTCTCAGCTATTTCTTCTTCCAGGCTGAAGAGAACTAGTTTRTTTAATTTTTTTCATATGATAGTCATTCCATACTTGTGGTAATTCTTGCTGGTTTTCTCTACGTCTTCTAATTCTACTAACTGTTACAAATGATCCTTCATCTTACTTKTATCTATTAGCTTTCATAAATATCCAGAGTCCTGTTTTAAAGCTGGGCTTGATTGTGTCAAAATGAAAACCTACTTACTTGAGAAGTGCTCTTTTCTTTATATCATAGTTTATCGGGTTGGACTCTTGTCACTGATGTTTCAGATTTCAAATGTTTTTTTATCCAGTGAAAAGGCATTCACAGGCACCAGATTTTGCAATCTGTCCCCCTGCCATTATTCTGTTACACAGAATTATTAAGCTTACTAGTGCATTCTAGTGGCGTGCTAGTGGCAAAAAGTAATGGAATTCTTTCATTTAAAAATATTTTCTKTTATGTATGCAATATATTGCTTCAATTAAGACAAACAATTGTCTGGGTGACAGGAACCAACATTCACCCTGTTAACACCCTTCCCTGCCCCCCCCTCCCCCCCCAAATGTATTAGAAAAATGCACATTTCAAAGAAGGTGCAATGGAAAACATTCTTTCTTTACACATAGTCTATCAGCCAGAGCTTGGGTTATGCATAAACTATACAAAAGGTAGGTTAGTCAATAGTCTGCAACAGTGAATAAACATTTTTCCTTTTATTTGCATGTTCTCATGTAGTTCTCATGCAGATTTCTGCAGTATTTTAATAGTTTAGGGGCTACTCTAAGGTCCAGAGAGCTTGACAGAACAGAAAACAATAAAAAATGGGTATTCCACAAAGGCCACAACTCCAATCTTTGACCATTTCCTTTTCATCCTGCCTTGCCAATAGGATASTGACAGTGTAGTATAACTCTTTCCATCAAAAGGATAGCCCTTATGCTTGAATTTGCCTCTATGGGATGAAAAGTTTGAGATCTGCTTAGAACTGCATGCATAAAATTGACTTCTCATTTATGGATTCAACTATAAATATGTTTTTACAATTCCTGGAATTATAGAAATGTAGGCTGGATGTGATCTCTGAAGGTCACTTATCCTATCATCCCAGCTGAAGCTGGACTATTGCCAACAGTAAATCAGGTGAGCTATGGCTTCATGTAGTTAAGTGAGGAAAACCTCTGTGGATGGAGATTTCACAAAATTTCTAGGAAAATTGTTCCAGTGCTGTGCTAGTCTTTTAGTGAAAATTTTTTTCCTGACATCTAAACCGAACCTCCCAAGCTGCAATTAGTGTTCATTGCTGCTTACTCTTTCATCTGATACTGCTGGGAAGAGTTTAGCATCATCATCTTTGTAACTGTGCTTCAAGTAATTGTAGGCTGTTATTAGATCACCCTTTGGCCTCCTCTTTGCCAGCCCAAACAAGCCCAGACCCCTCAGCCTCTCCTTGTAGGTCAATGCAGCGTTAAGTTACTCATTGCTGAGACACAGAAGGCTGATATTAAGCTTAAAGGTCTCAAATGAGGACAGCCTAAGTCCTGGACCACTTTGTGTAAAACTATGCAACATTTCAGCCATGTTGAATATGTACTTGAARTGCTCCTTTTGCCCTTGAGCTATGCAAATAATCTAAAGACCTGAAAGAAAACAAAAACAAAAAAMCACCCCACTTAAAAACAACGAGTAAGCATTGAAATAAACTGAAATATGTTACCAGGAATAAAAAAGCTGGCCTCTATTACCCTATATAACTCAATCTAAGGATAAAACATCCAGACATTTACAATTAAAGTATGGATGTTCACRCTACTTTGGATATACTTTCAAGAACTGTGAGATTTTAAATTAATATGATTTTAACAAGAAAACTTTTTATACTAGATTTTTTTCTAAACTCCAGAAATATGCAGTTTTCTTGGAATACTGTACAATGCTTAACCCACCCCCTTCCCCCCCCCCAAGCAAGCATAGGTATTATATACTGCTAATTTGCTTCTTAGAACTAAGTTAAGAACTATCTTAATTTGTACTCAGGAAATCTTAATTTTCTGGCACTGTCAAAGACACTTAAGATTTATTCTTATATTTCTTTTATAGCATGTTTGCCCACTTAAAACTGCTTGCCCCCAAAATAATACACAGAGAAGCACAGTGCAAGCTCCCGTAACTCTTATGTCAAGAGGCTTATGTAGCATAAAGCTTTGTTGACCTTTGAGGCAGTAAAAGGAGAGTGTTAACTGTTGTTTGCTGAGCAACAGAATCATAGCAATCTTTCCTTTAAGGAAAAAAAAACCAAGTTACCCGCCCACTTTAATGATTAAATGGAGGCCTGTGAAAAGAGGTATATTCCATGATACTATTTATCTTGTGTACTTTTACTGCAGCCCTGGCAGTGCTGCCCTGGCTGGACACTATGTATGTAATGTGTAGGTTTTAATATGTTGGCCCATTGTGACTTTAAGTTTCTTTTGGCCTGCGTCAGCTGTAGTAGCATTTCTTTTGCCAATCTATCCTTATTACTCCTTCCCARAAATGTTGACTTGTGTTGCTGTTCTATCAGGCACAGGATCAATATTGACTGCTCCATATTTCTGTTCTCCTGAACATACCTTTTTCTAGAACTTTCCTCTGGACTTGCAATTATCTTATGAGAAGTGATAAATATAGCAYCTATCACTTTATGACTTCTAAATATAATTTTCCTGTACTTCAGTTTGCTTAGAAGATACGTATAGTCACAAGCAATAACTCARTCTACAGGTATTTCTCCACTTTTATTCTGCCCCCTTCCATGTTGTGGAACAGCCTTTAATACCTTGGCCAGACATACTGGAGTAGCCTTTATCTGGATCTTCTAGCATTTCTATTAAATGATGAAGTGCCCCACTCTTTCTGATCTTTGAACTCAGTAACCTTCTCCTCTGTTCTTCCAAGAGTTTTCTATATATCCTTYCCTTAGGTTTCCTTTAGTTTATAAGTCCTAGCAGAAGCACCTGTTGTTCTGTTCCTTTGCTTGGAAATCGCCTGGCTCAAAATCTAATCCTCCGGTCAGGAAATTTAATCAAACTTCCTTTTCAGCTCAGGCACTCTCCTTAGTATAATCATAGTTTGGTGTCAGACTGTACTTACTAGGATTAACAAATCTGTATAGTTCCTGATCTAAGAATATAAAACAGTTTTGATAGATAGTATTAAAAAGTGGTTTACCCCAGTCTGTTATTGGCACCCATATGTAACTACTACATAACAATGCTTAACTTATCATGTACTCCTACAGACATGACTTGCTGTTTCAGTGCACACCTAGAAAGTTGCAGGGATCAATTTTTAAAGACGTTCAGGACTCTATTAAAGTAATACTCCCAATTAAATCTGCTTTGTCTAGTTTAGTCCACAGTAAGCCTTAGTAACACTACAATTCTTTTCCAGTCACAGAGATCATACGTGATAAAATATTCATAATGTTTTCATTGTCATGCTGTACAATAGCCAAGACTAAAGGTCCCCATGTAATTCTCGTTCATACTGCCAGATTCAGTTATCATCTGCAGAATTTTCTGTAAAGACAGTAGCAATACTCCACAGGAAATCATCAAGGGAGACACTATGCTGCAGTACTGCTTTGTCAGGTTTATTTTCCTTTTCTTCTCTGAAAAAGAGGTATCAAATATTGACTACTGCCTCCTCTACCTGTTCTACATTTCTACGTACAAACTGAAAGTATAAACAATTACGAGACATTATCTTTAAAATAATGAGGAATCAGTTTGGTAGTTTACAAATTTAGTTTGCTAGTACAATTTTTCCTCCTGATTTGAGGATGAATCTGTTTAAAAAAACTGGAAGCAAGCTTGTTTCATGCTTAATACATTTTCTTGCCCTCACCATATAAGTACATATCCAAAATCACAGAAGATTTCTTCAGGGCTCCATTTCATAACATCCATGTTTCTCAGCTTTCTATATGCTCATTTCATAGTAGAGATTCAAGGTTCCTCTAATATAAAACATTCTTTTATCATAGCTTTCAATTTCCCTTTATTGCGGTGGCATAAAGTGTATGTATATACATAACATGCCATGTTAGTTTTCCACCTTTCTGCACTTCACATTCCTCTTACATATGCAGGACACTGAAAGGAATTTTGGTAGGAAGGACAGAAATAGACGGCAGGCGCATGTATATATCCTTATGATAGGTGYTATGTTGACATAGCTGCTTCTCATTATCCTGACCTCCTTCCTGTTTTGTTTACCACGTAACTGGTCAGGAATTCCTGCAGTGGTTTTAGACTAATGTAACATATTACTTTGGTGATGGGATAATGAGTTTGTCTGCTTGTAGAATAAGTTAAGCTGCTAAGTGACTTAAGAACACTTCTTAAGTGTTCTTAATTCACAATGGGACTTACCCTTCTATGTCACCCTTTCTAATTTTGACATTTTAAAATTCCCAACATTTTCCAGGAAAACTTTGGGATCCTAGGATTGGAAAGAAAGGGTTTGGAAAGGCAAAACAATTCTGTCTAGTCAAACCCATACTGGTTACCCTGTCCCTTCTGGGAGATGCCAAGGCTAGAAACAGGTATATGCAGGAGAACACAGGTAGAGTGTTTTATCCCAGTTTAACCCTACCTCAGTGAGGTTCTTAATTTCTTTATTTGAGAGATATATAGAGTGAATTGGATTAAGTCTATTTACTTCTCTCCAACAGATAGTTTCTTCTTTTTGATTTTTAGATTAAAGTTTTTTTTTTTTTAACTCATGAAATTATCATCATTGTTCCCCATTTAGAACCACAGTCACCTGATCCTAAGCATTCTTGTAGGAGTCTTCTTTCTTTGAACAAAAGATGAATCATACAATAGTCTTTTTTTTTTTTAAATCAAGTCTCTCTCATCCAGCACTCAAACAGGATTGCTAGACAGGAAGGACCTTTCAACTAGCACTCAATCTAGGCTTTTTTACATGAAAAAAAGGATCTCTTTATATTTATCCAGGCTATATCTTGCTTTCTGCATCATCTSTATTTTTTCCTGCAAAATTCTTCTGCTTTCCCTCTGCCTTCCATTATACATTTATTCAAACATAGTTTGAATTCCTGAATTGCTTTGACTATGATTGTCTTGGGCAATGGTATTTCCTTTGATTTATCTTGTACGCTGTCACTATTTCAGAATAGATTCAATTTTTTTGTATAGTAACCTGAAGGAAAAACCAATGTKTACGTCCAACGGATTCAATTACCTTTTTACCCCACCACCCCTTCTTCAAATACTTTAGCTTCACCTGCTTTCTTATAAGGTCTTCAGTTGTGGATCTCTAAACAACACATTTGAAACAGAAAGAAAAGACTCATGCCATTTTGTGAAACAGCTCATAGCTACCAGCATATGCTAAATGCCAGCCACTATTGCAAGGAAAAGCCTCAACAGGAAAATAGCAACAGCTTCCACTGGTTCTTCCAAGATTTACTGACATTTAAAGATTTTCCAGGTTTTCTGGAAAGCGAACATTACCATTCCTGCACCAATTTTATTCATCATTGTTTATGGTTTACACAAGATAAATTTTATTTAGTTTAGTTAAGGTTTTCACAATCCCCAAATGCCTACCAGTTTTAAAATAATGATGAAAGAGAACTAATGATTGAAAGATAAAGTCTTTAGGTATTTAGTACAAATGGCAGTTAATTCCTCTATTTGTGATAGTTTTTTTCTTCATAATTTTTCATGTTTAAGTTCAAAGCTCTCCCAACTGCGACCAGAAACCTTTAATGTGAAAGCTGTGAGGAGATACTACATTCCAATTTGGCTCCATTTACCAAGTGATTTTTCTAATTATTGGCTATCTTGATAAGAGGGCCTTCCCTTTTGAAAACTCTTAGTTGTTCTGGAACTCCTTGCTGCTAAGTACACCTCTACTGTTCCAGAGGATGACCGGAGATGTTTGTATGTTTGCAAATTATTGGAAGAACAGATGGAGCCATCTGTTTCTTAGCATGTTCTTTCCCTTAAGCAACCATTTCCTCGTTCTCATGCTCAGAGAAGAATTTGCAATTAGCCCCCAACAAGGCCATCTGGATAAGGCATTGGCATTATCTTGCTTATATCCCAGCCTGTGTATAATTATGAAATTACAGCAGCACATTTTTTCTAACCACCTGGCTAGCTACCCCCCTCAGGATTCCTGAACTGGAAAAGACACTGCAGAGAAGAAGAATGCCTTTTCCTACCTTTATTTTTTCTCCATCTTAATAGAAATTTTTTATAACTCCTTTGGGAGTTGTACAATAATTTATTCTATTTTTTTATTATAATAAACCATAACCCTCTCAAGTTCACTTCCCCTATAATATGTACAGTAGTTTTACAATATTGCCGAAACCAGAAACAAGCCTGTTGTATTAGGATAGGAGTATATGAATGGATACATCATGTATCTTTAGGGCCAGTTTCAGTGTCAGCCTTCATCTTAGAACTGTGGTCATATCACTTTTTATTTAAAATTTTCAGATATATCAAGATGTCATCTAGCTATAAAAAACTGAGAGTCATGTCATGCATTGCTGTTTCAAATGTGACTGATGCRCGGCACAAAGCATAAGCCACCACTTAAAATTTATAAAGGCCTTGTCTTGCCACGTATACTATTTTCTCTTAGGTTTGAATTTACTTGCTTGTCATTTAATTCCATGCAGAAAGTGAGATTGAACACTGTGTTTCATGTCTCCATGTTAACAGGTAAAAAAAATTTTCAGAGTAAGTTCAATTAGTTTTCTGTTCTTCATATGGAAGTAGGTGCTGCCTGTTTCTCTTTCCCTGAAGTTTTCATAATTACATGGATGACATCTTACTGTTATTTGAAAACCTGGGTTTTCCTTTCTGATGCATTTCCTCATTGTTCAGTGGTATATTTTCCTACTTTTACTATTATAGTTAAATTATGAAATGGGTTTTTTTGGGGTTCATATCCCAAGGTATATCACGCATTTATACCATGCAATCATAGTCTTGCACTGGTGTAATATAGCCTGCATCGTTGTTGGAAATTATTCCTGATTAACTTATTTGCATTTTAACCAAAAGAAATTCTATTTAGTTTAGTTAAGGTTTTTATGACTTTCAAATACCCACCAATATTATAATAATGATATTACACTGAAGAAGAAATTTCTTAGGTGTTAGCTACAGCAGTTTACTAATTCTTTCTTTACACCATGTAAGAGATCATCAAGTTTACATTAATTTAAAACYGTCAGTCCTCTTGTACATGTTCATTGCATTTCACAATTTATGGAAGGGTTTTAACTCTCTGATTTTGTCCTTGGACTACAGACTTCAACGGAGGATTTGGTAGTAGAGGGACAGTATTATGATTCACTACAAAATACAGTAATAAACACAAACCTCTTAAAATGCAATATCCTGCTGGTAGGAATGTTCTGAGAGTTGGCCAAAAACTTGTATTAGCTCTAAAATGCTTTCTTCCAGACAATTAGTAGCAAAAGCATTTCAACTGAGCTAAAAATTTCTTGCATGGTTTTATTATCAGCTACAAATTCAGGGAAGGAAAAGAAGAGCATGATTATTTGGAAACAGACCTATGATGTTTTTAGGGGATTATCTGTTGTGTCAGGATTTGCATTGTGAAAATGAAAAATGAACCCTCAAGCGGATTTTTAAAGCCACGKTTTTACACCTATAAATCTATCTGTATATAAAGCAGGCTCAAAAGTCAGACGGCCCCACCATTACAAAGGAAGAAGTAAACAAAAAACCCCAAATATAGGGACTATATAATTTTGTTCATATTGTAGTATGCCTCAAGAGGCTTGTGAGTTAGATTTCAACATGGCTGTATACTGCTGCTGTGGCAGTGCCAGCCATCATGGTGCACCCYGGTGCTCCTGGAGTTTTTGAAATGACCAGAAACTGCCAAAGGTCCATGGTTTCAATCTGTAAACACAGAATTACTCACTAAAATAATAAATTCCTTCATGGAACTCTGAGAACAGAGGATGCAATTCTGACCAAATCAATCCATACCAAATGAAAAGGAATAGTAACACAAATAAAATGAGGAAAGTGTAAGGGGTAATTTGAAAAGCTTAGGTAAAACAGCCTGCTCATATTTCAGCAGCTATGCATTTTTCAGGGGTAATTTTTTCAGGATACTGTTTTAGTGTAACAATAACGATCAATACTGTTGCAGATTGCCTTTGCAGTAATAACAATAAAATATATTTTCATTCTCTAATAAAGCCAAATAAAAAGTAAATTTTAAATAAATTATATTTTCATATTACTTTTCGTATAATAGACAGTGAATGATTCTTCTCTCTTCGTCTCACCAGTTGAAATATAGAGTGACTCTAGTGAAGTCAAGGGAGATGCACTAGACACAACTGATACAAATTTCAAGACAATCAGGCCCAAAATACTGTTACATCTATTAAAAGMCAAAACTATCCTCTCACCTCCACTTTCCAAACAGGAAAACTGGCTAGAATACTTCACAGTCAAACAACAACAAAAATACCCAGATTCTAGATTATTTTCATCCCCTCTGAACACAAGGCAGACAAATGGAACACATACATATTTGCAAATAATCTTGTAAACAAAATATACTCTTTTTTTGATATCCCAAATCCCTCTGTTCACTTACTCTGGACCACTGAGGTGACTGATGATGTACGCATAAGGTTTTTAGAAACCTAAAATATCRCATATACAAAAGAGTGCAATACCTGCAGAATAATCTATATGGGAAATGCAGCTAATACTGTTTGAAACAGTAAATTCATTACAAGTTAACATTAGAAGAAAAACAAAGGAGTCAATTATTGCAAAAGAATAGGTGGGAATGTTAGAAATTACTGACGTGTCATAGTGGTTATAGAATCACTATCCAAAGTAAGCAAACATCCAAAGTACCATACCTGTTGGCACTGCGAGAACACTGCCACTATGTGTTTGTTATAGCACATGTCTTTGGTAGAAGAAATATATGACTTGATACACACTGCAATTCCACAAAGAATTCTRTGTATCATCTCCAAAGCCTTATTTTCACTGCTTTCTGTTATTAAATTATAAAAAAGAAAACATGGATTCTCTAAATGTACTTGACCAATATACCTGACATAGTGTGTTTATACAGAATGATAAAATACATAGCTATTTTCCAGTCTGCCCTACACAGTCTCTTTATCTGCAGGATACAGATACAAAGATAGATGAATGTACTCTGTAAATAGAATTGTGAACTTTTGCAAAATTTATGTTCGTTGTATACATATGATAAAAGAATACATGAAGTCCATAAAAAAGCAAATACTTTTTTCTTTCAGTTRGAAAGAATGCTAGTACTTTATATCAGTTATAAATCCAAGAAGTCAAATGAACTTTTGTTTTTTGTTACAAGAGGTATTTCTGAAAACAAGTTGCATCACTGTGGAATCAGATAGGTCTAACAGCAGCTTCCAGAACTAATGCCAGGATCTGGGCATATATAACAGGACAYAGGCAGATGCATGATAAATGTTTTAAAACTGGCCACACCAAAACATCCTATGGGCTGAAATGTGTCTGGCAGTCACCAATTGAACAGTCTTATGTGAAAAAAAGTTAAGACTGCTGCTGTGCTTTGAGGAATCAGCTAAAACATYTTCTTGAAGAAAATAATCTTGATCAGTGTCTACTAATTAGTAGCTTTTGATTAATGTATTTTTGTTTGTTGAAAGATCAGTCAACAGGTGGGAATRGAGAGGTTCTGTACATATTAAGAAACTATCCACTATGTGACTGTGATACAAAGTGAGACCAAAGACAACAGACTGGGAGGATTTGGAACTGTATCCTGATATGTCATTAATGATGACCATCATTCACAATACCCCTCCCTTCCATGATGTCCTATGCTGATCAATAATGCCTAATCTTAATTAAATTTGCTATATGGACTAAGCTGAAGAAAYTATATTAAATCTCATGCAATCTCATGATCTGAGAATACTGAAAGTAAGRGATACTCTGAACAGAATAGGATTTATTTTCTTAATCTAGCAGGACAGTATTGCAAATTCACTTTGTCTGAAGGGGAAAAAAAAATGATGAAAGATACATGGAGTTAAGAAAACCAGACTCCACAAATACGTGAAACAGCGATCTGAACAGTTTTTGTACARCTTTTGTAGAGATCAGTTTAAAGAATAATCATCTGAATATATGCATCTCTTTATGGAAACTTAACATGGAAAAAAATTCCATAGATATTTAGCTTGTTTATTGTTTTTAAGGAAGTTAAATAATCTATATTGCTTATATGAGAAGCTTTCTTCATATTTATCCATGGTTTATCAGCAAGCAGACTTTACAGAGCTGACTGTACAAGGATTCTTTGCATCTTGTGACCAGGGTGCAATAAATCTTGGTGTTATCTCAAAACAGAGGGAAGGACTGTTGAAGATAAAACAGGAATAAACCATGATTCCTCACAACAATGTTTTCAGTAGTATAAAGCCTAAACAAAAAAAAAATTAGAAGGAACAATAGCTAATATTATAGCTGTAGGCTAAATATTAACTGTAGGCCTGTCATTGGGGTAAAAGCTAAAAGCTTTACAGAAATGTCTCCCAYACAAAATCAATTCATCTAGACATGTGAGTAGGAATACTGAATTTCATGCTGTGATTAATATCACATTGGTTTACCTACTTGAAATKATTTTGAGAGCTATGCATTGGATCAGGTCTACAAGAAGGACATATGCCTTACAGTGTTCTGAGATTTTAAAGATGCTCAAAAATTGCAAAAATTGTTTTGGGGTGTCTGAAGAGGATTAGATGGGAATGATGAAAAAGCATAACTCAGGCTTTGGAATCTGATATGAAACTGGCCCACGGAGGTCAAAATAGCAAACAGCATTATCACCAAGTTGAAAAATTAGTTGATGTTAATTTTCAAGAGAATAACTAGCACAYAGCTAAAAGACTCTTCTAGTTAAAATAAAAAAAATATTAAAGAAGTTAAACAGACATCACTGCAAGAATTCCAATTTTCAGCCTACGTTACCTCTGTCTCAGAGCCTATGAAATCTTCAGAATCTAATTCCCAGGGTTTTTTAAGGTACCTTGTTTTGTATTTGCTTCTACACTTTTTTCTTAATACATYTGCTGTACAGAAAAAAACGATTCCAAATTTTCAGTCATATATCCTTTTCCTCCTTTCAGTAGTACATGAACACAGCTGAACTGGGACAGAATAAAGGTCCACTTATTCAAGAATTATAGTTTTATTAATTAAAATTACTGCTGAGTACTGAAAAAGATTGGAATGAAACTTTGTTGTTAATTGTAAAATGCCATGCTTATCAACATTCTCTAAATATGAATAGGATGACTTGGTTAAAGGAGATGTCTTCCTTTACATAGAAAACATGAGTGCATACCTTAAAAATTTTTCATGTCAGACAAATATCTGACTAAAGTTAGTCAGATAATGATAATGCTGATGTGTCGATGAAACCTAACAGAAATAAAGATCTAAGTTGTAACATGCTGGAAAACATTGACCTTAGAAAAAATGMCCGATTAAGATATTTTCTGTATCTACTTTTGACAATACTTGAGTGGTATTTATCATCTAGAATATCTTCTATTCAAAACATTACAGTAAAGTCAGCCTTCCAAGAGCACTCGGTACCATGGACAGCTCCACCCGCATCATGAGTGTGTGTGTGTCACAGCGGCAACACATCAGGAAAATTCAAGACGGCCATTGGTTTTTAACGGCCCTTTCTGCTTTCAGTTTACAGCAGCATTGGATTGTTATTTCCAAATATGTAATTGTAGTGGTCATCCTAAATCGTTCATAAATGGAGTTTTCCTACTCAGGGCAGCAGACAAAGATGTTAAACACGTCTGGCTAAACTCAGCTTTCACCTATAAATATCCAAGTTGTATCATTTCCAGGGTTTTTTAATGTACCTTGTTTTATGAGTATTTGCTGCTACACTTTTTTCCTAATACATTTGCTGTACAGAAAAAACTGATTCCAGATTTTCAGTCATATATCCTTTTCCTACTTTCAGTAGTACATAAACACAGCTGAACTGGGACAGAATAAAGGTCCCAGTAGAATGTGGTTCTTGTGTATTCTTTCAAGCTTACCATTATACAATGAGCAGAAGTAAGGCAAGGAAAAAATTCTGAGTATGTATGGTGTGCTAAACTACACATCTATTAACAGCAGACTGTTTCTGTAGCGTGAAATCCTTAAAAATTACTCATCTCTTTTATTTAAAGAATTTGTTTATAGTGCTAACCTAAGTTTGAACACAACCATGTCTTCCCAAGTTACACCTATTGTTTCTAAATCTTCAGTTTTAGACTTTCCTCCATAGTTGCCAAATATTTTAAAAAATAAAGGAGAAGGTAGTCTGTGGTGAAATGTATTGTATCAAAATAAGTGAACTAAGATCCCTGAAATTTCATGGTCAGGTAAGATGGACAGTCACCAAATAAAACAGAAGTTGTTTCTAAAAGCAGATTTTGCTCATTGATAAGACATAATAATGTATTCTGTGTGCTTTCCACGGTTATGCTGAAACAYTATTGTTGACCCTGTTATTTCCTCTCCTACAGAGTCGAATGGCAGAAAGTTTGCGTCTCTTTGATTCCATCTGCAACAACAATTGGTTTATCAACACTTCCCTCATCCTTTTTTTGAATAAGAAAGATCTGCTGGCAGAAAAAATCCGCCGTATCCCCTTAACAGTCTGTTTTCCTGAATACAAAGGCCAAAACACTTATGAGGAGGCAGCAGTCTACATCCAACGCCAGTTTGAGGACTTGAATCGCAACAAGGAGACCAAGGAGATCTACTCACACTTCACCTGCGCCACTGATACCAGTAACATCCAATTTGTCTTTGATGCAGTGACAGATGTCATCATTCAGAACAATCTCAAATATATTGGCCTCTGCTAAGAATCCTCGGGCTTAATCTGGTTTCCTGAAGTGATAAAAAAGGGGCTAAGCACTTCCACTTCTAGTGGAAAAAAATGGGGCAATGCTTAGTAGCCCAAGGAGAGAAAAGGGGAAATCTGATGTATGTACACTGTTCCTCTTATGCCCCCTTAACCCACTACATCATTTTTCACAAATATATGTTCTGGAGAGTGAAAACCTCCTCCTCTCCAAAAAACCACACAACCCACCCTCCCACCCCCAGTGAAAAAAAATCCAACAACTCAAAAACCCCAAACAAAAACAAAAAAAAGAGATTGAGGCCTAACTCTGTGGAGATATTTTCACCACAGTCACTCCACTTTTATTCCATTTGTTTCATTCCATTTCCTACAGTGGRAGTGTTATCATGTTCTATGTAAGAAATAATTCTTCATCCAGTTGTCCTAAAATTTTACTGCCATGAAGATACAAAGCTGGTGCGTGACAGATGAACTCATTTGCAGGGTGTGGAGCAGAATGGTTGTGTTGGGGAGAAAAGCTAGTTCAAACCAGAAGCTACAGAACAGGRGAGTTTAAGCAAAACACTACTTAAAGTTGTAGAGAATGGGCATGCATCCACCATATTGGTACACACAGCCAAACAGTATATACACGTACATCATGTATGCACATGACTCACAGCATATACTATGTACACACTTCTGCTTTACTTTACTGTTTATCATGGACACCTTGCCTGTTAAAGGAATTGTTGGTGCGTAACTGTTCTGTGATTTCCAAACTGACTAGCAGCTCTTTCCGCTCTTTAAGGCTTCAAATATGCAGCAAAACTACATGAAATGAATAGGCCAAATTAAGGTCAGTGTTTCTTCTACTGGTAAGGAGTTTTATACATCAAAACAGTCTTCTTTTACATCTTTTTTTGCCAAATCTTGTGGTGTTTCACAAAAAAACAAACTATATTTAAGAAGTAGGTTAGTGTTCCTTTTTTAATACAGATTAAAAAATTAAATCACAAGGCAATTTTTTAAATTATTGTTGTGGTGTCTGGATTGCTGAATGTGAAAGTTGACAACGGACAATTCTGTTCCACTGCTCCAAATATATTCTGGGAATTGTAATATTGTAACAGATTTTCCAAGAAGCAGGAGCCATGGAGAYTGTGTAGTATATAGCCTCCAAAGTATTTTTTGTTGGTTTTTTAATTATTTTAAAAATTGTGATGTATTATTAGAAGGTTAAAGATGAGCGATATGAACAATAACTAAATGTCTTGATATTTCAATTTAGTAATTTAAATTATTTACAGTTTAGTGAAGTTAAGGAAACTGAAGAGATGCATTCCTCAGCTCCAGGTTTCATCTCATAAAGAAACACTACTGGATGGAGTAACATTCCGGCAAAAGTTTCAATGCATAAGAAGCTCTGTGGGACTATACTGGAAAATCTCAAATGGATCATATAGACCTAAGTCTTTGGTCATTGATTCTTTCCCCTGCCATAGAAAAGACTTCTTAAAGACTTCAGTGTAAAGTTGGTGTGTAAATATATGTTTGATAATTGTAAAGCACATACGTACACAGAGACACAGACACACATGCACACTGGAAAATAACCTTCTACTTTTGTTCCCCCTATGTACTATGATTAGTGCAAGAAATCTCAGCCAAGGGCTCTAAGAAATTTAAAACAAAATGGTTAATAACATCAACATTTAAATTGTCCACTTAAAAAAAAATAAATAATTCAAATGATACTGAATGTGTCTATAGTGTGTTCATTTATTAGTGTTATGACAGTTACTTAAATTGGATAATGTTTGTGAAGTTTTCTTTCCTTTATGACAGACTGCTGAGTTTTGTTTATTTGCTCCAGATCTTCCTTCTCAGTTTATTCACCAACATTCAGCAATTTCAATCTTAAGCAATTACATTTGAGCAACTCAGTAAGACTTAAGGGACGTGTTCCCATTTAATATCTTTACAAATTCTGAATGCATGTTACTGTTGTATKTTTTGGGGAGATGGTTAGCAGCAATTTTAGGAAAGAAGTTATAGATCAAGATCTATAGGAAATATCAGGAAAGAAACTTCCATGGTATCTGCAAGAAACATAAGAAGCCTACTTGCATATTGTCTTACACAAGCAGGTACGTTGCACAGACGTCTATGCTTAGAAATACATGTCTAGGTATAAGCACATATATAAATTTTTGAATAGTGCCTGAAGTTGGTCTCCTAAACCTGTATTTAAAGATTGAAAAAAAACCCTGAAAAACTGGTTCACATTTTTGTACTACTGAGCTTTCAGCAAGTCTCCAAAATCAGTACAAAATTCTGCCTGGCTCATGCTTGTGAAAAATTAGGCTTTAAGAAAAATCTAAATGTTTTTTAGAAGTGACTATATAAGGTTATCTACCAGCAGAAGTCTTATTGATGGTTTTTCATTGAAGTTTTCTTGAAAATTCCATCCATTCAGACTATAACAAGGTTCTTCCAGAACATCTTCTAGCTGAAATCTTTAAAAGTCTGGATGTACATTAAGAAAAGGTGCAACTCCTGTACAAACAGCATAAACTCATTAAAAATCACTTGTTGGAGTATACTAGTAAGTAATATCCCTGGAGTTTAAACAGAATTTTACTTAGAACCCTTCACCCCATTAATAATTTCTGAGACCAGCTGAAAATATTTGATAGTGCTTGGGTAGTTTCATTCCTGTGTTTGCTTCTCGGCATTTCTACAAAATGCATCAAGAAGTCCTAATCTTTCTTACCTTACGTTTAAGAATCCTTCTTTTGAACTGTTTGAGGGTATCTAAATTCAAGCTAGGATTTTTCTAAGTGACCTGGAGACTTAAGCTAATGATGAGCTGGGACTGCCAAGAGAACTACAATACTCTTGGAGGCAGTGGTTGCTACAGAATGCAACCATAAGCAAGAATAGTCTCTGAGGCTTAAGTCATGGGTTAAGACTTTCAAAACTCTTCAGTCCAGACATAATCAATAATGGAGAAAAATCTGTCTGATTTTGAATGAGGTATTTTATCCCTGTACTAAAGACACAGGGCCCCTTTAAGCATGCCCTGTCAACTGTTACACCTGAAGGATAGAGGCAAAAGAGCCAATGAGGCTGCGCCTTGAAGGTGTAAAAGGTTTGTCACGCCACTCAGGGAGTATTTAGGTCTTACTTGTAATGAGAAGATACTATTGCCTGCTTGTGATATTTGCAGTCAAGCTGCTTGACTTTGTGAGTTTACTTAAAGCTATATATGGTAATTGCTAGTACATTCCATAGAGATAGCACAGGATCCTCTAAACTTTGTTTACCATTAAAATGCTATCATTTACTTGAGAAATTGCACAATTATTTCTAGTCTAAATTGCTTTCTATAGCGTAATATCCTATTATTAGCCAGTTAAATTGTGAAAAAGGTAGAAAATGAGTCAGGGCTTCCTTTTCCAATGAATGGAAGATGGTATGCCTCCTTCACTCTAGCTTTCACGGTACTGTGGCCATTTCAGACTAGTGAAAGAAGTGACAAGAAAATGCCGGCATTCATTACAGCATAGCTTCAAGGTAAGAAAACTGGGTAGGAAAACTAAAAAGTGTAGTCAATTATGAGGAGGGTAAGAGACATTTTATATTAAAAAATAAATCTTTATTCAACTAAGAAGGTCCTTCCAAGTAGGACTTGTAATACTTCCATAAGTATTACAGGCAACCTACAATAGAAATGGAGAACCTAGGATATTTTAACAAAGGCCTAAGGTTATTCCTAAAGAAAAAGAGTCAGTTACATTTCTCACTGAATKAAGGCTGTCTTGGGAAGGAGAAAAGAAATTGAAACACTGCCATGTATTCCTACTTAGCTTAAGAAAGCATAGGCATGGGGACAAATAAAACAGTAAATAATAAAGTTTAAATGATCCATTCACATWATCATGTTCTCTGAATAGGAATTCCTTGCTTTTAACTCTCTAATAATTTAATTCCTACAATGTTTTTGATCTTAGTATTCTAAGTAACTCATGGTTACACTGTCTTCTATCTGAAGAATTCAAGATGTTAAAATAAATTCTGTTTTACACAGAAGTAAAGTAATTCTATTTTCTGATTGTATAAGAAAACTGAGGCACGGGGAAGTTAAAACTAAAAAGTCTGGACCAAAGACAGGTGCTGAAATGAAATYTCTTGACTCTTAGTCATCCACCTGGATAAATCATGCAATTAAATTTGCATCTATTTTCTCAGTTCTCAGGTTTAYCAGTGATGCAGCGCACTGCCACCTGAAAGAACTGCATTAATACAGCTAGGATTTCACTTCACCTGGGCAACAATGACATTCACAGAAGAGATATTCCATCTGCTGCAATAAGAATGCCATCTGTCCTTCTATCATTTGCACTCCATACAACAAAACAAGTTTCAAAGGGAAAAAGGTATTCTTAAACATTCCTTCTCCACAGATCTGATTGGTTATGATTTGCCAAGGGTGGAATAGTAGAGACACTGAGGGTGAGTAAAGTAGGAGAAATATTATCTCTTGGACTCTTCCCAAATAGAGGTTCTGGCAAGCTTAAAAATCCATTGCCCCATCCAATCCACCTCAATCTTTGTCGAAAAGGATTAAGTACCCATAAAAGACAGGATAGATGATGGGTAAGAATTATTAAAYTTTTCCAGTATTGACCATATCCTAGTGAAAGAGTTTTTTTCCTAGAACTATTTTTGCAGTTGTTATTGCCCAGGTCATTTATCATTGCATAACATCCTTTCACTAACATTGTTCAGTATTGTGTGTCAACTAATTGTTTTCACAATTGTTTCAACAAATTGTTTTCACTTTCAGAGTTTTGCTATTAATTTTTCCAATGTTCTTAATTCTCTCCTGCTGCTGGTTCTTCTCCCTCTTCTATCCTCTATTAAATACAAATTTCTATCTTATTTTTGTCTTTCTTCTGCCCATTAATTCTTGCCACTAGGTGGTTGTTTCTTCTGGAAATGTTACTCCTCAGTGTTCTCCCAATCTTTGTGGATTTTCCCACCTTTTGGTTTTTAATGATCCCACTGTTCCTGGAGGATACTGGTATACATCCTACATATACAATCAAAAATAGTCTGCAAGTGGATTTGCTTAAAATAACCACACTTTCCTAAATTACTCCTGTTTGGAGAAAGACCAGGTGCCCTGGCATAGAGCTAACTGGAGTCACTGACCACTTCCCAGTTAACAAAAACAATTACTCTTCATGCCAAATGCATGTACAGCTTACGTTCCTTTTTGTCGAGTGTGGAACTGCTTTATTGGTCCTGCAAATTACCTCAGCTCTAGAAAACATCGGAAATCTAGCTGTGGAATGGCATATTAGTTGCTAACTTCCTCCAGCTGATACAAGGTACATCGTATCTYATTATCTGGATGTGAGGTGTAGAAGTAAAGGAGAGGAAGACAAGACAGTTTCTTGGTTAGCTGAAGAAGGCTGAATTACCAGGCAGAGACTATTTCTGTATCTGTAATATGTCAAATGAATTATGTTAGGACTTGTGATTCTTACTACCTATTGGAAAATATTTGTTGTTCTCCCTGATAATTCCCCAAATTGTCTCATAGCAAAGAAAACAGTTTTAGCACCTTTCTGTTTCTCATGTAAGTAGCCATCTGTATGTGAGTCCATTCTACAGTAACACAATTCTGCTCAAGGAGTTATCTTCCAACCCTTAAATACAGACATGTATATTTTTATATATAGGTTATATTTTTATCTAAATAAAAAATACATGGCTCAGAAAAACACCTTTTTCCAAGGGTAATTACTCAGAAATGCTTTCACAGACAACATGCTAGCTCAGCTTCTACACCATTTATCTTATAGACTGTACATGCCTTATACCTGACAGGCTTAGGATCACAGTTTTTTTCGACCCCCCCGCCCCCCCTGCCTTGCACTCCCGCCCCACCCTCCCCTGCCAAAACTGCCAAAGGACATTGTGTGAAAATCTGGTCTGTAGAAAGCTATGCAAGACTAACTTAATCCAGTCAAGGACTTCTATCCTGAAAAAGTCTTGGAGGCTTTTAATAGCACAAACATTGACAGTGAAAATGGTCAAAATCTGGCATCATTTCATAGCTGAAGAAATTAAGCTTTGGAAGAGAATTTCACCTAGAAAGGTATGACTCAAGCAAGCTATAAAGAGCCTGCTAGACACGTCATGCTCTCTGAGAGATTTGAATATAGGATCAGAAGATAAAGATTAAATTTTTCTTGCTTCACAGATGTAAACAGATCCTCTACATTCATTTTTAATTTCTTATAAATAGAAGAGGGGAGAAAAAGTAGGGAAAAAGTTGGCCTACATGCATACAGAGCATAATCACTGCAAATATGTTAGGATTACACTAAACATTGAGAATTAATGAACGGATAAAAATTTATTCAAAACAGACATAAATATCAGGTTTCTAATAAAGTAATTCTCCTTACTTACATTTAAAAGGAAATTGCAATRAAGGCACTGATGCACAGAATTTACCAAATAACTGATTTTACAATTATTTGAATGCCCTCTTTTCATACTACTAATTACCCTTTTCTGCTTTGTGGAGATAAAACTCCAGAACCATTCCCTGAAACAAGTCTCGATGTTAATTTGATTTGGAAAACCTGATTCTTATCTGCCACCAGTACCTGAAGTGGGAGAAGTAAAATGAAGAAACTGGTATATCAGTTTTACCTCAAGAGAAGCCTCGCTGAAAAGCAACTACCACTCAGAGAATTGTAGCCTTTCTTGTAAATATAGGCAACTTTTCACTAAGTTGGGACTGTAACATGATTTGGAAGCTGATCTTTGTCTGGCAGAGGCTCCTGCTCGCTTCAGAGATGCTGTGACTCCTTTGCCTTCAATCAAAGGCAAGGTTTTGAGGAGAGACACTACTGCAGCTAGCTCTCAGCTTTTGCTGAGTTCTCAGCTCAGCAGGGGTTGGATAATCTTTCCACTCCGGGTGGCAACTTGATTTCTCCTTGTATAGTATAATCTCACATTCCTGATTATCACCAAACTGTTTTTACAGTTGTGACAGTTCCCATCAGTGGCTCCTGATCTAAGATTCAGATGCCTGCAGGGAAAAAGATGGAGCAATGGGAGTACACCTGAGTGGCAGTATGGTGTACTATTACATATCCTCTGGTTTGGGCAATGTATTTTGATCTATGTGGAATTCTTAATAAGCAACGTTTTATGTTTTGGCACCACCAAGAGCTAGTATTGCTTACTGCTACAGTAAGTCTCTAAATAGAAATGACGGTGCTAATAAAATGCTTTCTATATAACCCTTATTCTTAGTCCCTGCTTTTTAGAAAGTGTCTAACTGCAAACACTGAAAAAAAAAGCCCTCACTTCCTCTCAGGGCCACATGGATAGCTTTTTTTTAAATTGCCTTTTTCCCCCCTAGAACTTCTATTCATCCTCCAGTGAACGTTTTCTGCTTACGTAGCTAAACTTCCAACCTACTTAGTAAATGCCTTAAGTGTTGGGAAATAGAACCTAAAAGCAGGCATGTAACATTAGTTGTAGTTTACAACTGTAAGTCTCAAATTCATATCTAAAATGGTATGTACAGCAGCACCAAACCCTGAGGCAGTTTCCCTGTTTAAACTGAAACCTTCCCAGTCAACTTAAGTTGTGCATTATGCACACAGCCGAAAACTCCATCAGCAAAAGGAGGAAAGTGATAAGCTCCTGCATTAGCCTAGTAGACAGCGAGCCACATCTGAAGGTCAGAGTTAATAATAAAATTCAGTACAGCAAGGACTGAACAGCAAGGCTTATTACTGAATTATGCAGCTCCAAACAGGCTAAGAAGGTGGCCTTAGCCTGTATGGATGAATGGTTAATGATTAGTAGTGATCTGCAAAAATTTGGCAACATTTATTTACTTAAGTTTTCTTCTCCCATAAGTTTCTATTATGATCCACACATTCACAGGATGGCATCTATCTCTCTACACAGTTAAGGGAAAGAATTCTTYAAAGGCAGTCAGACAGGTCAAAATTTACTTAAGCTATGTCCCTGTCTCATTTCATTTGAAAATCCGTAAAATTGCTAGTGAAAGCAAATTAACAGAAAATCTGATTTTCTACAGTGATGTTCACAAAGTTGTTTAGCCCACCATATTAATATCCTTCCTGTGCATTCAATTAAGTTTTTTAGGACTTTAAAAAGGRTTGCATGCATGTAAAAATACATCTTCGTATTTTTAGAATTCACGTACACTCACTCAGCAAGGCTTTAAGCATTCATTTAATTATTTTTAAGCACCAGTAATGTAACAGAATTCCTCAGACAAGGTATTTTCTCATAAATTTAAATAGTATGGCTTTTTAATTGATAATTTCTATCTACTGAAGTTTTAATTTTAAAATTGTAATTTTTATCAACTGGAAGAGTAAAGTTTAAGATCAATGTTCAGATTATAAAATTATTGAAATTATAATCATAGAATCTGGAAATAAAAGTAACAAAAAAGTAATAAAAGCATAAATTCCCTCAGTGTATAAAATATTTAGAAAACTATAAATATATGTAATAAATACAAAGAAAGCATGTAAAAGGTACAATGACCTATTCTTCTGGCAAGTCAAAGACAAATTCTCAGCTTGGATTCCTCTATTTAGACTGAAGCATTTAAAAGCTAGATGCCTGACTCTGATGTAATCAACCCAGCTTCTGTTTATCTCACTGGAGATAAATGGACATCACCAGAGCAGAACTCATCTCATCCTAAACAAGCACCAATGATATGTCAGACTTTTTGCTCCTGGAGATACTGATTTTTCTCCTGCTATACAAGGAGTAGGATGACTAGCTCAATTTGACATCTGAAGTTAGGTGTAATTTATCACATTTTTAACTTTAACTTAATTAATATCTTACCACGTCCATTTAACAATTTTACCTAAGGGCAAACAAAATGTGAATAAAATATCAGAAAAAGCAAACTTCTTCATTGTTCCTTGCATCACCCCCAGGTTTGGTTTTTTTTAAATTCACAACCTGAAAGCAATGTCAAAACATACATTTAAGAAACAGTGCCTATGAGCCTGAGGTCAAAGGCACATTAATAGATAATCTGTGGAATACACAGCGCAATGGATGGTGCCTTTCCTTGCTCATTTGTCTCCTCCTACACCAGTGCTTGCAAGGAGCGGGGAAGGCATAAAACAAATTTCACAAGATTTGGACCTCCTAACACCAGAAAAACTTTCTACAAACCCTGTGTGCTGTGAAATTAGTGCACCATGATGAACAGCTGATCATAATTTTGAACAGAAGAGGACAAAGTGAATTTTTGATGCAAGATTCTGAAATACAAACTCAAGCATGCAGTCCATACAACCTTGTATCTTGGGCAGGTAGCCTTAATTTGCCTAAGACCTAAGAAAATTAACAGATCTAGCAGGATCAGCCCCCCCAGTACATAGACAGGACTATTCACAGTTGTATTATGTTAACATGGGGCATTTCACTTGTTATCTGTGTAACGCATTTTCTACATTTTGGCTAAGTATTCTCATTATTATTACACAATTTGCAAATTTTTAGAAGTGCAAAAACAGCTCTAGAAAACATGGTAGTCTCCAGCAATAAAAAAGATGACAGTCATACCTTTTAAAGTTTTCTGATAGAACCCAAAGAATAAATTCTCATAGGAAAACTAACTAAAGAAAATTAAGATGAGCAAAAATAGAAAAGATACTGTTTTTAAATATGATTTTCAAGGAAAATGGGATAAAATAAATCTGGAAGATATTACATAGGGAATCGGGTAAATTCACCTATCTGCTTTGCCTATTTGAATATGTAACTACTGAAAAAATCCCTACCTTCAGGTAATTTTGCCATCATTTCAAAAATCTTATGTGTGTTCTTCCGACAGATATCTACTGGATCATCCAAGAGTTCAGTGAGGGCAGAAATTATTCCATTTTGGATCAACCCTTGCCTACAAACAACATTGGAGGACAGATTTAACTGAGCATAATAAAACTCATACGTATTTGCGAGATGCTTAATCTTAACTACTCTTACTTACATTGCACCTATCTTGCCAAAACTTAGAAATTCTGTTCTTATTTATCACTGAAATGTCTTTATTGCTTCCCATACCATTCAGTAAACTCTGGAATTACACCTACCTGCCAACGTTATGCATAGCCATTATATAGAGGATTTGTGTTGTTTTTTGTCGGACAATATTGTCATGATGTAGCAGCAAAGTCTTCAGGTTATTCAAGAACCCTATGAGACACAATAGCTCATTTTAACATTTCTTACCTTCAACATTAATTTAAAATAGCAATACTCATTTTTATCTCACAATTTGAAGCGCAAACAATCAGAATTTTTATCTTGTCCTGACGGTGAAACTCTCATTGTTGTATCTCAAGTAGGGAAGAAACTTTCAAATTTCAAGGCCTRCTGCCAAAAATGCCATGCTACGAACAAGCTGCTGACTTCTGTTAYCAAGTTAAATCCTAATCTTGCAAATATTTATGAAGTGACATAACTCTAAAAATAACTCACATCAGTGGAGCTATTGATGTTTTTAGAAAAGCATGTGTTTGCAGGATTGACACCTACATTTCTTTAAACTTTCTTTAGGTGTAGCATGGGCTATGTAAAAACACAGTGTTGCTTTTCACATGTAGAAATAAATTTGGTGAACATAATTAATGATTATGTGTATACACACATAGCACTGACCAAAAAAAAAACCCAAACAACAATCTAGCATTGCTTCAGCAGTTACTGTTAATCAAACAATAACTTAAAAAATTTTGAACATGATTATTGGTATCTATTATGAGGACAAAATCATGAAGGAAGTAAATGGAGAAAAAAGTGGTAAACTAGAGGACTTCTTCAGTGTTACATAACAAGCTATGTAGATACACAACAGACTCCTAAAAATTGCAAAGATAAGCTTGTGTGGTTAAAGATCACATAAAAGATGACTTCACGGATTTTGCAAATGAACTTGTAAACCTAATTGAAATATGTTATTAATTATTAATTAAAAGGTTCATCAGAAGGTTTGGCCTGTTATTACTATGGAATCTGAGATATGAGTATTTTGAGCACCTCAAGCATGAAAAATCCAGGAAGGTACCACTGTCATATGTCATACGTGGTAGAAAATGTTAGACTACGATAACTAAAAGCTTTTTCTTTTCCCCTTTCTAACTAAAATATATTTAGTAGTTTTACATTATTAGAAAYTCATAAATTCACTGCTTTGTTTTTTTTTCTGAAAGGTGCATGGATAACAGGATTAGAGAAGATTCCAGGCAAATTAAATTTAACTGAGTGTCAACGAGGTGGTAGGGGTGTGTTTGGACTAATTAAGATATTTTTTTTTTAATTAGCCTATGTTAGGAATTAGCTAAAATTGAGARTAAACAAAAGAAAAAAAGATTCTGCACTACTTTTATATTTAGGGGTTGATAAAACCTGTAGTGAGCTGTTGATAAATCTTAAAGTGAGGATACTCTTAAAATAACTGTCATGTATACGGCATTATAATATTCTTTACCTTTTTAAGGTAAAACAAATAGAGATTAAAACCAAAAAATCTTCATGGCCATTCTGTGTCATCAAAGACATTGCAAGGAAAAAAGTAGCGCACAAAAGTGGGGGTTTTTTCCCCCCACTGTGTCAAACCTTATGCCAACAGATCACTTACCTACTTCTATTGCCTGGTAGACCTTTTCTGGGTCATGGACCAGATCACAGAGCRCCATCAATGCCCGCTGCTGAGTCAGCAGCTCAGGAGACTGTAACTCCTCATTCAGCTTAGGAAGGGCCCTCTTTCCAAACGCAATAGGAGCTTTTGCGGGATCTATATCAGSGGGGAGGTTGGCTGAGATACGAGCATGTGCCATCCCAAATTTTCCTGGGAAGGATTCTCTCTTATCCCTAAAAATACTCCAAAATGACTGTACCTGGTGATTGGTCAGATAATGCACCAAAAATACAACTACTGACTTCAAACAGTGCTCTGTGYCCCAGAAGAGGTATTTTAGCACACATTCATAGTGAAGAAGCTATGAAAAAAGAGGCTGGAATGGTTCATGGTCATCAGCATTAATGTCTGGTCATCAGCTGAATTGTCTTATCTGGTTTAATTCTCTACTGAACACTGTAAAAAAAAAAAAAAAAAAAAAAGAGAGAAAGCTTAAAGTTGCAAGGTGAGGGAGGGAATGTTTTTCAAAGGATTAAAGTGCATTAGTCCAATATCCCGAACCAGAGAAGGGGCTCAAAATAATATTAAAGCAAAAGCAAACAAAACGCCGTTTTCAAAACCGCATTTTTTTAAATGGGAGCTAGTTTAAACCCGCCCTCAGACTTCGTTAACGTTTGAAAGAATCGGTGATGGCCGACCTCCCCCTTCCCTCAGTAAGGAAAACGGCGCACCTGACAGAAGCATACAACCTCCAATATTGAAAACTGCTCAACAAAAAAAMCAGCTGCAAAGTTAAAACAACTGCACTCCTCTCTTCAAAACAAAAGGAACAGACTCAATAAGCAAAGGCGCCCTGTCCCACCAATATGTCGCCGCCTCAGCCCGTCCCCGGCTCCCGCTCCACAGCTCCTGTCAGCTACGCCAACGCCGTTCGCGCCCGCGTGCTCTGGTTGCCACAGCAACCAGCTCCTTACGGACGCCCGCTCCGTGAATAAAAAACTACGCAGCCAAGCACAGCGATGCTGGCTCCTGCGTCAGCAGCGTAAGTGCCGCATTTGACGGTGGCTGCTGCGAGAGAGTAGCGTCAACGGCGTCGTTGGCGAATGGGAAGCCGGGGCCGCTGCTAGCGCGGGACTGGGAGCGCCGCCGTGCAGCGCCGCGAGGGCTGAGCTGAGGCGCGGCCCTACGGGGGGGTGGGGGATGGGGAGCGTGTGAGGGAATGAGGGAAATGCCGCCAATGCCGCCGTGGGGTTGCAGTGTGGAGGCCGTTTTACCTCGCTTCTCTGGTAAAGCATGGAGGGAGGCTCTCTCCTCACCCCCTGTTTTTAAAGTAATTTCAGTTGAACAGCATTGAAAAAAATTCGCATTGAACAAAGTGGTGGTCGAGTTAACGGCAGAGATAGAGCAGGCAAGTGCCTTGAGGTACAAGGATCGAAGGGAGCTCAGTAGCTTTGGACTAGGTTTTCTTTCCTAGTCTTCTCCAGCATGTCAGTATGAAAGGCTAGAATGTGTAGCAGGGGTTTCCATTACCGTTAGTTTCACATAACTGTATTCAAGACTTAGACATCTTTTTCAGTATGATTCTTCTAAAAAGTATAGTGTGCAGAGGATGGTACACAGGGGGAATGTGTCACTGCAATGTTGCTAGCACAGCTTAAGGGTGCTCTCCATTGTCAGATGTGACCTGGCATCAGGAAAAAAAMTGAACAGCTTATGCTATAAAAGGTTAGTTCTCTGTGCAAATAGAGAAGTTGAGATGTTTTTCATTATGCTTGAGTAACAATTATAATAATCAAAGTTCTTAAACTGGATTTTACAAAGCCAAAGTCATTCATATCAGCTGGATTAAAGTAAACCACTGGAATAAATTCTGGTTTGTTGATCTTCAAACTCCRTAAAAGAAGAATTACTGGTTTAAAAAGTATTTTCCGTAAAGGATTCATTTTTCTGCAACATTTTAGAGCAGATTATTTAAAGTAGAAGTTATTTCCTGAATTAGATTAGACTTCCACTAACTATATATTTTCAAAGTTTCACCCTATTTCAGCAGGAAGAACATGAACTTTTCTCAGTGTAGAAGGAGCYGGAGAAGATCAGAGACTTCTCTTGTCCTCCAGTGTTAACTCTGCTCTCATCCTTTTGGCATTAGTTGTTTTGTCTTGTCCTTCACCATAGCTGGSAATACTGATTTTTGGTTAGTGGTCATGATGTTAACTTATTTTATGTAGAGCTTCTGAATGCCTTCTGTCTCAAATCCTTTGTCTATCCACAGAATCTACTGGTGATACTGTTCCTGCCACATTGATGTAAGGAGGGTTGTGATGCCATGGAGACACTATTCCCAGCCCTCCCTGGATTCACTGAGATTGTTGAATTGATTTTTTTGTAGCTTAGTTTGTGAAAGGGCTCTAGCAGACGAGCAGTGAGTCAGCCTATGTACACATGACATTTTTACATGTTTAGGATGTGTTGAACTAGAACTAGGAGGATATGGAAAAGCAAGTTAATGTTTGAAACTCTTACCAACTGGCAGGGTTTTCCTTTTTGTTTTCAGAACTATTATTTTAAGACATCAACATTGCCATAAAATCATTCAAACTTACCAAAAGGGCAGGAACACACTGTAAAAAGGGTCTAGACCTCTCTAGCTTTATAGGGTCACAAGTAGCATGATAAATAGAACTATGCGTATGGTAATAAATAAATACTGTAATGTCACCTTCTTTGGTGAATAACCCATCAKCTGCAAATATGGATTCTTTGGGGGCAAGTGGGTGTTTCAGTATGGTTGAGATCACATGAGTGCCTGAAGTGATTTAAAAGCARTTCCTCACAAAAGAGAATAAAACATTAATTCTAAGTAGTGGACTAGCAATTTTGTTGAGCATTATTCTTAGCGTGGGGTTGTAAAACACAACTGCAGTTTTTTTGTTATATACTTGCTCATTGTTTAAAATTACTTGTCCACATTGATTTGCCCTTTAACATTTTTAGTCTGCTTGAGGAATGGGAGAGGCTTGTCTCCTGGATGTTAAGAGGTGCAAGCCTGTTCCAGCATTATCAAAATATGACTATTAGAATGTGAGAGCTTTCTTCTGTCCTGAAATTTGGAAATTTAAATCCTAATGAAACAAATAGCAAAMTCTTTTAACATCCTAAATTACAGTCTAGCATACTAAATGCTGTATAAACTAATGAGTTGATTAACAATACAGAAGAGCTGTGTGATTTCTTATTCCTTGTCATTAGTGTTTGCTACGTTAGAAAGCAAGGTTACTAATGACTGGGAAGACATTTATATAATTTAGAATGTCTCATTGGTGGCATGCACATCCTGACTCTAAARCTGAGATGAAATCATGTTGAAATTCTGAAAAAAAGTCCCTCAGGAGTTTCTTTATAATTGCTACTATGCTTAATATTAGCACTGTAATAGTTCCCTGCTCCATTAGTTCCTTGTCTGCTGGGTTAATCCCGCTCTTTGTATCCGTAGGTACAAACTACGTTGGAAGAAAACGGAACTATTTTCTTACACARGATTAGGGGACCATTGGGTTTATTAAGGAGCAGTTTCTGACCAAAGGAATCTGTATGGCCACTAAAACCGGTTTGTTCTTCTACAACTGGGGCCCTACGTATAGCTGAGTTACTCCAACTCCGCCTTCCCGCTGGCTGGGAGAAGGGGAGGAAGGGAACTGTTGCAGGCTGTTGCTATGGCCACGCAGCAGCAGGCTGAGCTGCTCCTGGGGCTGGGATCCTGCTGCATCAGCTGCTGCACGGTGAGTCCTTCCTTACACCTCGCTACACGGTGAATGTTCTTGTTAGAAACATTCTTTTGAATGCCGGTGAGAAATTGGTACCCTATTAAGGGTCCCCTCCCCCAACAACCCACGAGGTTTCATTGCATAACCAAACTGATATGTCTCAAGTAGGGTATCTAAATGCATTTGTGATTTTCATGTGAACGTTGTTCTTTTTCCAAGTCAGACTATCTACTGATTTCGTTCCTTCTGAGCTGATCTTGGATGAAAGTTTGATGTTGAAATATGACAGCTTCATCCTTCCTCCTTTCTTCTTCTGACCGAATGAATTCTGGTATCCCCTAGCATTTATTAATGTGCTTAGTGCAGAATCATTTCAAACGATGAGCAAGATTTTTAAATTAAACACTGCAAAATCCTTTGCGGGCTAAACTGCAAGCACTTATGTTGAATCAAGTGAACAATTCTYTGCCCTCCCATGGTATTAGAGTTGGTGCCTTGTAGTTTCAGAAAGCCACTATTTGCTACTACAGCTATGTGTACTGAAGTGGTCCCTTTTACATAAGAAACAGGTTTTCTTTAACGCAAAGAAAGTCAAAGAACTGCCAGTTGTACTGAAAGGAAAAAAGATGATGAGTCTGTAAGAACTGTTAATTTTTTTTTTTAATCATGTTTTCCCTGTATTGAAGCAATTCCTGAATACYGTGTTTCTCTTTACATACTTCCTGTCTGGTAGAATTTAATTGAATTTGGAGGATGAAGTCCAACCTAATGCATTTGGTTCCCCCAGTAAGTAGGGACAGAATAATCTCCCAGTTTCCCAAGGTAAGCATTCTTTATCCCTCTGGTCACAGTRTGTAGCACCTGCCACATTGAGCTATCTTTCCCTTGTGCTAATAGTATTTTAATTTAATGTACAGTTGTTGTCTTCTGCTAAAATTACAAATTGTTTAAGGATTTCTTTCAAAGATGAATGTGACCTCATGTTCCCATTCATTGCTGATATCTTTAATAAKAATCCTCATTTCTTCTTTTAACCTTTACAGAAAGTGACTCTTGCCACAAAAGTGTTATAATATCTATCTTATTATTTCAGCCAAACATTAATACATGCTTAAAAAGTTCCTACACTGAGGGGAAATAAGAACCATAGCTGATATTAAATATGTAGAAAGTCTAATTAGATCTATAGAGAGGTTTTGGTTGAAGAATTTGAGGCAATTTTCATTTTCTGTTTGTATAGGAACCTTAGTCATACAGTAGATCAAATGTCGTAGGTACTGTAGAAACACAGACAGAAAAAATCGTTCATGTCCCCRAAGAGTTTTGAACTTGAAGTATAATAGAAGAGTTAAGGACAGGGAAGGATAAGGAATTAACATTCTGTTTTTTCAGTTGTTCAAAAGATCCTTTTAAGGGAGTTAGCATTTTTTTCCATGCTTGATCTCAGCMATATATTTTGCTTTTAATTTTATGAAAACTACCGCAGTTATTTTAAGCAAATATAAGGTAAAATATGTTTTCYTCATTTTTAACTAATGCCTAATTAAAAACTAGTAACGAAAACAGTGCTTCACACATTTAAGAGATCTAAAAGACTTTGTAGTAATAATGACTTGCTGGTGGCATGCTCCCATCTTGTTTGTCTTGTGTGTCTTAGATTACTGGGATAATTTAAGGTACTTGCTATTGTACAGAATGATGAGCAAATGTATGTGACTGTGGAATTTTAGCTAGTGCTCAGATGCTGACACTCAGAAAGGTGGTCAAATGATGGTGCTGTCCAAAGGAGTTTTTACAAGCATAACTGTGGAGCCTTACTGCCTTCTAACCAAAGCTGTCCCTTTTCTTATGCCAGGGTATCCCTGTGCTTGACAAACTCTTTGAATTAATCTTCYTATCTATTTTTGCCTTGCTGATTTGACTTCTTGCAAAGTAGACATCARACAATTTATCCCAGTAGCTGCTCTCTCCTATTTTCAGTGGTACACACCTGAGGCCTGTCTGCAGTTCAAAGAGCACTTCCATGGGGAGGTCAGGACTGCTTGTCAGCAGAGTGCTGGAACAGTTGGGTAAGTTTATAATAAACCAAGTATGCAATGAAGAAAGTATTTTAAGCTCTTTATAGCCTGTTTCCTTCATAGGCTTTTCCTCCCTCATTCTTCATCTTCCTCACTCCAGTATGTTTCAAGGCAGCTAAGCCCATGTACGTGGCAGTTCTCTGACCTGCTTGACAGTAAATGAATAAAGTGCYTCTTCTTCCCAGAAGTGTCAAAGATACTTTTTCTGCTGGCATAAGTAGTGTTGAAAAAGATTTGTTTAGCAACAAATAGTTGTTTAGCAACTTTGAACTAAACTCTTAGTTCAAAAGATTAATTGACTATTTAAAATTAGTGTTGAATTTTGCACATGCAAGTCAGTATGCCAACCAAATTCTAGAGCAGTTTTAAGGAATAGGACAGATCTAGCATTGCTGTGTTCTCTCTTAGTGTTCCAAATGAGCAGTTAATAAAGGCTTGGGGGGGATATAAACGTACAGCAGTTCTAAGTTGCTTGAAACACATAAGAACCTAGCTTTAGTCTTTTAGAAGTATACATGCTGAGAAGTTGTCTTAAATGTTTTCTTAAAACTGGAGCAAAATTCTGGTAAATATAGAGCACTGAAAAATCAAAATAAACTGTTTTATGCCCTTGTAATATTATTTGTTTTTCTTACATCATATCTCTCCCAGAACTGTTACTTGTACTGATTTAATTCCTGAAGCAAGGCAAGAAAACTAAACTGTGTTAGAAATGGTCACTATTCAGTTAAAATAAATAGCTGTATGCTTTAGTGATAAATGCTTCTGTGTTCTACTGTGAAGGATCTTTCATAAAGTGGAGCTTCTATGAATATTGACAATTAGCTCACTATTCTTTCAAATCTAGAGTTGTTGATTACYACGAGACTTATAATGACATCCACCTTTAAATGGAACTTCTTATTCATTTCACCAGCGAGTCTCGCTAAAAAAATTTGAAGCCAAAATACGTCTTCCTGAGAGACATCAGTGAATTTATTGCTTTTTAGAAGCACAGTCAATGTCTTAGTTTCATGTAAATTTGTTACAAGTGTCCAGACAATTTTGCTAGCAAGACATTCTTTAGTGAATTGAGGCATTTTTTCCCCTTTGTAACCAAGATGTATTTGGCTTTTTATTTCCAGAGTAAACCAACTCTCCAGTTCATTTATTCTGGTAACAGAGTRTAGCTAAAAAGCTTTACATTTTGGCTTTGTGAATAAAATTGAACCACTTTCCTGTCACTGCTCTCTAGATATGATTATTATTAGGTCATTTTTTGGTGGGATGGGGGTAGGAGGGACAGACAACTGAGTGTTTTGTGCAGTAATTATAAAACTTGACAGGAATAACCATTATCTTCCTTTTCCRTTATCCCAAGTAATAGAATATTTCTTTGTCATTTGGAAAGGTAGTCTGAGAAATTCAGTAGCTAATGGCTGTATTTAAGACTCTCTTGATATTCCATCAATGTGTTAAATTGTCTAATCTAGGGATTTTTTTTTCCCCCAATATGAATTAATGGAACACACACCTCTAAACCATCACTTACTGTTTTGCTTTTCCCTTGAGGTCGTTGATTTTATTCAGTATTTTATCAGTAACAGTTAATCAGRCAGAGACATGTCAGCGGCTTTGGGGCCTGTGGCCACCCAGTTAGTGTTGAGTGGCACACAAAATGCCTTCTTTTTTTCTGAAATATTATTCATGCAGCTTACCAGTCAAGATTTGGACTATTTAGAATAGGTAACTTGGAATCAGCATCACATGGAAGCCTGATATAACCATAAATAGTATTCAATAGAAGATTAATTCATTTGTTTAAAAAGCCATTCCTTGATACAAAAGAACATTAAACCTCTTAAGCCGTTTTTGTAGCATGTGCAYGGGAGATGTCAGTCCAAGTTTAGGTAACAAATACAGTTATATTCACTTATCCACCTCTATCTCCTAAAAGATACACTACATTTCAATTTTAAGAATGCAGGCTGAGTCACCTAAAGCCCATCTGCTGTATTCTGTGGGAGGACCCAGAGCAAAGAGGATTATTTGCATGAAGCCAGCTTCAGATTAATATTATTCCAGATAGTCAGAAAATGTATTGGCTCTAACCATGTTGGGTTCTTTTCACAGAGACAAATTCTGCAGTGGGCTATTTTATTATCAGCAATTTCTGGTCTGCACTTAGGACTTGATTTGTACTATTAAAGTCAATGAGAATCTTGTGATTAATTTCAATGAAAAGGATGCAGACACTCTATGGTCTTATGTGCAAACTGCTAAATGTATATACTTGTAGCCAAAGCAAATTTAATAGAATAGAATTTATGTCCCACTGGATTATATTTAAGAAAAAAAATGCAGAGTRAGAAATGGACTATTTCTGCTTCAGAGGGGTTTGGGTGTTTTTTTGGTGACCTTCTTTTTCTTTCTTACAATTTAAGACTCTGATCCTGCAGCACAGTGGCATTTAGGTAAACTGGAGTCACAGGTACATGTGCTCATCACTTGCAATTTAAGGATCTAAATCAGAATTTTTAGAGAGAGAATGTTGAAATTGCTACTATAAACATGTAATGTTTTCAAATATTTATAACAGGCTGAAAATATCCAAAGTGGTTGTGGTAGGAGACCTGTATGTTGGGAAAACCAGCCTTATCAACAGGTACAGTATATCTCAGCAGATGGTTTGATTCTGCTCTTTCTCAAATAGATGTTGTAACGTTTCCATTCCTGTCCATTCAGGGTAGTACTTCATGGTTCTGTTTTGAACCATGGTTTTGTTATTAAATAAAAGACAAACCAAAGTCTACAGTATGAGACAGGTTTGATACACCAACACAGAAAGTCATGCTCTGGCACTTCAATCAGTTTATGTTATATTCTGAACTATTTTTATCCAGTCAAATATGATACAGTGTTTCCTTAAGAAATCCGGTCTAAAGGCTAAACAATCAGAAGGTACAAAAAAACCCCCAAACTTTCCAGTGTCTGAGTCTTGGTTTCATGTTTTCTCCTTACTTGTAGGGTTGTTCACTGAAACATTTTTAAGTCATCCTTGTGTGGGTACCTGTACTCATTTCTACAGCTGCAAGACTGTAGAGGAAGCTCGATTTTTTTCCGTAGCTTATAAAATAAGACAGATAAAATGCAGAATGCCTTAAAGAATAGTTATTTGATTCTTTACCAGATGTTAAAAGCAGCTCTTATGCTTTTTGTATCTAAGTCCAGTGAACAGATCACTGAATTTTTGTAGCTTATGACCACCATGACAGCTTTCTGTCTATGTTTGCATTTTATTATTATTATTTCTTCCACGTTCTTGAGAAGATATGARAAGTTTTTAATCTCATTGATTAATCATTTGGGTCATTATTTATGACCCAAAATATATTCCCTTGTAACTAAAACTATAAGATACTGTATCTTCCTTGAAAGTCCAAAGATATTTTATTCTGATTCTCATCTCATCCTGAGAGCTTACTAGATGTATATGCTTTCTAGTTTGTTATCCAGTATCTCCTTTTTTTTTAATTAGTTTCTTGGTGTGTTTATATATGCTTCTGCAATATATAGCCKCTCCACAGTTAGTTAATTCTTTTCTTCATTATTTACCCTAGATAGTGTTAGTTTTGCAGTTATTTGTAGCTGGGTATTACTAGTATTTCATCCTTTTTTCTTAATTGCAGATTTTGTAAAGATAATTTTGACCGAGACTACAAGGCGACCATTGGAGTGGATTTTGAAATTGAACGTTTTGAAATAATTGGAATACCATACAATCTCCAGATGTAAGTTGAAACAGCGTGGTTAAGTATTGCACAGACTACAATCTCAGCAGAGCTTGAATTGCTGCAGGCTCTAGTGGAATAAACATTTTTWAAAAAAATAATAAAATTGCACAAAGAATAATGTGATCTGAAAAACAGGTTCTGTACCTGGACTTGCAGTTTTAGTAAAAGTTTTACTCTTTTGGATTTCTCATCCCTAGAAAATGTTATAAGTTTGTCAATGAAAATTMTTCTTGAATGTCTTGTGCCATTTCAGTGGAATTCTAGCTTTTTTAATCAAGTTCCTTGAGAGAGAAGTGGAAGCTTTTGCCACAGACTTTGTCCAGCTTTACTGTTACACCATTCTGTCATTTGAATTTAGTAGGTGGTGTGGTTTAAGCTGGCAGGCAGCCAAACACCAGACACCTGCTCGCTCACTCCCTCCCACCCCCACCCYGCCCCAGTGGGATGGGGGAGAGAATCAGGAAAAAAAAGTAAAATTCGTGGATTGAGATAAAGATAGTTTAATAGAACAGAAAAGGAAGGGAAAATAATAACAACAACAACAACAATAATGATAGAATATACAAAATGAGTGATGCACAATGCAGTTGCTCACTACCCACCAACTGATGCCCAAACAGCGATTGCTACTTCCTGGACCACGCCTCTTATTTATATGCTGAGCGTGACATCATATGGTATGGAATACCCCATTGGCCAGTTTGGGKCAGCTGTCCTGGCTATGCTCCCTCCCAGCTTCCTGTGCACCTGGCAGAGCATGGGAAGCTGAAAAGTGCTTGACTAGTAGTCTACTTAGCAACAACTAAAAACATYGGTGTGTCATCAACATTCTTCTCATACTAAATCCAAAACACAGCACTAGGAAGAAATTTAACTCTATCCCAGCTGAAACCAGGACAGTAGGCACAATAAGCACTGAACTTGGCTTTACTGGGAGTTTTATTCCTGCAGCCATTGCAATTAATGGTAAGGTGTCCAGTGATTTCAGCATCTCTTAGTTAAGGACTAATTGATTTTCCCCAAATCATAGAAAGACTTGAGTGTTTTTATTAGAAAGTGAACCTAAAATCTTTGATTTTCAGCTTTGTTTATCAGACTGTTGGGAATCCTGGCCTTCTCTCACCTGCTTTACTTCTGCTGAAGGATGTCCTTTGGTATTTCCAGTGGCTACCAATATAGTTCTATAGAGGGCATTATTGAATCRTCTATGCTGTAGTATGACCTAGAGCAGAAATAAGATGGTTTGCATGAAGTATTTTAGTGCATGAATCTTAAAAACCTTTTCACTTAGGAACACATTTTTTCTGAGATATCATTGATGTAAATAGATGGCTAGTAGGATTTATTGAAAAATACTTAGAAATCCATCTCCCACTGATTTCAGTTCCATTGTGTTTTTGAAAATTCTGCCAGGCACTATCCTTCTGGAACTTGAGTCCCTCTAAAAATGTAGACTGATGCATCAGTATTTTGCCAGCAATAAGGTTCATGAGCTACTAAACGTCAGGTTGCATTAGCTGCAGAATCTTCAGTGGCTGGGTAGAACATTTCCATATGATAAGCACTAGTGCCCCCTCTTGCTGAGAGATTTCCATACAAGATAAATTTGCAAGTATCCGTGACTGGCAGGACTAGGCTATAACAAAAACCCAAATCTCTGTAGTGCTGGCAGTAGCTGAGAGGACTGCATATCATGTTAATTAATAAGAAGCACTTTCTTKATTTTCTTTAATGGTGTCATTAGTACCTGGTGGACTGAGCTGTAGGTCTCTGTACCAATCATATCTAGCAGTTGCAAGATTCTAATATGGGCTAATATATGATTTAGCACAGAAAATTTTCAAAATTAGATTGCCCTAGAAATACRTGCAAATGACATAGATGAGGAAAAAATGTTTTAAGAAAAGGGTGTTACCATGCAGAATATGAATATTTGACTTGTGTCTCCAAAATGACCATTTAAAACAAAACAAAACAAAACAGAGTTCAAATGTCTTCATTAAATAATAGAGCTTTACTGTATTTCTATCAGTAGTTAATGAATAACATGCTCCAGATGGTAACACTTCTCTGGTGTCACATTCTTCTCCAACTTGTACCAGTCTGCTGCTTCATTAGCTGTTTACTCAGGTTACACTGGGTTTCATTAACCTGAAATTTCTTTTTTTCCCCCATTGCACAGATGGGACACAGCAGGTCAGGAGAAGTTCAAGTGCATTGCATCTGCTTACTACCGAGGAGCAGAGGGTGAGAACAATATTAATTTGATCCTGGCTGTGACAGGAGGTTGTGCTTTGTATGGAAACATATATGCATATGTTCTTGTTGGAAAGGTACCTCTGGCCAGTGTGGTGGAATGGATTGTCTGTTACTGGAGAGAAGAAGGGACTAAAAAGCTCATGAATTGATATGTTGTGACACCTGCGAGCTCTGAATGTTCTGATGATACAGTGATAAAAATTGGCACTTGGGTCTAGGGGGGAAAGAATTTGGGTTTGGGTAAGATTATTGCTGAAGTTAGAAGTGGATACTTCTGGCATTCTCTTTGGTAAGAGACAATTTCTGCAGGAATTAAAGTGGTCCCAAGATAAAAGGAGTCACAGCACTATAGACTGCAGACTACAGGTAAAGAGTAAATAATGTTGAAGACTGAGGACTTGAGTCTTAATGGGGGTTAGAGAAGGAAGAGGAGTGAGCAAATGGATACTCTTCCATCCTCTCTGTGTTAAATCTGCTCTTGCACTCTATATGTAAACATTCTCTCTGTCTAACAAGATGAGTTGGAGACACTTCTGATATGCTTTCTAACTTAATTACTTTTTTTCTATTCTTGACTTTTATTGCAGTTATAATAACAGTGTTTGATCTGGCTGATATCCAGACTTTGGATCACACCAAGTAAGTTTCTGTATTTTGGCTTAGCCTTTAAAGCTTTTACAGCACGTTTAATTGCCTTGGGTAGCCTGTAGTTGCTGAGAACTTGCTGGATCGTGAGTGTGTTTTCTATGGAGCTAAGAAATAAAGAATGACAGTCACTTGTTTGGATTACGTAGGGTGGGATTTTTCTGAAGAAAATTCAGAGTATATGTTTGAACTACTTACCCTTGACTTCCTTTTTAGTCAGTGGAGAGAAAAAGGCACTTCAGTAAGAGCCTGATCCTTCCAAAACTAGACATGCAGGAAGAGATGAAGTGCACCCCAAAAGCATCCTTTTTTTTGTCTCCATTTGCTATAAAGAGAGTAAGAGGCTGGCATCTGATGTAAATGGTGAAATTGATGAGATGCATCTTATGCATAATGTCTCAAGAGCCTCTCACTTTCTAGGTGTATTGCTAGCCCGAGATTATTTTCTTTCTCTCGTTTCTGTAGTGATTCTGTTGGGAGATAGACTGTCAAAAAGAGGAGAGAAAATTAAAAACTCAAAGTACATGTAGATATAGCTAAGCTTACTGGTTCAGATACTTGTAATGGTTTGGTTACAACAGCACGTTAACTGTTATGAGTAAACTTGTTCTGCTTTTAGTGCAGGCTGCAAAACCCTACGTGGGTCTATGATCCACATTGTTGTCACCAGCTCAGAGCGTATGTATTTCTAACATACTGTTGTGACTGTAATGCAGGTACATGCTTCTTTACAACCTGTACTCTGTCTTATTTGAATGTGTATTAGACTATTTCCTTAGACTACTGCTGTGGTACTTAGCTCATTTACATAGGACTTTGTAAAATAATATATATATTAGTGTCTCTGCTTGGCTGCAGATAATTGAAGCCTGTGAACCTGATTTCCCACACACGCACACACTCCCTTCCCTCGTTGACTTGTGTTGGATGACTCAAGAGGAACTTGATTGCCAGAGTAATAAAAATATAAAAGCTTATGAGACAGGAATCATGCAGCCTTCATAGGGATCTGTTTTATAATGCTGAATAGATTATTTCACTCTTTATTCCCATTTGTATCTAATCTGCTATGTTGTTCATATCTTTTCCTCTCCTCTTGTTCTCTTATTCCTTATCTCGATCCAAACTTTGCCCGGTCCCTTATACTGATAAATACCCTCTCTGGGTGCTAAAATCATTGTTGAATTTGCACTCTACAGTGGGCATGTTTGAACTTTTCCTTAGTGGAAGGCATGTATTCAAAGGAGTTGGAATAGCTCCTGGTCTCTTTTTGTCTAGAAAAAAGGCTTTTGATACTCTCACGTAAGTTCATCCTCTCACTTTTCTTGTGACCCGATTATGTGTCACTTTCTCCTATATTCCTCAGTCCCTCTGACTGATTCTCTCATTTCTCTTTTGTATTTCAGACAGTGGCTAGAAGATGCATTGAGGGAGAATGAGCCAGATTCCAGCTTCATCTTTCTAGTTGGAACAAAAAAAGATTTGGTGGTAAGTAAATTGAATGCAGATAAGGAAATCAGATTTCCCCTACTTCCTCAAGTGATTTCCCTTACAAGCTGTACACAATGTTGTTGAGATAAAGACCTTGAGGGAAAAACCTAAACAGGAAGAAAGAAGATCACAGGTAAATAGAACAGCACACTTGGAACCAATTTAAGAAGACGCTTTCTGAAAAAATGGGTAGTTAGTGCAATATCCCTATTTCCATTCTTTGCATGACATTTTTCAAGCACATACAAACAGCTGAGAAGGCAGAGAAAAGTTGGGTGCACAGAAGAACAGAGTACCTGATGATCTTGAAGGTTTTGTTGGGATTTTTTTTAGGGACAGTGTGTTCATTATTCAGGAACAGGGAAGAATTCTTACTGAATTGAATGTGACATCACTTTCAGAAGAAYAGGATATAGTGCACTCACCCTATACCGTTCTGAGTCTTGTGTTTGTCTTTCTCTAGCTCTCAATACTTAATTCTTAAAGATTTCAAAACAAACTTGCTGCTTCTGCTGTTTAGTTAATTTTTTTTACCACCCCCTCCAACTGCCACAGTATCACTTACGCAGTTTGTTTCTTASCCTTCACTGAAAATAAGTCCCAGAAAACTGCATGTCTGTCAGTTTTTCTGGTACTTTGTATTGCTTATGCTGCTTTTTCTGAGTTGCAGTAAAAGCTAAATGTGCCAGACCTCTGAGGATGCAGATCCTAAGTCTTGTCTAAGCTAGAATTCCTTACTGTAAGTTTGTTTTTGTTTTTAGAATGATAACACTTTCAACTGAAAGGGAGACAAGAGTAAAGCAAAGGATTGTGGGTTCTAGGTAATACTTCAGTATGAAGCCAGCATCTTCCCAACTGGATTCACTCTACTTCTCATCTTGATGTCACATCATCCTTCCCAAATTTTTAGAATTCTCAATTGTGCAGGGGTTCCCCATTGTAAGACAATGCACAGAAAACAGTACAAACAAAGACGACTGGTATCATCTATCACAAATGGGCTGGAAATTGAAAGCAAACAGCAACATACTGATACGGTCGATCACAGAGAACAAATGAGAGGGGAAAAAGACCTGAAAATTAAGTGCAAGAGAGCAAAATCCGTTGAAGGGGCAAGAAATTTTAATCTTAAGAAGAGATAAAAAAGAGCAAAAATAAAAAGRGGGAAAGGCCATTGTGTTACAACGTAGTAGTAAAAATAGATGGAGTAGAAAAAAGGATCTGAGACAGAGACAAGAGAGTTTAAACCCAAAGAACCATTGCGATTAGTCCGTCCTGCRAATCTTCTGCTGAGAATGATCGGGTGACAAGAATTTAAAGAGCAGTAACTGGCTGTTGTCTTTATAGCTCCCTACCACGCTATATAGTTAGATACAACGGTCACACTTGTTAACTGTTGTTTTGTTTCAATGCTGTGGGAGGTGAATGGAGACTTCCTTTTTAAAAGCAGTACTAAGTACTTGAATATTCTTGCAACCATGTCTGATTGCACAAGTTCTAAGACAAGGCCGGAAAGGCCACTGTGAAAACTGGAAGCATCACAGTATAGGTGCTAGCAGTACCTCTATGTTATTACCAACCCAGATACACTTCTTATGTTAAAGTTATTGCATGTTATTTACTCAGTCAGATGCTGTGTGTGAAAGGACAGAGCTAGACGCCATCCGCTTTGCCAAGGAGATGCAGGCAGAGTACTGGTCAGTGTCAGCCAAAACAGGTAAGGGGCTGCAAAGGCTGTAAAAACAGCTTAACCATAAAGGCTTCTGTTAAGGTGGRAGGAAGTTAAAGTTCCTTATCCCCCCATTCCCATGCAGGTTTTTTTATTGTTCTGGCATGTTGTTGCTATTGGAAACTTCAGGTTTATTAATGGTTGATTTTATTTGAGCATTTGTATGTGTGCTTGCGCTGTCATGTTTACAGAAAGGAGTACTTGAGCTGCTGTGCAATGTCTAAGCATGTTTAATTCATAGGTAGTTACATAAATACACATGTGCACTGCTACTCAGCATTAGCAAGGAAAAAAGATTATACCACAAACTGAATTCTCTCTGTTGCTGACTAAAAATAAAGGTACAGTACAGGGTACAGTATTCCAAAGTAAGAAAATGAGAAATTCTCTCTGCAGTGATCAGAATGGAGGACAGATTGTTGGAGAAGCCTGTTCTGTCCCAGTATTGAGCAGTGATCTGTTCACAGATGTGCTTGTTATGCTTGGTCATGTGTTGATGTGCAGTTGTAAAAACACATAATTTCTGTCCTGTTTCCTAGGGGAAAATGTCAAAGAGTTCTTTTCCCGAGTTGCTGCCTTAGCCTTTGAACAGTCCATGATAAAGGAGCTGGAGAAAACTGCTGGGCACATGGCCCGAATTGGGGCAGGAAACCTCATCAGTATGTTAAGTTTTTCTTTTTGTGTGTATTTTCCTTGTTTACAGTCTGAGGAATTGGGGAGGTTTTTCAAGCATTAAAGCCTGTTTCAAACACCTSCAAGCATATTCATGTCAGTGTCTACCCAAGTTCTAGCATATAGGAGTGACTGGGGCTGCATTCAGCTTTTGTTACCCTTAGTATTGGATGGTATAATTTCTTGTGAATTGATTTTATAACTTTTTTGTTTCTACAGAACTGGAAAAGAACATGATGGAAATCCCAGAAGGCAACACTCAAGTCAGCCTGAGTTGCTGCTAACTGTCAACTGTTTCTGCAAGTGCCATGCTTCTCTCTAGTCCAGCATAGAGCTCCTGCAACAATGAAAGCGCTCAAATCAGAAATAGAGTTTTGGTTTTGGAAATGAGGGAGGAAAAACTTATCCAAACTTTCTTTCTGAGAGTTCCCTTGCTGCTGCAGGCTCACTTGTGCAGGATGGAACAATTGTTACATAAAGCTTTCTCTGTGCAGTGGAAACATAACATCCTCGTCTTAATGCAAGAAGAAACTGCAAGTCCCATGTGCTTATCTGTCTGCCAGAAACACTTGTAGTCAAAAGTTATGTAATTTTAGTGTGTTGTTCCTTGATAATTCTCTAGAAGTCGTAGGCAGTGAAGTAGCATTCTCATAGGAGCAGAAAACAAATGGCAGTTCAGAATAAAGGGTGCTATCCATATGATTTTGCCTTTTAAGATTGTAGTATAAACTAACTCTGACTTGCTTTTATGTGTTCCAAATCTTTTAAAACTGTTCCAAAAGAAATCTTTTTAAATAACAGGTATGGAAGTACACAAATGCAGACTGCATAGTTTTCACTGTGGTTTCTACATCCGGGAAAAATCTGTATTATTTTTCATTTTCCACTTGAGAATCAGAGCCCAGTATTTAAATATTTCCAAGCCTAATAGAAGTCCAGGTAGGAACTTTGTTGTTTTATCCCAGCTGTCTAATATTTTGAAAATGTTATCAGATAAGAATGCTATTCTTTTCCACTCTCTTGAATAAGAAAGAGTGGTCACATGGCATAGAAAAGTTAAATTTCATGTATTCCAGCTTCCAAAGAGGATGCAGAATCCTCCTCTGGATTGATCTTCATGAATATTGTCTACACTGCAGTTATACTTTGTTGCCAAGAGTAATGTCATTTTCATTTTATTCTAAGAGTAATGTAATTTTCATTTTATTCTAACTGGGTTTTTTTGTTTCTAGTAATGTAACATGATTCTGGGACCATACCCAGTCTCAGTCATGAACTTGTTCATCCCTGTCTGCGGTAGGAACTCTGAGCTGGTAAGGTTAGATTCAATACTGCTGCTAAACTCTTAGTCACTCTATCTGCTTTTACTGGACAAGATAATTTGATCACTATATGTTGGGAGCAATTTGCTCCACTGCTTAATAGAAGCAGTAATACTAGAGAAATAGTTTTGCCATTTTGTTAAAAGACTTGCAAGTGTATGGGGGTTTAGAGGTACGGGAAAAGGTGGAGTTCTCCAAAGTAGACACATGCTTGTCAAGCCCTAAGGTACTTGCCGTAGGAAGATATCATTACTGAATGCTTATGGTAGAACCTGCTCTCTGGACGTGTTGCTGTGACTTGGTGTGCTGGCTGGGTCAAAAAACCATTGCCCCAGTTTTGCCTTTTCAAATACCCTTTGACATAACCTTGTGCAATTAGTTCTTTAGAAATTGCAATCATTGTTTAATGGGGAGAGATTAGCTGAATTTCATCGAAGTAAAGCAGCTTTACAATGCTCTTCTGCTCTTTGGGCAGCAATGACTGATGCCAAAAGATATTCCTGTTTTAAAAGTAATTCCTGCTGACAAATGACATATTGCCAAAAATTTGAATGACAATTGATGTTKCCAGAAATTGCTGTAATGGATATTTGGTCAATATTTGTGAAATTGTATTAGTRTGATTGATTATGATAATTAGGTTTAAAATGCAAAAGTACAAAAGAAGTGAAAGGGAAATACTGGAAAAATTAGAGGGAAATAAAATGAGTGTATCTCACTGAATTTTAATATTCATTTCTGAGTATCTAGTTAGTGATATTTCTTGAAAGATAAATGAGATGCTGTAAATCTTTTGCTTGCACTAAACCATACAAATTTATGGTCCTTCAAAATTACTATTAGCACTCAAATGAAAGAATTAACAAGGGAATCAAAGTGGGACAACAGAAAAGACTGCTTCTCTAGCAATCTGTCATCAGCTTATAACTCCATACTGCTAAGATTCAAATCYAGCATTACATGCTATGCTGGCATTAAAAAAAAGTGAACATCTTCTATAATGCTCTAAATTTCATATTGCAACTATTTTAAATGGAGAGAAAGAAGAAAACCTATGGACAGTTACAAGTTACAGTTTCTTAATATATTCATTCAGTCATTACAGAAACAACAGTATCTGGAAAACTGATTATAACAGGACCTTTCAGATTTGAGCTGCTGAGAAAATACAGACATTTGTTAATAAATCTATGCATCAAACTGAAAATATTCTAGATTCTCTGCCATTTTTTCCMAAAAAATTGTTTGATAAGAAACAGAAAAAAGTGGAGAAAAGATTATGTAAACATCCTTTTTATTACTTTCATTTTCTTATGATGTTAGAGCAGCTTCATAGAATATGATGAATAGAGATCTAGGAACTCTGTGTCTTTTTTTATTGGACARTCTTCACTTTGGCAATTCTGCGGATTCTGTTGGCAAAGACGCATATGTAGCATTTGGTGGAGAAAATGAATGTGTGGGTWTGTAAGGAGTTATTTATCCAAATGTGTACTATTTTGACCTTATGATGTTCTATGTATTTGTTCATCTCCCAAATCTGTTTCACAAGGATGACGAATATGCGCTYCACTTGTACCACGTGCTGCACTGAGTGGGCAGCATGGCCATGGTCTTCATGTTTACTGAGTTTGAGTGAGAGTAGAAAAGATGGTTCATTCTACTGCAGCAAATCATGTTGTCTAGGCTAGGTGCTAGGTTTCAGTGCAGGCATGTTAGTCTTTACAGCTGCAAAATGACTCAGTAACAAATCTAAGAAAAGATCAGGATTCCAGTTTCCCCCCCCCCCCAATATATCTCCTAAGTGTTTATTTCATTGCTGAGATCAATTATTGTACAAAATCGCAGAGACGCAATCTCTTCAACAATGCAATCACGTTGCTTTGAAAATCAACTGGGACARTTTTTTCTAGTGATTCAGTACATTGCTTGATGTCATTACTGGTTTGTATCTTCTGGAGCTCCAAAAACTTCATGTRCAAATGCAATACTCTGTCAGTCATTAACTATCACCTAACAATGGTCTGACGCCATCTATTCTATGATGGATGCTTTGAGACTGGGGTTTTTTTGGTTGGTRGGGTTTTTTTGTTTGTTTTTTTGTTGGTTGGTTGGTTGGTTTTGGGGGGTGTTTTTTAGCCCCACTGAGACTTCCCCTGCAAAGAACTCAGTATTAATAATTGACCATGTTAAATGAATCTTGGATTATGTTGCAAATGATGAATTACTTAGGAAAGCACAAAGGAAACTAACTTTGGTGGAAAAATAAATGTGAAGTTGCAAGTTCTTAAATACTTCTGTGTGGTCTATGTTTTATCTATGCATGTTAATCCATTCTATCATCAACTTAATTGGCTTTGAAGAAGCCTTGATATTGTGAAAAACAATGTTGGAACAACTGTATTAACTCAACATAGGTAGACTAAAACATGATTTTTATACCAGTTGAAGTCCTCACAACGATCATGGCAACAGTTGCAGTGCCAGCTTCCTTGTGAAATTTGCAGCTGAGAAATTGGAGAAGTAAAATTCAGAGGCAGTCTGAAGCAAAGGTAAAAAGCAATTGTAATAATCAATTTCCCAAAAGAAGTACTAATGTTATGCTGTTTCTTGTCTTGATAAGTAGAAACTAATGTGTTAATGAGTTCCTGTTTAAATAAGTACGTGTATCTCTGAGCAAAACAACTGGTAATGGATCAAAAGCCGTTTAAGAAACAGTCACCTGACAGGCACAGTTAATTCCTTACTATAAAAGCTTTTCCTTTTAATTTTTAATGACGTTGTTTCTGCCTTTTGAGTGATTATTTGACACTTAGGATATTATTTATATTCTTGCAGGTCAGATGATTCAGATCTTTCTGAATCCTGTTGGTTCCCAGCTCAGGCTCGTCTCATGGTACAACCAGAGTCCATTCTTCATGAATAAATCTGTCCCCCTTCCGTGTCTTGCCATGTTTTCATCAATAGGGAGTRCAATATAACGCACCGGTGAGTGAATGCTATAAACTCCTCTCTGTATTGCATCCTCTGAGCACACGAGTTAAAATGAAGTGTTTGGCTAATTGAAGTTGTAGGAGAATCTGCATTTGGTAGTGGAAATGGTTGATCAGTTTCTTGTATTTTTGGCCAGAAGGTTGTTCTCACAGCAAGAAATTGCCGTTCTCTGAATTCTAAGAAGGGGAGTTCTCATTTTTCTGGATTCATAGAATGATTTAGACTGGATGGGACTTCTCGAGACTTACCGGCCTTGTCAAACTCTACCACAGAGTGCTGCTTTGTGCTACAACAATATGGTTTCTTAGTTTCAGCCACAGATTAATCAGAAATCATGTTGTAGTTCTCTTTAAAAAGACTCTGCTTATGTGCTACCATTWTTTTTTTTTTCTTCTTACAAACCCTCTGATTCCCTCGTGTGGGATCATGCTGAGGAAACCGTTCAGACCTGCCAGCTCAAGAGCTTTTAAGACGAAACCGACTGGCTCCTCTTTCCCACAAGAGGGAGCGCTATGGTCACTGGAGTCCTGGTGCCGCTTCTAGCCCGAGAAGGGCTTTGCAACCTCTTGTAGGTCAGCAGGGGGTATGTGCTGGACAGTCTGTCTGTAGTTTAGCCCCCTCATCATAGGATTCTCAGTCTCAAATCACAGATATGTGTCTGCCACCAGAGGCTTAATGAAATTTTGTTTCCTATTAAAATAATACTCTGTTGAATGCGTAAAGTATCAGCAAAAATTCAGAGATCCCTTCAATTCGCACTGGAATTTCTGATGTTGAGTACCTCAACAGATAAAGAGGGTGCAGGTGTTTAATAGTATTATTCACTAAAAGTTAAGTGTGCATACAGAAATCCCTMCTCTGACTCATCAGAATTCTTACTACCTCCAGAAAGGGCACAAATGTCAGAAAAGTGAACCCAAATAGAAAAAACTCTAGACATAAAAAAACGGAACTGTGAGACTTCATTAAAAGTAATGTATGAATTCAGAACATATCCCTATGATGTAATATACCTGTCATTATTATAACCATGCCAGTAGAGTCTTAAACTTCATATTACTAGAAATACAKTGCATGTCAGAATTTCATTGCTCAAACTGGCACTAAGGCAAACAAATAGCAAACTGTATCAGTRGTGAAAAGCCAATACATTTTTTTTCTGTGAAAGATTGATCTTTCTTGAAAGATTTATAGAAGTATTTACTAAACATATAGATTTTATTATGATTTAGACTATAATCTGTTTACCATATAGGTCAGCCAATGGCTGTTACGTGTTAAAAGCTGAGGAAACAAGTGCAGGAAAAGAATTTAAAGCCAGGAAACAAAAACCAAGAGAGATGAACTATGCAAAACTGAATACATGATTAGCCATTTGTGATATGTCTGAAAATATCAAAAAAMCGTTTTGTTTGGCATATAAAAAAGCATAAAGAGAAAAACTCTTTAATGGATTAGGAAAGATTACATGTCTCAAAGATAAGAGAGCTACTCCTGTGGACTTGTGCTTTTCATTCTTCTGGGATTTTATTAGTTCTTGTTGGGGATATATTCCACCCTCTTTTCTAGTAACACATACCAGAAAAGATTTACCTCATTGCAAACATGAAAGAAGCAGGTTTATGGGGGATATGAGGTGTACATCTCTCACTCTTTCCTATAATCCAAACAGGCAAGATAGAACTTCAGGTGTATTTGTTACCACTTTTTCAGAGGTTGAATTCATACATGGAAGGGATACGGGGCTTAASCAAGACCATGTACTGTGATTTCAGAAGGAGTAATACTCAGCAGCCAGACTTTTGTTTAAATCATTTGCCACCCTTTACCCAGAGCTGAGGCATGGGACTCTGCATTATTGGGGCTAGGATAATATACAGGACAAAAGTGAGACTAATGCCTGAACAAAGCAGCCTTTATTGTTAATATCATAGTGATTTTTGGAGTACCAGTTGCCCATCTCAGATACCCAGCTTTTCATTTATTGGCAAGGAAGGAAGGAYTGAGTGACTGACAAGCCTACTACTAAACAGCAGTTACATTACTGGGGGAAAATRTGGCCTTTGAAGGTGGGCTGCACCAGTGCCTGGGGGGAGAGTGTTGCTGTGAACACAAGAGAAAGTACRGAGAGGTGCTGCTGTTTATCTATAATATATGCGGGTGTGGATGTACGGACAAGAAGGGATACCTCCCTATGCACGCAGGGATGTGCGTATGATATGTTCTTGCCCAGGCTCAGGTATAGTCATGTCCGTCTATGGTGATGTCCAGGCCTGTGGCTGCAAGTGTGACCAGACGGGCTCGTACACGAGTTTGCAAATCTGCCTTTGTCTCACCGGCAGCCACCCCCGAGCGCGCCGCGGGTCCCCCCCCGGTCCCGCGGGCACGGCCTCCCGCAGCCGGCCCGGGCTGCCCCTTTAAGAGGCCCCAGCGCCGTGTCAATCGCTGCGCGTGGCTCCTTCCCTCTCCTCCCCTTCCGCAGCGCTGCCATTCGGGGCGCCGCCGCCAGAGCCGGGCCGCGCCATGGGCAGCCGCGGGCAGCCGCCGCCGCGCCGCCAACCGCCGCCGCCGGGCCGAGGGGGCTSCCGCGGGGCCGCGGGGCGCTCTGGCACCGAGGGGTAGCGGCAGAGCTCGCCGCGGGACCCGCCGCCGCCTCCGCCGCTCTCCGCCGAGGCTGCGGAGAGCGTGTGCGCCCGGAGGACAGCACAATAGCCGGGAGGAGGAGACAGGGAAAGGGGCAGGGGGAAAGGAGGAGAGAGAAAGAGAAAGCACAACACGGGGGCTGGCCGGGGGAGCACGGAGCGGAGGAGTCCTGAGCGGGGCTGCGCTGAGGGCCGTGCCCGGGACGGCAGCGGCAGGAGGTGGGTGGGKGGCTGGGGGGCGATATTTACCTTCCCTCCCCCGCCTTGAGCCTGCTCCTTTGTCCACCCACTTTGAAGTGCTCTGGGATCGCCGGGGTGGGAGCGTTGTTGTTCGCTAGCGAAAGATCAGGCATGCCGGGGAGAGAGTAGCGAGCGTACGGGGGGCTGGGGCCGGCGACAGCTGAAGGAGACGGGGGGAGAGGCTGCTCCGAGGATTGCCGTTTGCCTCCCGGTTTCCCTGCATGGACCGTGAAAGAGACGTATTGAGTTGACCCTGCCGGAGCTGTTTCTGCTTCTCCATGTGAGATCCGGTTGGTTTATTCTCTCCACCTATCTCTCTCCAGCCTCCTTCCCGTATTCTCCACTTACTCCTGTATGCAAAATGGTGGACCCTGTGGGGTTTGTGGAGGCTTGGAAAGCACAATTTGCAGACTCTGAGCCTCCTAAAATGGAGCTGAAATCTGTGGGAGACATTGAACAGGAGCTGGAGATGTGCAAAGCATCTATCCGGAGACTGGAGATGGAGGTCAACAAGGAGAGGTTCCGCATGATTTACCTGCAGACTCTTCTGGCAAAGGAGAAAAAAAGCTATGATAGACAGAGATGGGGTTTTAAACGTGTTTCTCAGTTGCCTGAAGGGGGTGCAGAGCAGCAGATCCAAGACCTGCATCATCACCAGTCTGCTGACCAAGACGAATATGAAAAAAGCAAGTCACACCACGGGGAGGAAAAGTTCAAACCCAGGATACCCTCTCTGCGGAAGCTGTCTACCCAGAGTGATGGGTCAGACCTGTCGCCTTTGGACAGTCCCCATCATGGAGAGGGAGAGCAGGACAGGTGTAAGTACTATGGTGAAGAGAAACTGAAGAGAGTTGTAGAAGATACGGAGAATCGCTGTGATACGGATGGCTCTCCTTCAAAACACAGATCGGCTTCCACTCGCAGGTTAGTGGGATCTGTTGAGAAGGAGGGACCATTTGAACCTATTTCAAAGGAGAGAGGGAACAGCACCAGCGTGGCAGCCCTAAGGTCCAATTTTGAGAGGATTAAAAAGGCTAATTCACATTCTTCTGGAGATAACAAGGATGTTGTTGAAAAGCCCTTTTATGTGAACATGGAGTATCATCATGAGAAGGGTCTGGTAAAGGTCAACGATAAAGATGTTTCTGATAAAATAAGCTCTCTTGGTAGCCAAGCCATGCAAATGGAACGCAAAAAGTCTTTGCACTCCCTCCCTTCTAACATGGTACCCAGCTTCAGCGAGTTCCAGAGGCCTGCTTACAGGGGAAAGTCCTCGGAGAGCAGCTTTGGCTATGATGGAGAATATGAGGATGCTGAACTGAACCCCAGGTTTCTCAAAGATAACCTGATTAATGCCAATGGCAGCAACCGCTCACCTTGGCAGCCCATGGACTTTCAACCCTATCAAAGTATCTATGTTGGTGGAATGATGGGGGAAGGAGAAGGAAAAGGACCTATTCTGCGAAATCAGGGCACAACTGACCAGGAAAAACATCTCACTTGGCCCAGGAGATCTTATTCCCCCAGGAGTTTTGAAGATATTGGAGGAGGATATACTCCTGATTGTAGCTCTAATGAGAACCTTACGTCCAGTGAGGAAGACTTCTCTTCAGGGCAGTCCAGCCATGTCTCCCCCAGCCCCACCACTTACCGCATGTATCGAGATAAAAGCCGTTCCCCCTCCCAGAACTCTCAGCAGTCCTTTGACAGTAGCAGTCCACCAACCCCCCAGTCTCAAAAACGGCACAGGCAGCAGCAAGTCATTGTGTCTGAGGCTACTATTGTGGGTGTACGAAAAACAGGACAGATCTGGCCAAGTGATGGAGATTTGCCTTCTGGGAGATGTCACCAGGACAGCTGCTTCCATGGGGATACAGGTGTGTACCAGCTTTTTGTTTAGTCTTTTAAATGTATGGAGCAGGAAATAGCATCATGGAAATGAATGGGAGAGGTTTTCTAGGTGACCCTGGGTGAATGGCTCTAAGGGGGCAACTGTTTAATGTGAGAAGTCTGTGGTTATTTTGTAGTTGTCCTGTTTTAGGAAGGTCCTGCAGAGGTATATGTCAGACTGCATGTTAGGAATATAGATTGGATTCCCAGAAGGGTTGATTCAGGCTTCTCTTGAGAGGATCAACAGAGTCCCATGTTAATCAGTTCTTAAAGTTTCAATGTGAACACTGAGGTAAAATGGGGCCAGAACTGCTCAGTATTCACCACCGGATTGTTCCCTCCCTCGTATTCTTGCACTGAGGAGTAGTTAAACTCTACCTCAGAGGTGATAGTGTGCCAACATGCTGCAACCTGAGGGTTTTGCTGGAGCTTTACCAGCAATGATGCTGCTCCCATAATCTTGTTTTTTCCTGTCTGTATTAATTGGAGTGCTAGTTTCTTGTTCTGTCTCGTGTCATCCTTCAATTAGAGATGATTGGAGGTGATGATTGTGCAACCCTGTTCTTGAAGCTTTCTGCTATCACTAAATGGAAGAAGAACTTGGAATATCAGGAAGCCCTGAGGGAAAGCTGTTAACTTCAGCAGAGTCAAAATTTTTGTTTGAGGAAGAATGGGCAGTGTTCGAACCCGTTCTTATGTAAGCCATTCAGGCATGCAGGTGTGTCTGTGGAATTGTAGTGGATTTATAGTTGGTGTAAGAGGCAAACAGTGAACTATGTTGATTCAGATAGATTTATTGAATGTATGTGGACATCTGAATCTATTTAGCAAGGCAAGACACATAGTGTAAATAGTATCTTGTGCTAACACCAATGGTCTTCTATGCAGTAAATGAAAGACAATCAAATCCAGGAATGAAAAAAAAAAAAAACCCAACCAAAACCAGTATGATTGTTTTGCTAGACTTCTATCTTTCTAAATCTGTGAGTTATCTTGTGGGTTTTCTTTGTCTCTTTGAATCTGTTGTTTTAATAAGGGATTAACATGTTATTCTTCAATGTGACTGAATTCCTGAAGTCGTAGGTGAATTGAGAAGCCTGTCAGAGATGTTGTCACTTTCTCAAGTTGCGCGAGTTCGGTGTATTAGTTCTTAGAAGAGTAACTTTGCTGGAAGGAGATGCCTCCTTTTACTTTCCCTGCTGATTGTTTTTTGCCAGCAATACTTCTGGGAGCAACAATGGAGGGAGAACTCTTCCCTGCCCCCCTGCCATCCTTACATCCTGTTGTTGTATTATTGGAAGGCTGTACAGCTGTAATGGATGTTCACTGTACATGAGACCTCAGCACCCTGTCCTCACAGTGACTTCTTCCTTATCAGATTGTGTATATGTACTTGTTTTCTATCTGGGACTACTGCATTCTTGTTCGGTTTTATGCATCTGTTTGTATCTTATGGGTAGTACTTGCAATGCAGGGGAGAGGCTGGATCTTGTGCTGGTTTAAACTGAGCTGCAGCCATCTGTCTCTGCTCTTGTTTACTGATGCTCTTTAGATGACTGGGAAGCTTCCTGGCAGTTGCAATTTTTGCAGAAGGAAACAAAGGGGGAAAAATAGCAAAGGTTGATAAAGCTTGAGGATAAATTCAGCTTTCAGAAACACAATAGATAATTTCTATTTTAGATAATTTAGCTGGGATGCAGTGATTAAAAAAAAAGGACTGCTGAAAAGTTGGAACAGTTACAATTCCTGGTTGTGCTGGAAAGCTTTGTGTCTTGTTGTTAAGGATGACCATACAACTGCAGGCAAGGACAGAATGTAACTGATCCACCTTCTGCTTTCCTCAGCATAGGGGGTAGCATGGCAAGCTTAGCAGGAACCTTGACCAGATGGCTAATCATTACTGTCTTGCATGTTAGCTGGTGGCAACTTTTTACTTAACCAAAAAGGCTTATGCCTTTAGGAGGACTGTGTTTCTGATTAATTCATACTGAGCATCATTTTATATAAATTTTATTTCTTTCCTGATTGGGAAGAATTTGGATCTGAAACCAACTGGCAGAACCTCTTTTTTTATAAAACAAAGGCATGAGAGATCACTGTGTGATTAGTTGGCTGGCTACCATTCCCAACTATCATGCTCTGATGCGGACTGTTCTCTGTCACACGTGATACGAAAGCAGTTCGCAGACCCAGCCAGCTTTTCCTGCACCTGTGGTTCAGTCACTGATTCTGCCAGGCTTCCCTGAAGTTTTGCTTGAACAGAGAGTGCAAGTTTGAATCACAGCAGGTTCTGGTCAGCCTTAATGTTAATTAGCATCAAGTGGGATTTGTTCAATAGTATTTGGCTTCTTTGTGCATTCAGATTTTTGTACGCTTGCTGGCTTTGCTTTTCATGACTCTGGCCATAATAACGCTGAATGTGGTGTGGGCAGGTGCGATGTGAACTTTCTGTCTGGATCTGCCGTCCCAGTGCATCTTGAGCTTGGCCAGCGGACACGTGCTGTTTTGTCCAAATTCTTTCTTGACTTCACAGTCGAGTGATAATTTCCTACTTYTGTATTACAAAACAGGACTAGAAGGAGGTCACCTAACTCTAAAGGGAATGGGGTCCAAGCCAAAATTTGAATCTGGGTTCTTGGAGATGCGTTATCAAAAACCTTAAATCAGACCAAGGTAGTAGGCTTTCATTTTTTTCCAAGGAACAGAATGAGTGCTTCAGGGTTGAGAGTTGGTAATAACTGTACTTTCTATTAAATGTACTTAATGGAGCCCGGGCAAAGATATTTATGTTAGGATGAATTATGTATCACTAATTTCCTGTAGTGGGAATTGGAAAACAATCACATCTTAACTCTCTGTTAAGCTTGAATATTTTTACTATGATTGTGAAGGAAGAACAAGATTTTTTAAATTCTGTCTACTGTTAAACATTAGTTGCGGAGACCGACCCAAGAGAAGCCACCTGTTGTGCATTTCTGCTTGTAATCAAGGGGAGAGTTGCATGGTGCTTTTATGCAGGGACGAGGCCTCGCAATGGCCTCAGTTGGGTCAGTTTTTTAACTAGTAACAGTTGTTAATTGAGGAGCACACTGGAGTTGTTGCTTGGCTTTATAGCTTGCTTCACAAAATCAGTGCATGCTCTCATAGCTCTGTGTGTGAAACGATTTTATCTATCTGTATAACAGCATGGAAACTCTATCTGGAGTCCACATAGGTAATATTTACCTGTAAAGCTGCTTCCTTACAGGTGCCCCAGTAGTGACTTCTGTTCACTTGAGAGGACTTGTTCTCCAGAGAGTTCTGCCAGGCTCCCTCTGTAGAAATCTACCAACAGCCACAGTGCTCAGTGTAAGGTCAATTTGGGGATATGTGTAATTTAATTCCATTGGGAGTAAAGTTTTACTCATTTTAGCCTCTACTAAGTGTGAGAGTGCTGAATGTCCCTTTCTGAAGAGCATGGAGCGTTCTCTATATTTTTAGAGTTTGATGTAGACAGAGGAAAGAGTGCTGAAATTTATCTATACATGTGCAAGACTCAAGACTGCAAGACTCAAAATTCCTGTTCTCTCAGCTGTGCAGAATGCCATTTTAAAGTGCATACTTGCTTAGAGCTGTAGGTTCATCAGTTTTTGTATGCCTTAAATGCCTGACCAAATAGGCAAGCATCTGAATTTCCTGCTTTTAAGGTAATCCTTGACACTGCTTAATTTTAAAGCCCCAAAAAGCGTGCAGTATGTCGCCATGGAAGGACATTGTTCTGTCCCAGTTTCTGCAAGGGTCTGTTCCTGAGTTACTTGCATGTTCTGAGATCTTGGACAAGTTTCTTAATTCTGCACTTCTTCCACTCATTATTGTATTCTGTGGATTTTACAAGATGTAGTTTGAAAAGTGCTTTGCAATGTTTTAGCAGTACAAAGACAGCTCATGAGGGAGCATGCCAGTGCTGTTCCTGCTGTTTAGAAACACAACTTTCCTTTGAGCAGCTGAGGCAGACTTCAGTCCACCGTGTAGATTCTTCCTTCTGAGGATCTGAAATGTTGGAACTTTCATAATGTGCAGCTCGCTTGTTAATTTTAAGGGCTGCTGGCCACAGGTCCTGCTGTCCTTACACTGGGTCAGGAATGAGGTTTAAATTTTCTCTTACACTTGTTTAGTTAATTTTGCTATTACTTTTTAAACATGTTTTAATCCTTTGCTGTGATGATCAGTGGATTTCCTAGGAGCACTGACAACAAGGTGCTGTTTAAATGCCCCCCCCCCCCCCGCTTTGCTTTCCAGTGATTTAGTGGCTTTTGAGATTTATCAAGCTGCTTGTGCTACTACTGCCCTCTTATTAGTCCGGGGGAGTGAAGAGCTCCCTCTCTTTCTCTGCCAGATTCCTCTTTCCCTCCAGCTGAGTTTAGTGGAATCAATGGAGCTTCTGCTTTATGTCCCCAGCGACTGTAGTGGACTCTGCAGCCCTGGTTGGTTGGCTGCTTTGTTCCTTCTTCCACAAACAGTTGCTAACCTTTACCCCGGGCCTACCATAAGTAATGGCATGCAGATAGATTTGATTTTTGCTTTTCTTAGGTTCACCCTAGGTCACAGAGTTTCTTCCACCCCAATGTTCAGGTGGTTCTGCAATCACAAAACACCTGCCTTTGAAATGAAAGTGTAAACCAACCCAGATGGTAGTTGCCTGATACTGGGAAGCCCTGGAGAGTGCTGGTGACACCTAATCTGTCTGTGAGAAGCTCATTTTCGTGGTCCACGACAGAGATATCGAAGTGGGACCGGCTTTCCTATGGAATAAGTAGACAGAGAGCTATGAATTCTGCAAGTAATGGGTTAGGTAGAAAGCTGCTGGTCATCCCTGCATAATTACCAACCATTTAAAAGCGGTCTGTCTGGCAGTAGAGGTGAGCCCCTCCGTGCAGCTCCCCCGCTGCGTGAGGGCCTGCCAGGCGGGCAGGACCCTCGGCGGGGCGGCCGAGGTGTCACTGGGGCACGCTTAGCGCTGGGGAGCGTCGTAGGAGCTCGAGGCTGGGACCGAGCTGCCGCAGAGCCATATGGAGCATCCGTACTGTGGTGACCACAGACTAGGATGCTGTTCTGTAGCCCCAAACAGTTGGACCCAGGTGGTTTCAGCATGGTGATTTCAGAGAGCCAGGGGCTAGAGCCCTGAAGCRTTGCAGTGAATGCCACACAACAGGATGATAATGCCTTTCGTTTGAGCAGGAAATGTGTAGGCAAGTGGAACCACAATATTAAGTCTGTGGCTCAGTGAGCTGCTCCTATGGTCCTTGCTGACTCTGTTCAGAGTACTGAAACAGCACTGCTTTTTGGCCAAAGCAGTTGAACTGACAGATGTGTATGAACTGTGCATCCATTCTGCTTCACAGTTGTCAGCCTCTGCCCAAGTCGTTTCAGAGGAAAACACAGAGACGTTGCTGTTTCGTGCAAAAGTTTGGTCCTGCCCTGAGAAGCGGCAGGGAGAGTTGGGAGCATCCRTGGGCTTACTGCCTGCCCCAGTGCACTACCTCCTCTGAGGTGGAGGCTTCTTTCTRGGTGGCTGAAGGAAAAAGAAAAGAAAGGAGGAGTAGAAAAACCTGATGTCTTGGTACGTTTTTTGCACTTTCTGGATTAGAAAACTTTTCAGCTGGTTTTCCCTTACAGAACGAAAGGTGAGCAAGGGAGCAAAGAGCTGAGGATGGGGATGAGCATGGTAGAATTGGTTAGGGTCTGGAACTAATGAAGGGACTGGACTGGTAGAGTGAAACTAATTGCTGTGTGGAGGAATAGGCAAACATGGGGAGAGATGGGTCTGTCTTTAGATTGGTATAAGCACCGTCAGTGGCTTGTGAAGTGATTTACTTGTGCATGTCAGTGATGGACTTCAAAGCAGTGAATACACTGGGGAATGAGGTGCTTTGGTCTCCTCTGTTTTCTCATCTCTAGCAAAGCAGTTGCACAAGTGTGAGATTTTAACCTTGAAGATTTCCACTGTTTAATATAAGTACACATGACCCTATGTACAGACTTCCAGAGGTGCAAAACTGGAACATTTTACTTTTGATTCTTGCAGTTATGGTCTCTGAAGTTCAGACAAAGAAAGCTAGGAGTCTACTAATTTGTGGAATTAATTGCTCTACCACCTTTCCTAAGTGTTAACATTTGTCTAATATCTCTGGTTTGGATACTTGGATAAAATGCTAACTACTGTGTTCAGTCACTCCTTCATTGACAGCTTGCTTTTCAGTGCCACCAGAAAGTTTCACTGAGGTGTGAGCAAAGGTAGTGAACTGAGTTGGGTGGAATGGGAGTAGGCATCCTGAGTGACAGACTTGGGAGGGGGGAAAAATAAGGTTTAATTAGAAAATTTGCTAAACCTTCAAGTGTGGGTTAGGAAATGCTTATTTGAATACTGGGCAGCACACTATAGCTAATGATAGTGACTCTTAAAAGAAGTGTTYGGGGATGGGAGGGTGATTTATAATCCAAGGCTGACTTTGCAGGCACTCTGAAAGATGGGCCAGCAAAAGAGACAGAAGCCTGTGAAGGTTTGGGCCCCAGTAATAGCCAGGAAACAGGTCTCTGTCTTCCAGTTCTAGCATGTTTAGCAGTTCTCTTTCTAATGCCCTCCCTCTCTCCCCAGCCTCTTAGGGATAAACAGTTACCGTGCAGAGGCAAGGGGGACCTGTGTTTCAGCTTGAAGGAATTTTGGAGGTCAGTCCATAAAGGTTAATGAGGTGAGACTTGGCAAGCTGTTTGAGGGGAATTGCTCCATTTCAATTACCATAGGGAAGCATATTGCTGTTCAAGAAAATCAGACTGTTGATTGGCGGCACAGCTTATCTGGAGCTTGCTTTTCCCCCAGAGAAACCAAGACTAGCAGGTTTTTTTGACTGTCTCCTCTTTGATTTGTTCTGCCCAATCAGATAAGCATGGAAAGAACAATAAGGACCTGATCCTGTTCTTTCCCTGGTGGAATATCGTTGACTTTAGTAATCTCTTGCTGGCACATGTAGGAAAAGAAACGGTGTTCTGGTACAGGTTGAATGGCAACTTGGCTGCGCAGATAGAGGGGAGACTGCACGTGACAACAGAAATGCTGGCAGGGATTAGTTTGGGTGAACTGCATGTGAATGAAGTATGTCCAAAACAACAATTTGAGTGTCTTAAGTTACAAAGCAGGTTTTGGCCAGCTCACTGATAACAAAGTAGATTGCTTTCCTGATCATATCTTTAAATTACATGTGATGTGAAAGTAGCCATAAACTGTAAGTAAATCCTTGAATGTTGGTCTGTCTTACTGCTGAGGCAGTTCTACAAATCCATAATTTCTCTAAACTTGTTTTGAGTTGTACTGTATGTGTTTTAAGCAGTAAAACTGTCCTGCATAGGACCAGCGTATTTCTGTCACAAAATCTGGTTGCGGTTTGCAAATCTTCCTGTTACTAAAATAACAAAAGCATGTCTCCCTTTTGTCTTCTTCCCAGCTGCCAAAATGGTATCTCTCGGACCCTTTCTTAACCAGATTACGGCTGATGTAGTAAATCAGATTATTGCAAATGTAATTGGAATCTCTGTTTCACAGAAAGCTCTGCCCAAGCGTGGCAGCTGGAGCTGAGTTAGTTGCTCATGGCTACATGAATACATGAGGAGTATGTGTGTGAGAATCTACAATGATTGCCCTGTAGGAAAAGTGAATTAGTAAAGTTCAGTCTGTTGGTTTATGCTACTGTTGCTTCTGTTTTTTTTTTTTTTATTTTGTGGAGGGAGGAATTCTTTTCTAGGGAGAATAAATTCCCCGCAACCTTCCTTCTTTTAAAAATAATACATATAAAAAACCCCATCCTCTTCTGGAGCTTATGCACAGGCTAGGTCTCACTGTGAAGTATCCAAAAGCCCCAAATTACTCGCAGATTGGTCTGTGGCAACAGGATAGTAACAACTGTAGCAGGCTGCTGTAGATCACACAGTATTATCTGAAATCTAAGCAGCCAGCTTTTGCAGTAATTACTTAATAGTGAGCAACTCSTGTGTTTGGACTCGGCAGCTCCTCTTTGTTCGTGACCTGTCCTTGGTGTGTGGAGAAGTGCACTGTGCAGCCTTGGCTCACCGTGTCTGTTTACTTCTTCTTAAGGACTGTAGAATACGCTACGCTCAACACTGAAATGCAGCTACTTCGCTGATGGGATATGTGCCAGCTATTATCTTATCAGAAATTATATACTCCCTTGGCTGTAAAGCTAGGAAACGAGTGCCCATTGAGAACCCCAATATGGGTGAGGCTGGTGCAGGCTCTAGTTGCCAGGATAGGTTAAAAAAAAACCAAAAAAAAACCAAAACAACACACAAACAAAAAAAMCCCAAAAACAAACAAAAAACCAAAACAAAACCCCCAAACAAACAAACAAAACCACACCACCACACAAAAAGCCACAAAAACCCAACAAAACCCTCAGTTACCTACAGCCATATCTATGTGTTCTTTCAAAATGGGCCAGCAGTTTCCCTGAATAATCTGTTCTGAAGAAAAATACCTCATTCCCTGGAGCATCAGGCCTCAAACATGTCTGAGCTGCTAAAAAGTAAATGTGGTTGGTCTGTTGTCACGAGGGAGGTGTAACATACAAACACAGAGAATTGTATCTGCTGCAGTCTACAACTACATAGCGTGGTACGATTTTGCCCAGGAAGGTAGTAATGGCCTGTGAGCCTGGCTGGGCTCAGGGCTTCCCAAAAGAGATTAGATTATGGTGCTTAGTATGAGCCAAGGCACAGAAAAGCATGTTTCTGTGACTGTTAGCATCCGGCTGCCTCAGTTCATAGCGATCTTCATTTTTGCTTTCTGCTAACCTAGCTCTATTCCTGACATTCTTTTTATAATGGTCAGCACTGACATTACCACATGAAGTTTCAGAAAGTAATATGTTGTTGAGAAAGTGAGTTGATCACTGTTGGAAGACTTCTGTGTCTTTCCCCCGTCCTTGCCCTTCGCCTCTTCTGCAGACTGTCCCCCTTTGTTTGAGTCCTTCTAGGTTGAATGTTTGAGTGTGGGAGTTCCCCTCCCTTCCCTGGGTGTCTTGTATACTTCTTGCTTTACATTCTCCTGAGGTGGCCATTGGACCTCTCAGTCTGATAGGGATGAAATCACTGTCGTCACTCTAAGAAAACATAGTAATGCCTCAATYTGGCAATGTTCTATCATTGCCTTTGAGGAAATCATGATATTGGGATGAATATATTTGTCTTTGCTAGTTGTACTAATTACTTACTTGAATTTGTAGATTAGCCAGCAGAGAACATCCTGTTGTAAACTTCTATTGCAGTTCTTCTGTCTAAGCCTAATTGTGGTGGATACCAAGCCCAGTGTTTAGCTGTAATTAAAGGTGCCTTGTATGTGTGTGCAACCTGCACCACACCAGTGACTGCAGTGAAGAACAGCACATCTTACAGTCTGTTCCTTGTTTTACTTTTCTTGTTTTTCCTTTAATAAAAAGCTGATGAGTGAAATCTGAATTGCAGAGAGGAAAAAAGTCTGAYGAGCTGGAGTCTTGATGAAAATACGTTCTTCAGCCTTGGGACATACACCACTTCTCTAGTCTAATATTGATCATCCATAGCTCCTGATGCAGGGTAGATGGATATCAGGAAGAGAATGCTTTAGCCAAGTCCAGAGTATTGTCTCAGAGGTGCTCTTGGCTTCCCAACTTGCTGGAACAAGTATCTCTCAGCCCACATAAGCATGCTCCTCAAAGGCCTTCAAGAGCTGCTCCTAACTATGACAGAAAACTAGTGCACTTAACACAAGCAATACATTGGGGCTAATCACCTGAATAATTGTTCGGGTGAACGTTTTGTTCAGCCTTTTCTCTGCTAGTTTCTTTCCTAAGGAACTTACCCATAGGAATGAAGTATTCTGAGAACCATGTAACTAGTTCGGGTGCTCCATGGTCTGCTGTTGCCCTCTTTCCTAGGAGGCCTGTGATCCCTTGATTGTAATGAGACCCGAAGGCAGATGTTGCTAACAGAACTGCATGATGAGTATGTATCTGATGAGATGGWGGAGTCTGGTGTGGGAGAAAGGGGACTATGTGTTTAGTCCTCAAGTATCTTCGGAAGAGCCAGTATGTGCTCCCCTCAACAGGGAGCCTGGGAACCACTTGCTGTCTTACACTTAAGCAATAGTTCAGTTTTTGCCAGCACAAGGGCCTTTGGCAGACCTGACTGATGGTCCCCATGCTCTTTTCTGATGATAGGGATCAAGAAAATTCCCTGTTTTTCCTTTGGTATTTCAGGTGGAGTATTGAGCTCCAGRTCTGGCTGCCTTCTTGAATTGATCTGTACTGAATGACAGTAATGAGAGGCTGATTGCAATTTTGAGATTGTTTACATGGTCTGATGCTCTTGTCATTCAGATGAGGGCTGGGTTCTGCTTCATGTGAGTGCAGGAGCTCTCATACCTTAYGAATTTAGGTCAGGGCATATTGAAGAAAATAATTTTCCACTTTGCTGTATTCCTAAGTGATGTTTGAAYACATAGCCTAGAGAATGCAGACCTGTTGCTGCAGCCATTTAGTGTTTGGAGAGGCACTTCCCCAATTTGATTTGCTGAATTTCTTGAAGGTCCTCCTAAGCACRGCTGAGCAGTTACACAAACCCATAAGCCTTTCCCTTTGCAGTTGTTGAGAAACCACACTGCTTTGTATAGAAATATATACATAGGATTTATATATCACTTTGACCCTTTCTAATCCAAATTGATTTTGCAACTTCTGTATGCACTGAGTGAAATAGCTACTGGAGTACTGGTTACCATGAAACGTATCAGAAACTTCAGGTGGATGCTGATCCCTCTCTACTACAGTATTAGGGGAGAGAAGACGATCTTGCTTCTCCTCCAGTAGTAGCACTTGTCCATCTTGCTGAGGGTAGGAGTGGGCAGCACCCTGGAACAGAGCTGTAGCATCTGTAAGTCTTGGGAAGAGACAGTGTTAAGGTGGGGGGACATACATCGCAGGAGGATGTAGGAGACAGAAGGTCCTGTTACAGCCTCCACCTTGGAGTGAGGGGTACATCTCAGCAGAGTTTTTGTAGATGGTTGATAGTATCAGGATGTTTCTTTTAGTACCCCCCCTATTGGCTTGAGAGCTCCATGACAATGTCTGCAATTTGACATTGATTTTATCTTTATACTCCTGTTTGTGTTTGATGTCTCTCAGCACTGAAAAATTCTGCATTGTACTGAAAAGTTCCACCAGAGAGGTGAATGGGTGAGATAATGCTGACCCCAGCAGAGGAGAAAGCCTAGCACTCCCTAAGGTAAATAAAGAACTGGCTGTGCCCAGAAGAAGCAGGTGCCTATACCTGTGCCATGGAGGGCAGGCAGGTATTGGTGCACCAAACCCGGCTTCAAAGGCAGCCCCTTGGGTACATCCAGGGCAGTGGGGCACCGAAGRTCACCTCCAGTAAAATCCACCTGGTAAGAATATGAATTCTTTCCATACAGTCACAGCTGAAGTCAACTTGCCRTTACCAGAGTTTTCCTGTATTGCTAAATGGGTCAGGGTTCCCATCAGGAAAAAATATTATGCTAATGGAAAAGAGGTAGAGTTTGGAATAACTAGCAAGGAAGGAATGAGACAGCTTAAAGAATTTAGATTTTTTTTTTCTTGGATTATTGTTTTTGTTTCATTTAACAGTTGGGACGTGCCAATGGCTAGTCTTAAGAGCTGTAACAGTATCTCAGGAAAGACTTGATCCAGGACTTGCTGATGTCAGGGGATTTCTAGTGACAGTTTTGCTGTGACTGAAGCTCCACAGCACTAGCTGTATGTTTCTATGTAACTACCTGAACCAGAATTTCCCAAGATACCTTGATTTTGAAGTGTGGGCATGATCTCTGACTTCAAAAGAGCTTGATAGGGTTTTCACAGGCCTAAGTTATAAATGTTTTAAAACTACATCTGTGCAGCTTATGCTGTCCAGTTTCAGTAGCAATACTGCAGATGTGGTTGAGAGCTGTCTGTGAGCTATACTGAGCAGGCAGTTCAAAAGTGTAATTCTGTTTTAAAGTTTCTCTTACCTTTTGGAGAACTGGGTTAGCTGTCYGTATGCATCTGCTGTGCCTCCTGGATGGGTGCTATGGAAACACTAATGMAGTTTGGAAAGCATTTTTAATTTAATAATTCCTTTAGCACCACTCTGCCTCTGCTGTCTTAAGAGGCAAAAAGGCAAGAGAAGGTGATAAAATTGTGTTTACATCAAAACATCAGATATACTTTATTCAGTTTGTCCAGTCCTCTGAGGTAGGGCTCTGTCAAAATGAATTTTGGTTAGGTAGGGTTTTTTTTAGTATGCGTGGCAAGAAAAATATGTTTATTATGTTTTTAGAGTATCTGAGACAACAGAAGATGCCTTCCATTCAGCTGGGCGATTGTCTGCAAGAAACATAAGTTCTGTTAGACCACGGTGTGATCTTCGCTGTTTGAATGTGACTGACCTGTCATGTTTGTGTTCAGCAAACATGCCCTAGCCCTGACCTTGACTACCCCAAATTTATTYAGGCTTGAGCACTGACCTATACATAATTTGTTGTGGTCTCACCGCCTGGTCAAACTAAAATACATACTAATGTGATCTAAGCTCTGCTTTTTGTGCTCAATATGTAAATGTAATAAAATTCATACTGCAGATAAAGGGTTACGCATCTTTCCACAGTTAGTGCGTGTCCTCCATTTCAATACTTGTATGAAATCTYAGTATCTCCACTTAAAGCAAGGAAGGAGACATGATTATCTGTTATGTAAATGAGTTCTGAATATATGTGTGCACAAGAAAAATCTGAAGAGGAAGAATTTTTGAACTTAAATCTTTTATTCTGTATGTAGGTGTTTGAGGCTGGTTTCAGTGTATGTCCAAATATGCACTGATGCAAAGATACAAGCACCCTTATAAATGTTCCACCTAAACTTTGTAACAAGCTTTTTCTGTAATTAGATCAACAGCTGGTTAAGGAAACATTCGGAATCTAAAACTGTTTTTCCCATTAATGGACACTWGCCATGTAGGGCTGATGCACATTGCAAATAGGCTTGTTTAGTAGTATTTGATAGTTGGTTGTTTTGTGGATGTGTTTTTTTCTTTGTAAGGAAACCAGTCATTTGCAAGTGTTTTTCAAACACATGTAAAGAATGAAAAGTGAACTTTAAAAGAARAACAGCCTTGCGTTTATAACAAGCTTTTATCTTATGTAGTGATTTGCATAAATAAATTTCCAAGTGTTTTAATSAGGAAGTGTGCAGCTCAATCTTTTTGAGGTGCTGAAACTCAGGYTTCTAGCTGAATTTTGGTGAGCCCTAGTGTCCTGAAATCCAATTTGGTGCATTTCTCCTGGACCACACTTCTTTTAGCTGGAAAATGCATTAACTTCCTCTATATGTATGTGTTTAGAAATGAATTTATATCCATATATAACTTYTAAAGGAAAAGACTGTAAAARAGAARAAAACRAAACACAACAAAAAAMCCCCTCAGTTCTGTTGCTGGAGGCTTGCCCCTTTCACTGATTTCTACAATTCATACACTTTCTTCCACTACTTCTTTCTCCTTAATTCTGTGTTCCTATTAACTCATTCAGTTTCGCCTCTAAATAATTAGGTTCAAAATCTGGGTTGCATTTGCCTACCTATGGCTGTGATTGGTTCTGCTTATGCGTCGATCTCTGTTTTTTCCACTTTTWACTTTTTTTTTGTTTATTTGTTTAAAATTTGAAGCAGGGGCTGCCTTGTCTTACAACATGTACTTATATATGTCTTCCAGTATTTTCATATTATGCCCCTTGAGGCTAAGTCTTGATTTAAATTGTCTTTTGMGATAATGCTTCATGCTGTGGCATGCTGCCCTGTCAGTTGTGCCAACAACTGTTCATTTGTAGGTTCATGCTGAGAACTGAATCAGGGAATTTATTTGTGGGTTTTTTCATTTTTTGTTTTTTTTCCCCAAGCCAAAACCAAACAAAAATCACAAAACTCCCCAAACCAAAACACAAAACCCCTCTAGCCATGGATCCCATCCATCCTCCCCACAAATGTTTGTGTTGGAGCAGCAACTGGTTGGTTGGTGTTGGAGGGGAGGGAGTGTAATGCCACGAAAGACAATGTCTGCCTAAACCCCCGGTCTGTTGGGACTCTGAGGTTGTTAATTCAAATAACAATGGGAGCATTAATGCTGAGAAGTCATGTTAACTTTAGCCATTTCACTTCTGATCAGCCAGCTGCTTTGGGGTTTCAGGAAGAGGTTTGGGGTACCCTTGAGCAGAGGACCGCTTCCCCAGTTGGGTGCTTTGTTTCTGCTGGGGGGGGGGAGGAGAGGCAGCCCAAGGGCTTGCTGACTGGAAATGGGGGAAAAGATATATTTACAGCCAGTATTGTTTGTGAGACAGACCACAYGACACCCCAGGCCCTGTGACTGACTCCCCTTTCAGTTGCCTGTGTAAGTACTTCATGTTTTTAATTATTACATCAGCAAATACATTGACTGGTTAAGGCCAGGAGAAAATGGAAAAGAAGATACAATTATTCTTTTTTTACTAAGGCTAAAAAAAGTCTCTAGCTTCTGCTGAAAGATTGTTTGGGTCATAAATCATCTGRAAGGAGGACTGTATGGATGTCAGGTCAGCACAGCTTTTAGAGGAGAGTGGATCACCTTAAGTAACTTGCATTTGGTTTCTAGGAGTGTATGTGTGATTGTTCATGGGCTGAGATATTTTTTATGATGTAACTACTGTAATGAGACATCTGCAATATTACATCTTACAACTACRTAGTATGTGAATATTTTGCCTTGATCAGTGTTTTTGGGGAAGGGGAGTTTTAGAGGTTATTGCTAGGTCTTCTTACACTTGTGTGCTTTGAAATATAAAATGTCGTTGTCCTGGCCTAAAAATGCAACTAAGAGTTGTATCAAATAGCGTGATTTGCTTAAAAAGCTTAGTCTAGAACAAGGAGGGGGCAAGGGTCATCAGGAGAAAATACAGGTAGCTTACAGCATTGAAACATCTTTACAGTTTCTCTTCTGAATGTTATTTAGGATGTTTACTTGCCTCCCAGATGAGACTTCTATTTTTACCTGTGAGTGCTGGCTCTGCACAGCTTTGTGAGCTCTTCTGACTTAACTCTGCTGAATTCCTGCCTGTATAGCAGCCAGGTGCTAGATTTCTGGCTTCCAGCTTCTTTTGCTCTTTCTGTTCCTGTTCAATCCACAAACATGGAAAAAAAAAGCCCCACCCTGCTGACTCACTGTGCCCAGAGCACTCTGTATTCCTGAAATAGGATTAATATCTGAGGCCGTTGGAACAACTCAACAGAGATGGGTCTGGTTCTCTTCTGCCGAACCTCTTTTTAAAATAGCTGGTGTCCTCTCGTAGGCCCGTGAATCTTGTCTACGTGCTCTACCAGGCCTGAGCCCCAAGGTGATTTCCTTATCTCGTATTCATTTAAAGGGCTTTTGCAACAAATACAACTGTTGTAGAAATCAACTAGTATGTAGAATAATCCTTTTAACAGGTTTATCATGATACTCTATTGGGTATTTAAGTGGATTTAACTGCAGTGTTTAATATGTCCTTGAAGGTGGTTCCAAATGAAATCTGCTGCTGTCAAAWTCTGTCCTATCTCAGTACGCATACCATGTATGCCTGGGAGATGTCAGGCAGTGCTGTRGGCACTGGGGAGGGGTTGCTATTTRTAAGGGAGAACTAGGAGTAGCAAACCACTTACGCTGTTTACCATYGTGCTGTCTAYAGCTTGGTCTCAGATAATACTCAGAAAGTCTAGTTGCTCTGCAAGGACTCGGAAGAAGTTCTTTCCCTGTTACAAGGGCAAACCCATGTTCTGCTGCCCGTTCTTCTCTTCGCCTTACACTGTATGCACTTGCCTGGTGGCTCACCCCAGGGGCGGCTGTGCCGCTGTATGCATCCCTTTAGCTTGTTTTGCTTTGGGATCAAAGGACTGTGTGAAGGCAAATGTCAATTATTAATTCTTGGTTTTAAAATACACAAAGTGACACACTTTTTCCTTTGATTGAAGTAAACAGCAATGTACTTCTTCCCGTCAGCGTACTGTGCAGCCCTGTTGTAATGTCTCAGGTTTTGAGTTCTTGCAAACAAGTGCATCCTGCAAAGGGCCATATTTGGCAGTGAAATAGTCAGTAAAATGCCTGGAAAAGAACGTTACAACCTTGAGCACAGCCCAYTGGAATGTAGCAGGTTCCCGATAAGGCAAAAATTGGGTGGGTGAATGTTTTTCAGAGAATCAGGCCTGTAGAAARGAATAGCGTTTAAGATGTTGGGAGTCCTGTCTTTAAAAAAATCTTGTATTTTGTTTTAAGTATACTGAAATATAGTTTTAATTATATTAAAGTCTCTGTGAAACTTGTGAATAGGGGCAGTTATTTACTTTCAAAAGGATAACTTGTCATTCTAACATTACAAAGTACTGTTTYGGAGGTTGGCTTTAAAAAATGCACGTAAGGATCCTATATCTGTCTAGGGATTGGGGAGGAGAAAACTCAGTCTAAGATTTTCTSCACAAAAGAGGAAGGATACACACTRTTAAAACTGGATTTTTCTTTGCAAATCTTCTCTTGCACTATTGTAATGATATAGGTTTATCTGCTCTTGGGATCTGCAGCTGTTTCGGAAACATGGGTAAGTTAAACTAGCAATAGCCTGTTCATCCAGGGAAACTGAGGCTCTGATAATTCCAAATAAAGTGTCCAAGATCAGCTACAGAAGATAGGTCTGGGATCTTGACCCTGAAGTTTTGTTCTTAGTTCTAGAACTTAACCTCTAAGACAGTCTCTACTACGTACATCTCATCTGTGAAGTGAGGTGGTAACATCRATGCTAAATAAGCTTTATCCTGGCTCATCTCTGTCTGTGGTGGTTARATAAGTATGGTTTAACCTTTGTTGTTTTCACCAGTTCTGCTAGAGCCCTGCAGTGGGTAGGGCCTAAAGGGAAAAGCTAGTTAAATCCACATAGCCATCTTGTCTTTCCATTATTGCTGCCTTTTTGTTGGCTTATTCCACAGTTACTTGAATGATAAAGAACCATACTGGTGACCTCAGCTTCTCTTATGTAACCAACCAAACAGCTATTTTTTAATTACTGATGAATGTTAAATGGACTGAAGCTATAAAGTAGTTTGTGTCTCATTATCAGACTCCTTACTAGGAAACTCTTCTGTCTTTGTCTTTCTCTCCAAATGTTCCTATGGCACCTAGCACAGTAGAGTCCAGGGTTTTGACTTTTGTTCACTTACTGCAGTGCAAGCAACACTTCTTTTGCCCATAATTGTTGTTAATTGAATGATACTTTGCAATACAGAAACTATGTGGCAGSAGAATATTTCAAGGAAGTCCAGTCTATTCCCCACTGAGTTTGCTTAAGAAATCAACCCAGCCTCTAGCTGGCAACAGGAAAGGAGACTGGAATTAAAGAAATCCCAGTTTTCCTGTGCTACAGGATTGACTTCTAGACTAACCGGCTTTTCTTATTTACATTTCTCCAAAGGCAGAYCTGTATGTTGGGTTTTTTTGGGGGAGTGGGTTGATGTTGGTTTGGTGGTTTTTGTTTTGTTTTTTTGGTGTGGTGTTTGTTTTTTTAACTGCTTGGAAAGGTGCATTTACAGTAAAGGTCATTTGTGTTTCAGATTGACTTACTAACCAGTAAGTTCCTGCCAGAACAGTACTCCCCCTAAATTTTAAAGCCTTCCAGGTAGGTCTCATTAACATTCTTTTGTAAGATCAGTGAGRGAAGCTGGTATACTTCCTCAGCAAAGGAATGCAACTGTATTGTGACTGTGGTATACTAGTGAAGCCTAGAAACTTTCAGTATCTTCTTTGCAGCAGCTTTGCCCAGGTTCTCACTGTCTGGTGATCTATCTATACTCCTTGTACCTGTTGGGTTTTTTTCTATTATTATTATTTCCAAAGCTCCTTTTCTGGGCCCTCTGCTTGCTCTACCTCTTGAGAACTTYAAAATCTTGAGTTGCTGATGCCCTGAATCAGCAGCTCCCTAAACCAGTCTCTGTGGTGAGTCTGTTTACACTAGTATCAAGAAATAAGGTGGTACTGTTCAAAGGAAAAAGAAATACCCAGTGCTCAGGGAACGTACGATCTGATTGGAACAGTACCTATACAGCGCTCTCGACTTTCTTGTGAATAACCCTGCGGTGTTAAGCCCTCCTGTATATGCACCACCTGTTACTCATCATAGGCTTTTCATCATCGGAGCGCACTCTGATGCACGGGCATCAGTGTGATGAACTTCCACAGTCACACAGTTTGTTAGAGAGGATGAGGCTCCTATTTTGAGCTAGTGTTGGTAGGATTCCTGGCCTTCCTAATTCAATGGAAGGGAGGACTTGATTTCTGCATGGGGGAACTGCTTTTATCTTCAGGGTTATTCTCCCTTTTTGCCCAGCTTTGCAATCTGAGCTGTCAGATACTGAGTCTAGTCTATCTCCTGATCCTTTGCTATGATTTTAGTTGCTTTTTTCTTAACYACTGAGATACGTTCATTTTTTCAGTCCCGTAAAGTAAGATTACTTCTGCCCCGCACGTGGGAGCAGAAATGTATCTTCCTCAGAAGTGGCTGCAGTCATCTCAGATGCTGACTTCCCTCTTTGTTGACAGAGTTTTTGGTTGTGGTGGTGTTCTCCCTTCTCAGTATCCTTTACCATTCCAGTCTCTCCTGGTCTCCTGTCTGTACATGCCATCCATGGTTCAGTTCCACACGTGATTAGTTTCCTCTTTGGTGATGATCTCTCTATCCTGAGCCTAACTAAACCCTAACTGCTTTCTGATACCTGGGTAAGAATCCTTTCTGTGTATGATTTGCTTCTGCACGAACCCACACTCGCTCATTAGGCTAGCTTAGCCATATAACTGAGCCATGCCTTCAGCAGTTTTCAAAAACCAGATGCCTTTTATTTCTGAGTCTTTGTGTCCCTGTCTCAACATTTTGCTTTTTAGTCTTTCCCTTCCCTGCATCCCCAAGCCRTCATCTGCTGCTAGTACAATGCATTGTCACCTTTGGGGCAGCCCTGCAATGTGAGTGGGGGGGGGGGGGGAAGGTCGCAAGGGTAGCAGCAGCCTTGGGGGAGCTGTGCATCCCGTGAATAGGAGCCTGTGAACTGGGGGGGGCTAATGGACTTGGCTGGGATGGATGCTTCTAGCTCCACTTCTGCTAAAATGGTTATWGTTTAGCCTTCATAGATAGCACATGTGTTTGAGAGTCTCAGGTGACTGATGGGAGTCAGGCTATAGTAAAGAAGGATGTATCTCAAATAGCTTGGCATACCTGAAAGGGTGTTAAAACACTAAAACTGCCCTTTATCTACTCAAAGCCAGGTGTTCTTTTAGCCTTAACCTTTGATACCCCACGTGTTTAGTGTCCCCAGGGGTCACTGTACTTCTCCTATACGTTGCAGAAGAGCTGCAGCTGTATTGAGTAGCAGTGTAGTTGTAGCAATTATACTGTATCTGAGTTACTCAGTAAGTACAACTTTCATCAAGAAGGTTTGTGAGACTGCTGCCAGGGAATGTGTAAGCAAAGGCTTAAGGGCAGTAGTTCTGCATTGCATCCCTCTAAATTGTTGCCAAGAYTTTTTTTCCCCTCTCTTTTCTGACTGCATTTTTCTGAAAATTGGACACCCAATACTGAGGTGGTGTCTGCAAATCAACAGCATAGCAAGAGAGAGTATCTGGGTTATATTGCTCTGCTTTCACCTGTAAAAACTGCTGTGGCACCATTTCTAGCTAGAAGATACGGGCAGGGGTTTTCCAGAACAACTTACTTGTGATCCAAAATGGACCAGCCAGAGGGAGGGTAAGTAGCTGTCACAAACCAGGATGAATAGGTTGCCTGTCTGATCCATYCTGAAATGTCTGACCTGTCAAAGCTGTCAGAGTCTGGGTATATGCTGGAGTATAAGCCATATTTCCATAACATCTTGGAGGGTGTGTGAGAGAGAGGTGAGGTTGAGGGGGTGGAATTTAATCCCTTGCTTGCTGAACCATAAAGGTTTGCTTTGTGTTGGTCTGCTCCCCTGCGCCTCCCTCCTACTTTAATGGGTGTGATGAATGACAAATGGAGGCAGAGCAGTGAAAACAGGAAACATAATCCCTCAGAAATAACTGGTGGGAAAGGGATGGAAGAAACTGTAAATAAAGGAGCCCCTGCTTTCATGGGGCAGCCCCACAGAGCAGCTAGTGGCTTGTCAAGGAGAAGGAGCTGCTGTTCTCTGAGGTTACCAGGGGGTCGTCTTGAACTCCTGGTAGGGAGGGGAAGGCCTAAAAGTAGGGCAGCTGTGGTCTGTCCTGGGTTGGTTTTGTGGTTTGTTTTGGTTTTGTTTCTTTTAAAAAAGAAGGTTTAGAACCAGTTGTCTTGCCTTGACTACAGCGTGAGTTTTGGATGGAATTAATTTCTATTCACATATTGTTTATAGGCTGCAGAGGCCCTCAGTGTTCTCTGGCTGTGAGAAGTGAGTGTTGCTTCTGTATTGTCATTCAGCCACTGGAGAGCAGAAGGGGTGGAGGAGARGTGACCCATTAGCTGTATCTGCGCAGGGAGAGAGCCATTTACAGCAGTCAGGGGCTGCTCAGCAGGAGCTGCTTTGCCTCAGACTACTTTTCTCACTTTGCTGCCTCTGAGCCCTCTTCATTGATCGCTGCTACATAAAAGGGGATGGGAGATTCACAGTGGTGTTGCACACCAGCAGAGCTACTGTTTGCAGGGGGGGGTGAACAGGACTTACGAGGGGTGCAAGAAAAGCCTCTCTGCCTGTTGAGCATTTTGAGAGGCATCGYGTTACTGGTTGGCAAGGCTGAAGGCTCAAGGCTACCACAAAACTAGATGAGTAGCTGTTGGAGCAGKGAAGCCTGCTTACCTAGAGCTGGTAAACAAGGTTCTTCTAAAGCATGCTCCGGTCCAGCCTTCCTCAGCTCCTGTCTGCTGATCATTTGGTGGGGTTGGTAAAAGGCAGTTTGTCTTCTGGCTGCACAGAGTCCTGTTGCACTGTAATACAAGAAAGCCCGAATTGAATGGGATCCCTTTAGTATGGTATCGTACAGTGGAGGAAAGTGGGACTGTTGAGGGGGAATGTGCTTTGCCTCTTTGCACTTCTGTCGTCTTCTCATGGAAGATGAAGATAATGATTTTCTTTGTAAATTGATTTACTTAATGCAAAGGGAGACAAATCCATGCCAGAACTGCCTGTGGGTGTGTCAGAACTCTGCCCCATGGCAGCTCGCTTCGTTAGGAATGGCCAGCAGCACTACAGAGCTCTGGCTGGGGTCACTTGTTCCAGGTAACTTTGGTTTGGATGCTGTTCCTGAAGCATGCTGGGCATGGCTTTTTTTTTTTTTTTTTTTTTTTTAAACTCTGTATGGATAAGGGAGCTCCAGCAGCTGTATATCTCCTCTGTAATAGCTAGAGGAAGAAAATTAAGTTATATGGATCTGTACTTTGAGCCTTTTGTTCCAAACTGGAGCCTGCGTTAATGGAAGAAGTGGTCTCATGCCTGTGCACAYGAATGGCTAGGTGAAGCTTGGTGGCTGGTAGTTGCATGGAATGTAGCAGYGACTTGGATGCTGCTGAGTCTGGGCTTGATAAAGTGATGCAAGAAGGGTAGGTGAAAAATTGGATGACTTGTCTGTTTATTTCCTGTTTTCTTACCACTTCAGTTGGTGGAGTATGGGTCTATAGCAGTGTTTATTTAACTGTAATTGAGTCAGTGTTAGAGAAACTTACCTGTATATATTTTTAGGGAGTTTCAGCCTATTTCAGCCACTACTTGTATGTTTGTAAATGTTGTAAAAGTTTGAGAAATACCATTTGGGTGGCTCTTGCACTCTGGCCTCTACGCAGCTCTGCTTCCATTCTTGACTTCCTCAGAGTGCTGCTGCTTATCTATTTGCCCCATCTAACCACTGTTAATCCAAGAGTTTAGTGCTCAAACTTCTGTTGCCTGGCCTGCCTCTTAAGTTTGCAAGAAAGAGTTAGRGATGCAGAAAGCAGCTGTCTGTAGACCAGCTGACAGCACTAAAAAACAGAAGGTGCTGTCAAAGCTGAGCTGGTGTTAATTAACTGAGTTGTGCTGTAGAGTATAACTCCGTACTTAGCTTGAAAATTGCAGGGTGGGCCAGTGCCTGAGAGGAGTGTGGTATTTCTACGTTTTGAGTTTCCCTGCTTACTTGAGTTTTAGAGGGATAGTGATTGTTTAGCTGGAGGAACACAGAGAACCAGGGGAAGGTGCAGGAAAATTTCAAAAAGGGAACACACATTGTAAATGTTATCTAAGCACGTTAYATTGATTCTCCTGTTGTCCCTCCCACAGTCACTATGCTAGTTTTGCTTACCATTTTCTCTTACGTTTTGAGGACTGAACTTGAAGGACTTGGCTCTGGGGAAAACTGTGGCTTTTCCTGCTGGTTAGACAGACTTGCTGCTGCCACCACCCTCCTAACTTGCTGCGTTGGGTTCCAGCTGGGGTCTGCTGAGAGCTTTCACCTGTTSAGCTGCTGCTCCCCTTCTGTGGCTTTTTAACTTGCCACTTGCTCTGCTCCACCTGTTGCCCGCGGTGTGGGAGCCCGTCGCATGCCCCGTTATAGTATCCGCACGCTGGCTGTGGGGCAGGACTGAGATCCTCCGGCAGCACGCCAGTGCTTGCCGAGTGCTCCGTGGCACTTTTGGTTGGTTCCAGTCATTAGTCGCCTGGATCTTGCCAAAAGCTGGCTGATGGAAGCTGTGGGTGGGTTACTGTGGCTGACTAAGATGCTTTGTCAGACAGGCTTTTCTCCTCTCCTTACCCSAGAAAGGCTGCAGGCAGGCAAGGTTGTAGTGCTTCACTTTTTCTTTTTTAAATTCTCCAGCCTTAGGTGGAATTTCCTCAACATTAAAAATTAGCCCTCAGAATAAAACTGCAAGCTGAAAGGAAGGAGAGGACGTCAGTACGTGGGCATCTGTGTGGTTGTTCTGTTGCCTCCCCCGTTTTCTTGAGTCCTTTTTTCCATGCTTGCTGATGCGCTCTCCTGGGTGTGTTAGGGGAGAACACCCTCCTCCCAGCCCCCACACCTCGCCCCTGCAGCTGCCAGATGAGAGAGGCACAAAAGATGTCTGTCTGCTTGCTCCCAGGGCACAGCTGAGGGCTCAGCCCTGCTTTGGAAACTTATGCTCTGCTACAGGTGCTGGGGAGTGAGCTGGGGGGGGGTGAACACTCTGGTGCTGTTTTCTTGGGGACTGGGGGGGAATTCCTGAATTTTTATCTGCTGCAGTGAGGAGCAACAGGAAGGATTCCTCCTGCCACATAGACATTCTGAAGCCTTTGGATCTTCAGCCCTTTTCTGCCCAAGGTAGCAAGATGGGATTTCCTCTGCCAGCTACACAGATCTGTTTGTGAAAGAACTGTAGATTGATTTTAGGGTACAAGTCAACGTTGTTGTGCATGTCTGGAACAAGGGCTATTTCTTTAAGGGGAGGATTTTGGGGTCTGGTTTGCTTTTCAAAAGTTCTGCGCATTGTCTCAGTGGTACTCTGTCACTTGTAAATATTCATCACCTTCAAAGGGATTAATTAGTGAAGGTAGTCCTGAGCCTTTCGTAAGAAACCTACCCTAGGAATAAATGTATTTTTAATTACACATTCTGAACAACAGCACTGCGAATTCTTCTACACAAGGAAGTCTATTTCTTCCTAGACAGAAAATGTCTTGGAGGCTGCAAATTCAGCTCTGATTAACAGCCACTTGGGTCAGTTTGGAATCTGTTGTAAATTAAAGTGTATGGGCAAACTTTGTTGTTCCATTAATTGTTTAGATAGGGAAGGCTGGAGAGTCGTGAGAAGAAGTAGAGAGGAGTATGGAAGACAGAATACTATTTTTATTTGTGATAGGGATGCCAAGAAGTACTTTGTGTAAAGGCTGAGGTAAAGGAGCAATTATCTTTGATAATAGAAAGACTTTCTGTCTATAGTCCTTGTGTTTAGGTACTGCAGAGAATGTGCTATCTCCAGTTACAAAGGAGTGAGCTAAGGAGGATTTTCTGCTTGTGTTTAAGAAGAAAACTGTCACCTTATTACATGAATATAGTTTGGATTTATAAAGCTTGAGAAAATTACTGCTTGGGCAGACATTCATTGAAAGCTCTCAAGATGAAACAAAACTTAAATTTTCCTTTATTATGTTTGCTTTTGCTGATAAGGTTCATGCATCATCTGCCAAAAAATTGCTAATCAACAGGAACAGAATGATGGCTGTCCTTGGGTGCACAGTCAATTCTGTAACTTCTGCACATCTGAAGTCAATGCCACTCAAGATGACAATTAGTGTCTGTTACCACAGTTTTCTGGTTTTAATTTAGTTTTGTTTCTGTTTCCCTGGCAAAACATGAGGTGGTTCTTGCATTGGCTTGTTTCTTTCCTTCAGTTTAGTGGTAACCACACCCAGAGTTCAAGCCCCAGCACACTTTACATTCCTAATTCTTTAACTGCTGAGATACTAGCCAGAAAGTGCCAATAAATTTGTTTTGGGGAGTATGGCTTTTCTGCATGAGTTGAAGTATCTGGGAATGTCCTGTAACCTCAAAAATCTAAATGTGTCATGTGCACCTATGAAATCCTGAAAAAGAACATTCTTCAAAGCTCTGCCTGGCATATTTGAAGCACTGTCTGTGTGAAACTCGGTCATTTAGAAAAGCTTTGTAGTACCATCTCTGAAATCCTGTACATATGTGTTGATTTGTGCATGTGGACATAACAGAAATAAACTCCTTTTTGCTCAAAAGAAGTTGATCTGCAGAGTATGACACCATTTACTTAAGTCTGATTCCAGAATGTTTTAAAGTTAAATTGTTACAACTGAATCAGTATGTTCCCTTGTGATGATAGTTAATTAGGGATACCCTTTTCATGGGAGACTGTGTCCTCTTTTAGCTGCAAAGCTGGATTTATAAATGAAAATTAATGGAATAGCTTGATGGAAAATCTGCATCTTCTGGTTTACTTTTCTGTAGCATTTCTTTGCCAGTCCAATCTTACAGCTTAATCGAGGTCAGGCTTCATACTGAAGGTGAAAGCTGGTATGAGACAAGAGTGATTTATTAAATGAATTGACTTGGGAAGGCCTCAGTAACAGGGTTTGTCTCTGAGGAAGCAGCCAGAGCCTCGTGCTAGTACAGCAGTGATGTTCCCAACTGGACTAGCGAGCTGTGACCCCTCCTGCCAGGAGCGGCTCCTTCCTGCTTTCCGGGTCTGCTCCTCTCTGGGAATGCACTTCGGCTGTGGTCAGAACTAAGGCTGTAGAAATACCTACGTAATGTCTTAATTCCACGTGTCGGAGAAGCAGCATATAAAGCATGTAGTCTTTACGATAATCTTATGATCTTATGGGCATCACAGAGACGTGGTGGGATGGCTCCTATGACTGGAGTGTTGGAATGGAGAGATACAGGCTCTTTGGGAAGGACAGGCAGGGCAGACGAGGAGGGGGTGCCGCCCTCTCTGTCAGTGACCTGCTGGAGTGCCTGGAGCTCCGCCTGGGGATGGATGAGGAGCTGACCGAGAGCTTATGGGTCAGGATTAAAGGGAGGGCAGGGACAGGTGACATTACGGTGGGGGTCTGCTACAGGCCACCCGACCAGGAAGACCGAGCGGATGAGGCCCTCTATGGACAGACAGGAGCAGCCTCACGTTCACAAGCCCTGGTCCTCATGGGGGACTTCAACCACCCCGATATCTGTTGGAGGGACAACACGGCAGGGCATAAGCAATCCGAGAGGTTCCTGGAATGCGTTGATGATAACTTCCCTCTCCAAGTGGTAGAGGAGCCAACGAGCAGAGATGCTGTGCTGGACCTTGTTCTCACCAACAATGAGGGGCTGGTGGAGAATGTGAAGCTCAAGGGCAGCCTTGGCTGCAGYGACCWTGAAATGGTGGAGYTCAARRTCCTTAGGGCACCGAGGAGGGYGCACAGCAACCTCATGAGGTTCAACAAGGCCAAGTGCAAGGTTCTGCACGTGAGTCGGGGCAAGCCCTGGTATCAATACAGGCTGGGGGATGAAGGGATGGAGAGCAGCCCTGCCGAGAAGGACTTGCGGGTACTGGTGGAGGAAAAGCTGGACATGAGCCGACAATGTGTTCTTGCAGCCCAGAAGGCCAACCGTACCCTGGGCTGCATCACAAGCAGTGTCGTCAGCAGGTCGAGGGAAGTGATTCTGCCCCCCCGCTCTGCTCTGGTGAGACCCCCCCTGCAGTGCTGCGTCCAGCTCTGGGGTCCTCAGCACAAGAAAGAAATGGACCTGTTGGAGCAGGTCCAGAGGAGGCCACGAAAATGATCAGGGGGACGGAACGCCTCTCCTATGAAGAAAGGCTGAGAGAGTTTAGGTTATTCAGCCTGGAGAAGAGRGGAGGCTTTGGTGAGACCTTACTGCAGCCTTTCAGTACTTAAAGGGGGCTTATAAGAAAGATGGCGACAAACTTTTTAGCAGGGCCTGTTGCGACAGGACAAGGGGGAATGGTTGTAAACTAAAAAAGGGGAGATTTAGACTAGATATAAAGAAAATTTTTTTTACAGTGAGGGTGGTGAAACCCTGGCACAGGTTGCCCAGAGAGGTGGTAGATCCCCCATCCCTGGAAACATTCAAGGTCAGGTTGGACGGGGCTCTGAGCAACCGGATCTAGTTGGAGATGTCCCTGCTCATTGCAGGGGGGTTGGGCTAGATGACCTTTAAAGGTCCTTTCCAACCCAAACTATTCTATAATTCTATGACAATGTTGACACTTTTTTTCCTGTCACGATTTGTAATCTGTGAATATGCGTGGACCTGTCATCAGGCAGGGTTCTTCATTTGAACTGGCATCCATCCTTTTTGGTCTGTGTTGCCTCAGGGGTGATTGTTTTCAGAACCACCTCTTTGCCGCCCTCCCATTCTGTAGATGTCTACTCAAACAGACTCGTGGCTTGTCTGTTGTCCCTTCAGCCTGATGCCCTTATTGTCACTGTAAGGTGATGTAGAGGGAAAGAGGTTTTTATCACTGCAGAAATCCTCAGACTGCAGAAATCCTCAGGCAGCTGGTTCTTCTGGTGGTGAAAAACTACTTCATACTCCCCAGGAGGCTAATGTCTTCAGAATTTGTTGAATAACTGTGTTATGACTGCAGCCATAATAAGCTGTAATTGCAGTCAAATGCATGTACAAGTTAGTGGCTGACACCATTTTCTGCATGCATAATGTCCTTATCTGTGTTCTTTTGGGTAGCTGTTGCAGTCTGGTCTTACTTGCTCTACTGTAGTAAAGTCGAGAGGCTCCTTCTCTAGGAAATCTGGATTTATAATGTTCTAAAAGCAAGATAGATACACTCAGATGTAGTTCTGATGTTAACGTGTGCACAGCAAACTGTATCAAATGTTTTAAATGTCTTTCAGAATGTGTTAATTTTTTTTTTTTTTTTTTTTTTTTTTTTTTTTTTGCATCACAACGTGCAGAATATTTTGTGGTTCAGCAGTAAGGCCTTTTCTCCTCACTTCTGTGCAGTGCATAAAGTGTGAGTTCCTTTGAAACTCTTGTTCCAGGAAAAGGTACACAATCTGATTCATTGACACGCTGATGTTTTGGCATCCAGTATCGTCCATATGCATATAATGTAAATTTGTTTGTTTAGTCAGCATAAGAACTCTGACCCTGTATGTCTTTGGGACTGTATAACTTTTTTCTGCTTGCTAAGTGTGCAAGACTTGTGTGCAGTGGTTTGGTCCCCTGGAGCATCACATCTCCCTCTGCCACAACTACCCATGCAAATGTTGTCATGAAGGTGAAAGTTATCCGTAGTCAGGGCAGAGGCTCTGCAAAGGTTAATGTATACCTTCTCTTCCAGAGTCAGTGTAAGGAGGCGAGGGCTCCTGCAGAGCTTCATGCAGGTCCTAATTTCCCTAAATATTTAATTGCATGGTGTAGGCTATCCGTTGATGTGTGTGCAATGTGGTCTTCCTTATCTGTGTATGCTGCACAGAGGGTGCTGCTTGTGTAGCCCCTGAGCATACTGTGTAACTTGTCAAGTCTGAACCAGTTTTCACTTGCTTGCCCCAGGGTTACTCCTTTTCCTTCCTGAAGGGTACTCTCCTGCTTATTTTAATTATGAGTGTTTCTTCATTCTATTTTAAATAAAATACCATAGACAAGACTTTCTTGTCTCTTAAGGAGCACATGCTCCGAAGCACTGGAGTATTTGACTTTTTAGTGTTTCTTCTAACCATATGTTCTGACATATATCTCACTGGCTTCAGGAAAAAGAACTTTCTCAAATGAATTACAGGAATCTTTTTTTTAGTAACAATCTCTTTCATATTTCTTTGTCCTGGCCCACAAATATCTCAAACTTTTCTTTGGGGAAAAAATCCAGTTTCTGAGGGAGAGACCAGACCAGTAAATTTTTAAGCCCATAGTAAATATTTTGGTGCATTATGTGTAGGGATCACCTCGGGAGTTCAGATTAGAAATGTCCCTGAAATGTAGACTATCTGCTGAAGATCAGTGCTGACGAGCATCCACATAGGATTTGAGCATCCACATAGGATTTGATTTAGCAGGAGAAGTCAGCTTGGAAGTGGTAGCATAGAGAAAATCTACGTAAAGTACTAGGCAGCATTTTGATGAACAGAGCACATTCTTCCAGTGCGGAAACATTGTCTCAGCTGTTTGACTAAGAATTTCCAAATGTTTGATAGTACAGACTTGTTTTCCTGCATCTCATTTCTGAGACCTTATTTCATCTTAAGTCTAAAGATGGAACTCCAGTTTTATAATAGCAATTGCTGTGCTCGTAGCTGTCTTTAGGAATGTGGCAACAACTTAAAAGCATTGGAGAATGCAGTGCATGAGCATAAATGAGAAGCACAGTTGCTGAAATGGGTTTAGGAATTCAGGTAATCTGCTTGTGTATTTCTCAGAATGCTGTCCTTTTTTATTCCAGGGGACAAGCTTTTCTCTAGCAGGATCTGCAGAGTGACATTGGTACGAGATATAAAACAAAAGCAAATTTTAAAAGCGCATCTGTTCCAATATAGCTTGAGGTGATAAGAAATCAAGACTTTACACTGCCGTCCTGCTTGGAGTACAGTTTCTCTCCCTATGGGCAACAGCATACACAGTTAAGGTGCACCAAATAACTTTTCACACACCCTTCTTAAATCATACCATTGTGTTTTGGGACAAAATAAGAGGCAGGACTTTGGAATTTCCTGGCATTTGTTGAAGCACTAGCACTACAGTATATTAAATCCTCCCGTCTTCTTTTTTGCTCAGTCCCCTCTGAGACTTTTAAGTGTTGCTACCAATGCCCCCCCACAAAGGATGAGATGGCAAAGCTTCCTCATCTGTTAGACTGTGGTCTTCAAATTTCTTTGTGTTTAAGGGTATTAATGTGGCTAAAGGCTGACTTAAAAAGCTTTGCCAGTACGTGTTGCTCTCCAAAGAATAGTTATGTACATCAGCTATTTGCCCTCAGTTTTGCTAGGGAGGAGAACTAATTTTCTTGCCTGAGGAATTATAAGATTTGGTTACTTCCTGAGCCTGAAATAACGTGCCCTGCTGCTTAAACCTTGTTAGTAAGCTGAGACTCGCTGAAGAAGCATTTGCTTCTTCCACTCCTCAACCTGTCAAGTTTTCAGATCATCCTTGCTTGTGTTCTGCTGGTAGAGACCAGGTGGAAAATAATAAAGCCCCTGTGCTTATCTGTGGTCAGCACTGACTGAAAGGGAGGGCTTATCTCTCCCCCCATGTGTCCTAGAGGAAGCCAGGCTGAGGCAGTGAATCCCAGCTCTTAACAACAGGAAAACCCAGAATTTGACTTAAAGGGGATGATTGATTGGAGACAACAAAAAGAGGCACCAAATAATTGGGATTGGTGTCAAGTGGCTGAAGCTATATTTGTGGTCTGCTGAGGTATGGCRGTGACCCAGCTGCCTTCCCACTGCGAATACAGAGCTCCTGGGGCAGTGGGAGCTACTCGGGCTGAACCAGCAGTCTGGCCGTTTGTGCTGGAGGTCAAAGAGCGTCATCCTACAGATTTTATTTATTTATTGAAATGTCATTTTGTAGAAGCATGCATAGCAGGTTTCAGCTCAATGTAGACAGTGAGACTCCAGATTGTCTTTGTACAGCCTGTGTGTGTGAGCGGAGGGATGGTGGTGGGATATAGACAGGAGCTGGCTTAGTTTTTCTCTTTGTTAAGCTTCCTCATGTTGCAGTACCCTGACAGCGGATGTGATGTTGTATTCCAGAGCATGATTTTAAGAGAAGTGGAGGATGTGTGAGAAAGGGATGCCCTCATACAATGACCTTCCTACTTGTAAGCTCTCAAAATAATAATGCATAAATGTTCAAGAAGATGCAAAGTCAATTACTGTATAAGCTTGTCTGAAGACTAGCTGCTGGGACTGGCATCCATGAAATCACAGCTGAAGGGAGTGTGTAGGGGTAAAAACTATAAACATTACGAATTTGTGACTGATGCAGTTTTTTCTCCATGCCCTTGCAGAAGCTTTGATTAAAGGATTGGTAGTAGGAAAGGTAAAAGAGGAGCAAAGCATGGCATCCGTAAGAGCTTGATTGCAAAATAGTGCATTGCAGCTTGGTGCTGATTGGGATATATGTAAGATTTTGAGGATCTTGGATTTATGTAATTCTGAAATTCTGCTGTTGTCTGTGGTGGTGTGTTTTGCTTGTTTCTCTAGTAACTTAAAGGTGTCTAATTTTCCTTGTCTCAGTCCTTAGCTGTGTAGACTATCTTAATTCACTTACCAAAAGATCTCTGCTATGAAAATTTATTTGTTGTGTATGTACTTTCTGGCAAGTGGCTAGCCTAAGAAAAGTTGAGTTAATGTTACTTGTAATAACTGACTTTTGCCCAAAGATCTGCAAATATTTTTTTTTAAATTTTACTTTAAGTTCCGAGTATAAGTAGATATTATCTCAATTTAAAAATGGAGGAAGTCAAGGCATTGCTGGATACTAATCTGGTTCTTCCTAGAGTCTAATTGTTCGCTTGCTGAACAAAATACCCTGATCTCCTTAGCTGTTGTCTTTGTCACATGTCCTGATAGTAATGAATAAAATAATAAATTTAGCACATCTGTACATTTTAGAAAGATAAAAAGTAACGGAAAAACTTGGATGTTGGACAAACAGCCACATTTCCAAAATACTGGGGCTCATCCCTATTACATGAAAGGAATTGCTGTCCCAGATGGTTAAGCATAAAGGGATTAGATATACAGCAGGATTTTGTGCCCAGTGTTGTCTTGTGGTGCCACGCTGTCAAACCTTGCAAAAGAGTTTCCTCAACACTTTTCCAGTGATTGCTGTGAATCAGACTGTTGTTTTTTTTTTTACTCAGACTTTGTACATATGCAAGATACAGAGAAGTACAAGTCTGTTGTGCCACTTCTCATGAATAATGAACTGCCCAAGTGATACTGGAAGTAGTGATAGGTTTTGCCAGTTTCCAGAGCAGTCTGATTGCATTCAGAGAGCTGTAATGTTATAAGCAATCGAATTTAAGTTACTGGAATGCTTCTAATTTCCAGCAGTCCTGGGGGCGTGGAAAGTGCTTTCTGCCTTGGATTTCCTGCATGTCAGGACTTCCTTTCTCCAGCTGTCATTCTCAGAGAAGCCACCTTCTCTTTGCCATCCTGTCTCTCTGGATTGAATTCTCTGTTTGTCACCAGCTCTCCTACTCTTCTTCTTCTCCTCAGTTCAGATTTTTGTTCCTCCCCTTGCAGAGAGAAGCTTACCTAAATTAAGCTTTAGTCCTCCTAATTTGCAGCTCTAGCTCACTCCATGCAAAGCTATTTCCCTGTAAGTTAGTTTTATCCTTTGTGGCGGAATTTTGCTATTATTCTTATGTTACCAGGATCATCCATTAACTACTGCCAGGAGAGGCATTAACTCACATACACATATAATCTGTTACACAGCTGACATTAGATGTGTTCCCCACATAAGGAGGAAAAAGGTTTAAATTCCTCTAATGCAGTAAAAATCTCTGTAGCTAGGAATTTCTGACCCTTTGGATGGAATACTGAGGGAGCATTCAGAAATTATTGGGGTTGTTTGCTTGTGCAGAAAAAAGTTGTTTGATGGGTTTCCGTTTAAAGCAACTGCTTTTTTATAACTTCTATTTCAAGCCTTTTCTTGAATCTTTTCTTCCATTTGTTCTGGACAGTACTGCAGGATATCTGTGCTCCATTTCTTGTAAGTAATGACATCCCAAGAAATACCACTTCTTTTTCCATGAGCGAGCTCTTTTCATCACTGATTGAGATACTTGTGCTGTAGGATCACTCTCATGGGCTCTGCTGTTTAAAGAATGGAAGAGTTTTTGGCATTGGATGCTATTGTGTATAATACTTGTCATATCCAGCATGAGAACAGAAGGAAAGACTAACACTGGGAACAGGGAAATAAGTTTGACTAGACCTGTTGGTGTGTTGTAAGTAATTAAATATATAAAATAAGTAGCTCTAGTAGTGGATTATGCTAGTTTTCAGTTACACATGGTGAAACTAAATGAAAACCTGTTACCATTTAAAGAAAGTAAGCAGGAGGGGCTTGTCCAAGGTGGTTCCCTCCTTCCCTTATCTCGAACTCAATAACCATGGGCAGTGGAAAGGGAGAGATTTAAAATACTCAACAACTAGATGGGGAGTAACTCCTGACATAAAGGCTTCTGTTGATGGCTTCTTGCCCACCCTCTTCTTGTTTCCTTTGAATATATATTTTATACACAGCATTTAGGCCTATTAGTTGAGCTGGTTTTGGTAGGTTCAAAATGGGAACATGGTGTTTTGTGGCTAGGCACTAAACCACAAAACTAGCTGAGCTGATTGCATGGTGCCAAAAGCTTCCTAGCACATGATGCAGCCTTGGCCTCGCATCGTTTGCAGGCCTCCAGATGTGGAGGGCAGCGTACACGACCCACACTGTTGCAGTCTTAGGGTCTCAGTAATGTATGGGCAGCATTCAGTAGGAAAAGTGGATTATTAACAGAATTCGAAGGAGGTGAGAATCTTTACTGGATGTGTCCTCTTCAGAATTTCTTACCGAGCTGTGTAGGGCAACCTGCTGTGTTGCAGGCCAGGTATCCTGGCATCTGTACAGCTGCGGGGTGGAGTGTTCTTCTTCTTTTACGAAAATTCTTGGGACAGTGAAATAGGAATATTCACATACAAAAACTTTTCCAGCCTTAACTTCTTAACGTGACGGTCTCTGGTAAACACTGGTTCCACTTGTGCCATTCGCCTGCCCCAGCGTGGAGGAGGGGGGCCTAAGCTGCTGTGTTTAAGGGGTGCTCTGGGATCAAACACCGTTTGGTGCACTGCTAGTAGCTCTGGAGTTAATACTGTCACCCGACAAGACCCCCTGTGGCAGTAACTGCCTTCCCCTGTGTCGTGGTTTAAGCCCAGCTGGCAACTAAGCCCCACCCAGCCGCTCGCTCACTCTCCTCCAGGTGGGACGGGGGAGAGAATCGGAAGGGTAAAAGTGAGAAAACTCGTGAGTTGAGATAAAGACAGTTTAATAGGGGAAGCAAAAGCCGCGCACGCAAGCAAAGCAAAACAAGGAATTCATTCACTACTTCCCATGGGCAGGCAGGTGTTCAGCCATCTCCAGGAAAGCAGGGCTCCATCACGCGTAACGGTTACTGGGGAAGACAAACGCCATCACCCCGAACGTCCCCCACTTCCTTCTTCTTCCCCCAGCCTTATATGCTGAGCATGACATCATATGGTATGGAATACCCCATTGGCCAGCTGGCCTAGCTGTCCTGGCTATGCTCCCTCCCAGCTTCTTGTGCACCTCACAGAGCATGTGAGCTGAAAAGTCCTTGAGAAAGTAGACTACCTAGCAACAACTAAAAACATCAGCGTGTCATCAACATTCTTCTTACACTAAATCCAAAACATAGCACTATACCAACTACTAGAAAGAAAATTAATTCCACCCCAGCCAAACCAGGACACCCTGCTTCTGGAAGGGGGTTCATCCATAGTGAGTGCGTGCTGGGTTGTTCCGCCTCTGTTACCTAGTGTCTGTGTCATCCCCCAGCACCTTCTGCGGGGAGAGGTGCCAGCCGCAGGTGAAGACCCCCCCCGAGGGTGGGGGTTGGCCAGTAACCCCTTGAGAAAACTGGGCGCTGCGAGACTGCTGGGCTGCAGATCCTGCTGTTACTAGGTTTTGCATTTCACCCTTGGCTTTTTGCCAGGTCCCATGGGGAACTTGGTTTCCAAGAAGCAGTTTCAGAAGAGGAGTAGTGGCTGCTCTTTACTAGGGACCTATCAGTCAGTGCCCATCCTTCCCTGAGGGAGGGAGGCAGCCGTGGCAGGAGGCTCACGTGTTAGGCTCAAATCCTCATAACCAAGCACAACATGAGCAGGAATACTTTGTGGTACTCTATTAAAATAGTCCCTTGTGTGAGCACTTCAGGTCCTGAGACTCTCACTGCCTTTGCTCCTGTGACCCTTTGTGCCTCTGAGGCAGAACTACTGGTGTGCATGACTTCAAGTTAACTTCGGGTTCTGTTTATGATTAAATCTCCAGGCTTTGGAAGAGAGATCTGGCGGTTGTAAGGTCCTGTAGTGACTTGTAGAGCACAGGGGTAGTGACTAAGGTTGAGCAGCCAAGTCCTTTGGTTAACATTCAGTTTATGTGCTGCCCAGGCCATCGTACTGTCAAGGGTCAGCTGTGCTTTTCTTCCCTTCTTACTCCCCTCCCCTTTGTCAGCATCAGGTGCTGACCAGAGGCAGAGGAGAAACTGTACCTAATCTTGCAACAGAGTTGGACAGAGTGTGGATCCTCATGCCTCTGTTGGAGAGGGGCATACTAATCAAAGGCAAGAGACCCCATCTGCCTGACATAAAACTGAGGATTGAGTACTTTAATCTGTGAGATTAAAGTACCAAATCTGTTGGTGGGCACAAGGGTGCACTGGCTTCACCTAGGAAGCTCTCACCTTGCTCACTGAATTCAGCCTTCAGCTTCATGAAAGCTTTGTGTTAAGATTCATTAATACATGTGGATCATCAGTGCAGGTGCTTATGAAACTTTGTTTTTTCGTGGCAGTTACATTCAGGAGTAACATGCAAAAAGAATGAGTTATGCTTGTTTAGTTTCTCTTCTCCTCTCATTCCCATCTGTTAAAAAAAATCCATAAACAAAAATGCGGCTATTCCATCATTTTTCATCTCTACCAGGCTGCTCTTAAAAGACAGCTTGCCATTTATAAAATGATCAGTTGGTACTGAACTCCAGCCCATTTTTATTTTAGGATAGAAGAGGCATGTTTCACTTCCTGTAGCTCCTTCTGTGTCTTGCCACTTGTGGTCCGTGCTGCTGATGTGAAACTAAAAACTTCAACGGTTGTGATTATTAAGAGGAAGAAAGTGCCTGAGGATATTTGTCATCTCTTTTGTGTGAACTGTGTTTCTTCCATTACTACTTGATGTCATTCTCTTGCCACTTGATGTGGCATCTTTAACACCTGCTGTTTTTATAGTCTACACTTTTTTGATTGAAAGCTTCTTGGCCAAGGATCTGGGCTAAAATTTGCTCAAGTAGCTTGGGTCTGAGTCTTATTTTCATGAGTTGCTTGGGCTTACCTTACCAGTGAGGTCCCAAAAATTCAGCTCTGTGTTGTGTACCAGTACTCCCCTTTTAAATCACCTTCCCAAGACACCTTCCTTCTTTTCTATTTTTAATGTTTTTGTTTTTAGGAGGAGAAATGAGGATTTGGGACAGAAAAGGAGCCTCTTGAAGGTGGTGGTGGTGGTTTTGTGGTAGTGATGTTCTAAACAGGATTTCCATTGCCACATGCAGCTTTTGTAATAAAATACGTGCCTACAGTGCTGCATGAGTGCATTGTATGAACTATATTAAATCTGTACTGTGGCACACACCACTCTGAGGAAGTAAAACAAATCCCAGGTTAAGGTTGGTGGGTTTTTTTTTTTTGGTCTCTCTTCCGTTCTGGCCAAACCCAACTCTTGGGGCAGGAACCAGCTTTCCGCTTCCTGCGAGTGGATCCCCTGCTTGGCACATGGGATAGCTAGTCCCACATAGCGACTTACAAGTAGTATTTCTGTCTTTCTGCTGTAGTCATATTGATAGGAATCTTGTCTTGTCCCATTAATTGTTCAGTTATCTCAAACCTGTCAAAGTGCCTGAGTCTGTCAGACAGTGTAGTTGTTGTTTAAAAATGCTGCTGGAAATGAAAGTGAAGCATTAATCCAGGCAACGTAGCGGCGTGCAGAGGTTTTGTAGAAAACAGTTACTGTGCTGTTGAACAGTATCTGCTCTGTGCAGCTTGCAGTCTAAAACGTCAGAACTTCTATTTCGGGGCTGTGTCAAATTGCTTGAAGCTTTTTAGGGCTGGACCAAGCATCAACACAACACGTCTTCCAAGTTTCTGTAAAAGTCCTAGTAAAGCAGTATCTAAATATAGTGCTGATGTACAAGTGTTCCTTTATTTTTCCCCTGTTGTGTTTTACTTGCTTCTGGTTGTACGTTTATTGCTTTTAAAGAGGGTTAGGTTTTTCTCTGAAGTTTTCACTCAAAATATTTGACTGCTTACAAACATGATATGAAAGACGAGATTAAAATAAATAAATACATTTCCTATAAAAGGAATGCAGATATGAGGCAGCTAAGTTTTGGAGCAGCCAGCAGACCGCAGCTGTACTGCATGGAGGAGCGCAGCCATCCTGCTGGGTGTGTGCTCTGTAACTGGCACAAAAAATAGCTGTACGTACAACTTAGTTCAGAGTGAGTATCTGTGCCTGGCTAATCTTTTTCTCTTCCAAAATGGTCCGGTCAGGTCAGAAACCATGGCCTGGATCCTCTGCCTCTGATGGGGGAGCATAACTGTGAGGATTTCTTCTGTTGTCAAGCGATTGATCCCCTTCCAGTAAGCGGTTTATCCCATCTAAGACTTTTGTCTGCTTCCAGACATGCCTCTGGACTATATAAGGAGTTTAGGTTGACACCATTCCTAAATCAGTTGTGTGGGGGTAGGTGGGGTGAAACCAGCTTCCAGTGCAATACAAATTGATGTGAATTTGTATTTCCCCACCTCTGTTAACTTTAATTGAGTGAGGGCAAAGAATCATTTAGGTCTCTATTCTTTCTAAGGTGTCTGGTCAAGATGCTGAGACCATATGTGTACTTGTAATGCATTTGGGCACAAAGTTCTGTTATCTCTTGCCCCACACAAAGGGCTTTTGGAAGCTCTGTGTCTGTGGCTTGAAGATTTTGGATTTTGTCTCAAAAATTTGAGGTTTTTCTCTTTGGAGCTGTAGGTGGCCCACCTTAGAGCTTCTCTTATTGTTTCATGGATTTGTAAATTCTTTTTCCTGTCAAAATACAGATTTCAATGTCAGTTTGTGCAGAGCACCTAATGGCCAGGGTTTCCACGGCCGCCATGCAGGTGCCAGTCGCAGGCCTTCGGGCCTGCTCATTGCTCTGGCTGAGCACAAGATGCTTTTAAGCCCCTTGGTTGAGCGCTGTAGCGAGGGGAGGGACGAGCGGGGCGGTGGTCCCGGGCACCGTGGGGGTGGTTCCCAGCACCGCCTGCTGCTGGGAGCTGCTGCGGCTTTCGGCTGGGGCTTGGCGGCTCATGCCAGAAGCCCCTGCTCCAGCTACTCCCACATATTTCCCTTTTTAGTGCTTTGTTCTCTAGCAAAATGTTGCTTGTAAAGGCGGGAGGGAGGAGATCCCGGGCTATTATCTGCTAAGTAGGTTGTAATTCTGGTAAATAATTGATTTATTTTTTTCAGGCTTGAAATCAGAAGCAGGCCTTAAGTGCTAGTGTCAGACCACTGTGATTATCACTCCTTCTGGAATTTCAGTGCTTCATCTTGGGGAGTGGTTGTCTGGCTCTTTTGGGAGGGGAATGCCACTGGAAATAAAAGGAGAAAGTAACTCTAAAACCACATGGAGAAAGTGTTTCTTTTGCTGCTATATTGTATTTAAAGTTTTCTTGCTTTGAACTGGCTCCTCTGGGGTAAACTAATTCTCTAGGTCTGCTTCTGGCTTGTGTTATGCTCTGGGCTAGCTGCTCAGGCTCTCTCTTTACCTGTTTTTATTAAGCAATGGAATTTGGAAGTGAAGGTGTTAACAGCAGCAGGCTCACTGGCTGTGTCTGCTCTGTGTGCGAGTGTCCATGCTGCACTGGTTAATCTTTTAAAATCTTGCCCTGCTGTGCAGGCTGCTCGGTAGGAGTCTGGTATGGATTCCCTGGGTTCAGCCTGTATTTTGGCATGGCCAAATGCTGTTCCCAGATAGTTGGGACAACCGATCAATCTTCTGCTGTGTGTGGGGGGTGTGTGTGTGTATGTACACACACTTGGTGTATGTATTTTGTGTTTCCCTAACAAGCTTCCTTCACCATTAGGGAAAGAGAAGGTCTGTGGGGACAGCCCCCTCCACCAAAAATCTGTTTATTTCGTGACTTGTCTGGGAATGAGTCCTCACTGTTGGTAGTCCTTAGCCACATCATCTGCAGTACAGCAATAGCGCAAAGGCTTCTCCAGGGCCTGCAGCAGACAGCTGTTTCCACAAGGGAGCCCTTCTCCTGCTTTGCCCTCTTCTGCACTGGCTGATCTGAACTACAGCTTCTAGTGCCCTTGGAGAAGTGTGTGTGTGGCAGTCACGATGTCTGCACCGGCAGCCGGGCTCTGATCCTGCCCGGGTCTGCGTGCCTCTGCGTAGCCACAGCTCTCCTTGAAGTATAAGGGACCCACAAGAGCTCAGTTCTTGGCCTTGGTGCAAAGTTACTGTATGAAACTACTTTGTGACTTTCTGGGCACGAGCACCTCTAATTGTTTGCTGTGAGAGCTGCTGTCTGAGCAGGAGCTCTGCTTTGTATATACAAGTTTGGGTGCAGAAGAAAGCTGGTGGGGGACACCATCGTCTACACGATGTTGTTGCATCTTAGTTGGGACTGGTGTGGTCCTGTTTTCCTTTGGATGAAATTCATTGCATTCTAGTGCTTCCCCTTGGCATGGCTTCAAAATCACTTGTTGGCTCATTCATGCTGTGGGATGGCAGGGCTTAATGAAATGGTGGTGTAACACATCTGCGTTACCAAAATAAGCTGCCTCTTATCCCATATGTTAATAAAATCTGAACAGCAGTGAATCAGTCAATGATGCTGAAGTGTAAAACAGCGTTGTTGGTGTCTGGAGTACACCATGAGCTCAGACTGAGTCTTTCCTCTCATCTGCTCTTCAGCTTCTCTGAGAACTCTGATGGGCACCACTGTGCTGCTTGTTCTTGAATCATGTTTTTCTAAATTTATTCTTCCCAATCATAATAATTAGAGGAGGACTTCCACTTCTAAAAGCAGATTCTGCAAAAGCAGCACGCAGTTTGGGAGGAAAGGTGGTATGGTATGTCAGGTGAGAACTTACTAGTCCAGAACAAACCTTGATATGTGACCCCAATTACCTTCATCTTATCTAGTAGTTTCAAGGGAAAAGAGATGGGGAGTAGATGGTGTTTATTAATGCTGGTAGGGAGCTCTGTTCTCCCTTAAGCATCTTTAATWAAAAAAAAAAAGTTTCTATAACTACCTTGCCATGGTTATGAATGACACAAAACTGTTGTTTTTTCTTCTCCAGCCAGATGACAGGAAGACACTGAGCTTGGGCAGCAGCTGTGTTCAGGAAAGGTTGTTAGTGGTGTAGGCAGAGCCATCTGCCTAGCAAGGCATTTAGCTTGGGTTGCTTGTTCTAGGCCAAGATGGTAAATCAATAGCTTATTTTTTACGGTGTAACAAGTGAGATGTCAATGGCTAGATTTACAGTGTAAACAGGAAAATGGTGGCTAGCTTCATTGGCTTCTTAGTATCCTAGTTGCACTAGTGAGAAAACAAAACAATATGGCAAAAAAAAAAAAAAGCGAAAGCAACTCACGCTGAAAGAGGCTGAAGATCTAGAAACAGAACAATAGTCTTTTCAGGCACGTTTACTGTTTGTTGTTGTTGTTGTTGGTTTTGTGTGGGGTTTTTTTGTTTTGTTTTGTTTTTTAAAATAGATTTAGTACCCCCTGCTACCTAGGGCTGGACCTCCCTTCACTTCTCACAAACCTGTCAGTTCAGTTAAAATCTTGTTTTAACAGGCGCTTTCCTCTCTGCATGGCAGGACTTTTGGTCTGCTCTAGTTAAATACAGGAAATGGAATATATATATCGTGGGGTTTTTTGTTAACAGATCATGTTGTGGCAATTGGTCCACTTTGTTTCTATTAATTTTCTAATCTCTTCTACTTCTCTGAAGATTCCTGTTGCCAAAYGTTGTTTGAAGTGGCTGCAAAACTCTGAGACAACTGTGAAGAACAAAATAGTAAATAGTATGCTGATCATGGTTGGAATTTTCATCCATTCACCTGACAAATGATAGAGCCACACTAGCTATGAGAGAAGCAGCCCCCCCAGTGTAGGTAGTACATGCAGTTTCCTTTTAGGCTTTGTTACTAGATCTCTTTTTAGAAAAGAAACCAAGGCTGTAGTTCGAGCGCAGCAGTAGCACTGACCTGAAAAGTCGTGTTTGCCCCATCCCACCTCTGTGCTTGGTTATGCTGATGCATTGTGTGGAGATGATCAGTGAAACGGAATAGGGAACTGCCCTGGCTTATAAAATAACACTCTTGCCAGTTATTTTTAGCTTAGCCAGCTCCTGCTGTGGTTTGCTGTGCTCCCTGCAAACGTGTCTGTTTGGGACAGTGGGGGAGACATGGACAGGAACCTACAGAGAGAGTGGAARCTGCTTGAATCCTAAAACTTTAGCTCTCCTAATGCAGCCCCTGCTTTTGCTGGGAAATAGTCTGGCTTCTAGGTTCTTCTCCTTACAGCTGTGTGTGGTTTACTTGGTTTTGTTTTGTTTTTTTTAATCTTATCTTTCATGGAAGCCTTTTCTCTATTTCAGTCAGCTTGCACCTCTGATCTAGTCAGTGCTAAACCTCCTGGAGCCTATGGTGCAAAGCCACGTGTACTTATGGGTGTATCTGCCTGTCCATGTGTTTTTATACTGAAAAAAGTCTTTAATTCTGAACAACCAGGCCTAAAACATACTTTCTGCCTGTTAAACTTGCAGTGAATGAGAACAGCTAAACTTGGTGCACAATCCTGAGTAAGGAATGGAAAAGAAAATTGGAAAGGCGTTCCAGTTTGTTCTGGGATTTACCTTGCCAAGAACATCCAGTGGCCTGACTGCCAACAGGAACTGGACATGGAAACCTTTCCGGCCTGCCTGGGAAAACAGAACAGGAGAGGAATCTAAAGACATAGACCCCGGATGGAAACAGATTCACTTTCTGTTCTCTCCAAGGCAGGAGTCTGTTATGGGATGTTACATTGTGCCATATGACTCAGTGGTAAACATTTAGGAAAAACAGTAAAAAAAGGCAACAGGAGTTTCACTGTTTTGGGCCCTGGCCTGCCCTGTGAGTTAACTATTCTCACACTCTTCCTTGAATGAACCAGAATTTCTCTTTCTTTACCAGTTGGCAGCGTATTTGCAGGCAGTCATGATGGGAACATACCTCATTCATATATGTGTGTGTTTACTTACTAATGTTTAGGGGTCTAAGTGATGGCGATTAAAGCTTTTAAGTGCCTTGGAGGCCACGTAGCAGCCAGGACACAGGCATTGTCAGCCATCCTAGAGAAATGTTCAAGTCTTGCCTTCTGCAGTAGCTATGGGTAACTTTCTTTCCTAATGTTAGTTACGTACAGTGTGCTTGTAGTATAACYTAAAAAGCACAAATTGCTGTGAAGACACCCTATATTTGAAAGGCAACATATTCTAAACGTGTAACCTGTTTTCCTCCTAATCACAACTGTTATCATGAGTTGGACCCCTCTGTATAGTCTGCGGTGTGCACTGGCTGTGCTTCCCTCCCAGTATTTCCGTTTGACTGAAACTGGTCCAAGTGTCAGATGTCTCAGAGAGATGGGAATTTACACCTCTGCTACCCTTCCCTTGCCGACCTCTGTGGCATGCACTGTGTCAAAGCCTGCCTGAATGTCATGTGTGGATGACAGCTTGGTCTACACTCTTCAGCATGTAACACCCCATGGTTGCTAAGCCGGAGTTGTCTGAAGACAACTGAAGATGAGCAGCGGGGGAAGTTGTGCTGGCTGGCAGAAGGGAAATCGTTGGAATTTGCATGCTACAGTGCAGTCTTGTCTGGTAAAAGATGGACTCTCCTGGATGATCAGGTTAGCTTCCAGAATTTTTCTCTCATGATAACGACTCTCTCAGTAGCTTTAGTGAGCAGTTCTTTGTCCTGTGTGAGGATCCCTCAGGCTTCCCTAAGGTGGAGAATGGTCTCCCAGCTTTCACATCGTGACTGGATCATGGAGCCTCATTCTGCATGGGTATTAGATCTGTGTGAATGTTAAATCTGTCCCCAGGAAAACGCCAATCAGAGCAAAATGCAACAGCATGTCTCAGTAACAGACTGCTACAAACAGACCAGACCTGTCCTCTAGTCTCTGCATGAACTCTTCGTGGAATATATGGGCAGATTAAAGAACTSTGATCTTCTTTTTTAGATGCTTAATGATCTGGGTTTGACACACCTAAAAGATTAAAAGTGGACGGCAGTTAATTCATCTCCTAAAGACTTAAGGGCGCTGTCTGCTACAAGGAAAAAGCTCACCTGGGCTAGAGACAGAAGAAGTTTCTTGGAGGCTGGTTAACATCTATGGCCTGAGAACCCCTGGGGGAGGGAGGGTGGGAAGAACCACCAGCTGTCTCGCTGCTTCCATATGCAAGGTGCATTGCTTTCTCCTTCTTCCATCTCAAAACTAAGATGCAGTTCTCAATCGCTACATGCACGCATACACGTGCACTCACACGCGTGCACACAAATACACCCTTACCCTTAAAAGAAAATGAAACATTGGGTAAAATTTACATATGACAGATACTTGTTTCTGCAGCCACTTAGCATGCTGCAGAAAGATGACCTATTACAATGGGAGAGGGGAGAATACAAATCTGAAATGGAATATGATGATTTCAGGAAAAATCTGCTTAAGTTTTGGATTCACAGAACTCCTTTTTTGGTTGCTGTATAAGCTGTAGTTGTCATTCCAATGTCCAGCTATGTATTTAGAAACCTCCCTTCCTGGGGTGCTGTTCCCCTTTCACCCTATTCCCCAAGGAGTGTTTCATTGCAAGTTGCCAACATACAGCACGCTTTCAGAGCCCATGTCGTGTCTGCCTGCAGAAGGGAAACTGCAGCTTGGCTGCATTGTGTGAAACTGCTTATTTAACTCTGCCTTGGTTTTGTGTGCTGATGGGTGTTTCTGTGGGTGGGCTGTTATGTATTTCACTGCAATTCTRCTTCTGCAACCCATGCTCCCAAACAGCTCGTTCAGCAGTGGTAAGCAGGATCATCCTCTGTGGATAGTCGTCTTCTGTGGCAAATGATGGGGTGCCTTGTAGGAGTCTATCAGTTAGCACTGATAGTTGGATTCTCTTCATGTGCTTAATGGAGAAATATGGTTTGAGGCCACAGGCAGRCTTGGAGCTAGCCTTTGTTTGTGCCTTTCTGGTTTCATGCTAGTCATACTAAAGAATGAATTTGCAAACTAATGGGATTTTTTGTTGCTAAATGGATTGGTTTTGTACTTGAGTGGGGGCTTCAGGTTTCACTAAACATCTTTACATGTAGATGTAGTYTTTACATAGAGAAGAGATACAGAGCATGGAGGAGTTTGTTTTGAATCTGTTTAGCATCCTAGTGGAGCCTTTTCTTCATCAATCTGAGAAGAATAAAGCCATAGAGATTTGACATGGCAAACGTATCTATTTTTTTTCCTTTTAATGCTTGATCTTCATTCTGAGACAGACTCCTGATATAGGTAGACAGCATAATTATTGTTTGTGGATCTCAGTTTTGTGCAAAAGTGTACAAAGTATTGAGTGCACTATTTCCTGGTTTTGGAGATGATGATTCAGAAGGTGTCAAGGAAATAAGAAAAATGCTTAGTTTTCCATACTTTAACTCTTCTATTTTTTTAGAAAGTGCTACTGTATTCCCTAGGCAACTGCATTCACAGCCCATCCACACTGATGTACTTCTACGTGTGCTCAGCACTGGGCCCGAATCCCTGATCCTTCTCCAAGTAGCCTGGCCAGCACTAAGAAATAAAACTACCTGATTCTGTATTGTTTATCACCAAGCAAACAGCAGTATATAAAAGCTGGAGCTAAGGTCGGTAAGGCATATTAGTAACTTAAAGGTTACAAAAAAAAAAAAAAAAGTGTTGCATTCTGGTAACTTATCCCCAAACCAGCCATGTGTAAATTCCAGGAACTGACTAAGCTTCAGCCTAAAGGAAACTCAAGCAGTGTTTTGCTACTATGATGTCTTCAGTTGCAGTACAAGCATTTAAGTATACCCACCCCTGAACTACCACGCATGTATCCTTTCAGTTGGGATTTCTGTGCCATGAACTAGATCAGAGAGCTGATCCAGCTTAGAAGGGAATTGTCAAAGATATTTTTCTTTGAGCTGGCTGAGTTCTTTATCTGGACCATAGGCATCTGTGGGGTTGCAGAACCAAGGGGATAAGAGGGGAGAGGGCYATGCAGTGGTTTATGGCTTGGTGGGGGAAACCTTAAACCCCTATTGCTGCCAAGGCAATGCATTGTCAAACTGTGGCCTCACACRTTCCCTGGCATAGAAACACCCAGTCAGAGGATGCAAACTGCCTTAGCTCTCTCCTGCTCTGCAGCTGCGGGAATGTTTTCAGAGTGAGTATAGACATTACAGACTTGTGCTAGCCTTGGTACCGTTTACAACGAAGCCACAGTGATGTGGGGCTTTGGCATGAGGTGCARCTCCCCCTCCCCTCCAGGATTCTAGGTATTTACTTAGGCAGGCAGGTCTGAGCTGCTGTGGCTTCACCGCTCTTCTGGCGGGATTAGCTGGAGCACAGCTAGCTTGGAAGCTTCTCTGCATGCTGCTGTTAAGCCTCCCAAGCAGCTATGGATGTTGTGATGCTGCGAAAGTATGACACATGCATTTGAACCATTGTGTGGCCCTGGATTAGACACAGCTAATCTTTTTTTTTTTACTTAGAAGTTAATTTCTTTTTCCCTTCCTGCTTTCAAGTTAGATCTGTGACTTGATTTCATATTCCCAAAGAATGAATGTGGCACCCAGCAGGAAGGGTGTAGGCAACAAGGCAAGGGAACAGTGTTGCTGTGCTGTGTCTGAGTGCCAGTGAATTTGTGACTACCCGTAAATTTGTTAGACTCTTTCTTACCCCCAGCCAGGTGAARTTTGAGGCAGTGAGGGAGAAGAGCGGCTTAGAAGAGGGGAGGAACAGTAAAATAAAGAAAAGAAATAYTAAGTTTGAGAAAACTAAAAGAAAATGAGAAGGGGACAGAGATGAGGAAGGAGGTGAGAGAATGGAAGCAGTAAGCGAGGAAGGGGGTGGTGGAGCAGACTCATAGAAGCTGGAGCAAAGCAAGGCCAGGGAGGCCATTGCTGTCAGAACCAAAGGTGGAAGTAAATACTTGAGGTTTTTAGCAGAATGTGTGAATTGRTGATGAGCCTTTGTAGCCCCAGGTAGTTCACTGCACGTGAAGATTGTGCTAGCGCAGGAGAGGGGTACTGTAAGAGAAAGTCAGAGGGCCAGTGGTAGAAATAGCTACTCTTAGGGGCTGAGGGGGCTTGTTTCTGTAAGTCGCAACTGCTGCTCTTCTCTATGGGATGGGATCTCTTACAGGTTACTCAAAGCGGAGGAGAAAGGGGCCTGCTGGTGAGGTGAGAGAAGCATGACRCACGTGGAGTAGTGTCTTCAGTATCTCTCTCTGGTGTTCTCTCACTACAACGTGTTTGAGCCCMTCATCCTTGTATGCCTACCCTTTTTCCTTAGTTGACCCTTGTCAGCAATTGTCTGTTGTTCCTGTGTTTCATCTTTCTCTGGCTTTGATGGCTCRGTTACTGATGACTTACTGGCTGGCCCTAAAAGGAGAATAAGAACCCTCTTAGTGCTCGCCCTACCTGAGACCCTGGCTAAGAAACCAAGTGCTCTTGCTTGCGCCCAGCTGCTGTCTCCACTTGCCATCTACTGTCGCAGCACCCAGAGCAGCTGGCAGTGTCTGAGCAGGTGAGCTCCTGGCTCTCGTCTCCTTTTGCTCCCAGGTACAGCCTGAACAGCCTGTGCAGCGTTGTGCTGGGTTTGGGAGATCTGAATAACCTAGTTTCCCTAGCAACAGGGAAGAGTTTCCCTCTAACCGCAGAGATACAAGYCTACCTCTGTCGTTAGTGTTAAGACTTGCGTGGTGTATCTGGCTATACTTTACTTCTGTTGGAAAAAATGGTAGAATAAAAGCAAGAAGGTCCTTGTGCCTTGGAGATAATATCTCCACAGGTGGATTTTGGTGCTGTGTGCAGTAATAATAGAAAGAAGAGGGATTATAATTACTTCTAAGCTTTCTAACATGTGGAGGATCCCTGGAGGATACAGAAATAAAGTTTTAAATTCTGTGTGGAGCTTTCTGTGCACAGATCTCATGGCAGTCTGTGACGCTGATATATTCATTCCTTGTTGAGATGTATTATTTTTGGTTTTATGGATAGGGAGACAAAGTGATTCAAAGGTAGGCTGAATCTTATTGCAAAGCTAGGAATAAACCTCCTTTTCTGACCCCAAGTCCTCCACCTGCCCTTTCCTTCAGTTTCAGATAAAGGTTTTCCTGTGCAGTAGGAGACAGAACATGTTATGGAAGGTAGAAGTGTGAAGCAGGAGAAAGTGAGGAAAGTGAAAATACTGTGATTTCACTGCAAGCCTTTCTGCTAATACATTTTATCTGCATTCACTCCCCCATTGACAGAAGTGGGGCAAACTACAAATTTTGAAAGTGAGCATCGGGAGTGAAAGAAATATTCCTGCCCTAGTTTCTGCACAGCAGCAGGGTCTTGTTACTGCATGTGTTGTGCAGGAGAAACTGGTTTGGATCAGAGTAGTTTGAAGAAACCTCTGAAGGAAAAAGAACTCTAGTTTGATCAAAGGCATGAAGCCTACATAAGTGCCCAGAACTGATGTTCCTCCTTGGATAATGCCAGTGTTAAATTGTCAGTAATATCTTGCAGGCTTCTTGGGTTAGAAAGTTGCACAAGGGACAGCTGAATGGAAAACAGATATCTGCACTCCTCCACTAAAGTTATATGGTGTTGGGGGTTTTTTTTGGTGTGTTTTGGTGGTGTTTTGGTGTGGTTTTTTTTTTTAATATGGCATAGATAGTGCAGAGATGCAAGGAGACACTCATCCTCCTTCCTATTTATAATTCTGGTTTCTGGAGTTAAACAGTCCCTTAACCTTCTGGCCAAACAGAAGACCATCCATCTTTTGTGTGAGGAGGGTATTTACTTTTTCTTTTCAGTGTTTCCTTGCCTGTTTGGGTAGTGCAAGGTGGGGGCCATGCTGCCTTCTCTTCGGCATTCTTTTAGCCAAAGAGCTTTTGAAAATTCCAGCAGATTTGTTTAGCTTGCAGGTGTAGACGTTATCCAACTTTGGGGTATCTAAAAATTTCTTTTGTTCGTGACTGAGCATCCTTATTTCAGCAAGTCCCTTTCAAGCCTCCGTTTACCAAATCAACTTAATAGAGTGTCTTCTAACTGGTTGGGGAGCTCTAGAAACCTCTAACATCTAGACAAAAGTCCCTTCCAGAGAACATGTACCACCTTTTTTATTCCCCCCCCCCCCCTTTTTTTTTTTTTCATTCCTGTGGTCTTGCACAATCTAATGGGTCTTTTGAGGAACTCTGAGAGCTTGAGCACAAGCTAATAGCATGAGCGGGTGGGTGACATAAAACTCATTTAACTTGTTAAAATAATATTGCCATGGTCCTCTAGCAGCCTAAAGGCCTCATATACAGCTGTTATTTAGCTGGGTGGTATTTGGTACGAACCGAGACAGAGGCTGACTTCTACAGTGAGTTTATTGTTGGATTTTCAGTATATTGTTTGCGTAAATTCCCTAGACCAGCTCTCCCTCCTGAATAAGCCACATGGATCAAGTTTTATTCTGTTCCACACAAAGTTCACATCCTTTACTGGAATGAGTCATGCTTTAACTGAGTTTACTGAGAGGGAGGAAAGTGGGCTTTAAAATGTTACTCCTCCACCCTGCCTTAGTGATGTATAACAGGATTATTAGTATGCTTGGCAGCTGCTGCTTATTATTTTCGCAGAACCTGGATATTTGTGAAAACAAGTAAAAATTGGTTCTACTTGTGTTCAAGTGTGAATTTAATGCATAATTTTAAACTTACAAGACAAAAAAGCTATTCTTTTTTTTGTGGCTTTGTCTTCCATAAGGCTCGCCTGCTACTGTAGAAGTGGATCTAGCTTATCTCCCTGTGGTTATTTTTCAGTTTTGGGACAAGAGTGGCATTTTGTGGCTCGTAACTGAAAGAGGAGGAGGAACTCTACCGTTCTGTGTTCAGTGGCTCTTGCATGGCTGTTACTGTTACACACAGGACAGTTCTGGGCATCGAGAGTGCTTCACAGGCCCATGCAACTCGTGTGTAAGGTTGTCTCCAGCTTCCCTCAGGCAAGATGTATGTGATCCGGTGCCACTGTGCAGAAAACAAATTTTGGTCCTCTGGGTGTATTTCTTTGTGCAGAGAGGTAAAAGACCTTTTAACCTGTGGTAGAGGGAGCTGCTCAGTGTGTGTCCTTAATACAGATTTTTGCAGAAACAGTCTCTGTATGCAGCTACTAAAGATACCAGAACCAATTTTACTACTCATCTTTCTTGCAGAAGTTCATTGATATCTCATGCAATAATGGTTGATTTGACTCTTCATACCACCATCCTTTTTTGTTTGTTTTTTGGTTGGGTTTTTTTTGGGGGGTGGGGGATGGGGTGCAGGGAGGGTAGGAGGGAGCAAGGTGGTGGTTTGTTCATTTGTTTAAGGAGTTAGTCTCAAAATTGAGCAGGAGGGGCAGCCAGTAGAAGAGGGTCCCTTAGGATTTTATGGTTTGGCAGTAGGCTGGTTCACTTGACATATAAGACCTTTCTTTCCTAGTCCTCTGGTTCCTGAGAGGTCTGGAAGGAGTTGTGTTTCTCCCCTGAGCTGTGTATTATCTATGATTGCTAAACTGGCAGGGGCATCATCTGTTCTTGTTCTACAGAAAAAACAGGGTCTGTTACCCTAACCCACTGCATTCCTAAACCCAGACTGCATAACTTTTATGGAGCCTGCAAAAGGATTTATTTTGATGCTAATGCTTTTGAAGGAAAACTTGAGGGAAGAAGCTGTAATTAAAAGAACACCAATGTTAGATATTAGAAAGGATTTTACCTTTTAGGACTTAGAATGAGTGAAGTGAACGTTTGGTGACAACATGAGTTTAATTAAATTTACGCCTCCACTTGATCTATATTTAACTATCACTGACTCTGGCTTTACTGATAAGTAATCATAATAGCTGGGAGGCAGGCAGTGCCGTGGTTGACCAGCCTGTCTCCTGTCCAGCTTGACTCTGACCAGACAGATTTTTCTCCTGTGTTTTACAGATGCTTCATTCAGTGGCACACCGCCTAGCTATGCATATGATGCAGACCGTGCTGAAGAACAGAGGCGACATCATGATATGATGCCCTATATTGATGACTCGCCATCATCCTCACCACACCTCAGTTCCAAGAGTCGGGGCAGCCGAGACACCCTGTCTTCAGGGTCTCTGGAATCTACAAAATCAGTGAGTCCTTTCCTGCCTTTTTGGAGTCAGCAAAGCCTTGTAGGTTTGCAAGGGGTACGCTGCTTTAACAGGGAGCGAAGACAGGGACCACCAGCACCGTAGGACAGACTACCTGACATAATATAGCAGTGTCTGATTGATATTCTGTATTTTAAAGCTAAATTGAGGCTTCTAGCTGATGCTAAGCCTAAACTTCAGGGATGAGTGTTGTGTGTATGATTTTTAAGCCTCAGTTTTTCACCCTTTGTGAATTTTAGTGGAGAGAATTGGTGATTAATTGCTGTTGAGAGGGTCTCTAAATACCAGATATTTTAGAAAGGAGACTCTGGAACAAAACATCCTACATTGTGATGTTCATACATCTGTGCATGTGGGTTGTCATTGCCTTTCACAAGGAAGATAAGAGTTATTTTCAGGTAGGTTAAAGGCTTTGATAAAGCATTTGGAATATAAGATCCATTTCCTTCACTCTGTGAAAATGGAATAAGAGGAATTAAAACTGCCAGCTCTGAAGTATGGTGACTTTGGGTGGGAGATGGCCACTTCTTATAATGAATTTGACTATTCACAAAATAGCTATCTGTATAATCAGTTATGGTACATAAAAACTTCAGAAAGGACCACTTAGCCTGACCAGTTGTTTGATGTGGACCTTCAGGCTATCTTGCTTTATTTTTGCTTCAGGTTCAGTAGCATGGCTATAGCTTGGAACTTAAGGAATATTTCTGGTTTTGTTTCTACAGTAGTCTTGGTAGAGTGTCTGCTGCTTGCTTTGGTAAATAACTATTGACTCTGCTGTCTTCACAGTCAAAAATATCTTAGTTTCAGCTTGAATTAATCTGTTTGACTTTAAATCTTTATTTCTCTTTATCCTTTTGCTTCCTAGATTGTAGAGCACTTCAATCCCAAGTTGCTGTTTCCCTGAATATGTTTGTCATCTGCAAACTTTTGATTTTCCCAAGTCATTCATAAAAATGCTTAATAGCACAAAGACAACTCTCACTTCCTTCCTACTGTATTTCTAAGAAAGTGTAGCCAAACAACCTTGAATTCCCACATTGTAAATGACACTTCAAAATGTGTCATTTAAGTGGTTTAAGTTATGTGTTAGCTTCATATTTTTCTGTCCTATTAATTAAGATGTCGTGGGAGAAGATGATGGATATTTTACAGATACCAATGTACATGTAAATCAACACCATCACCTTTATCAGACAGTTTTATTTATCTTGCCTCAAAACGATTTCAAGAGTCTGACAAGTTCCACAAACCATTGCTACTTAGCATTCATTATATACATCCTTCTGTCACTCTTTATTGGTTAGTGCCATGTCATATGCTTCCTTACTTTTTCTAGGATGAATGTTAGATTAAGAAGCCTACTTGAGACAGTGGTGTTGTTGTTCTTGGTGGTGAGCAGTTGCATTGTGCATCGCCTGCTTTGTGTATTCTATTATTGTTGTTATTATTACTGTTCTACTTTGTTTTATTTCAATTATTAAACTGTTTTTATCTCAACCCATGAGTTTTCCTACCTGTCCCCTCCCGATTCTCTCCCCCATCCTACCGGAGGGCGGGAGTGAGCGGGCGGCTGCGTGGTGTTTAGTTGCTGGCTGGGGTTAAACCACGACAGCTGCTTATGCTTCAGTCTATTAATTCTGAGATGCTTTTTTATCTCTCAAGATGAGAATTCTTGTGATATGTAAGAGGCTTTTGAATGAAGAAATGATCATTAGTAAATTCAAAAGCTCCAAGAATGTTTTAATATTGGCTTGAGATTTCCAGGTTATGTTTCTCAGGATGAAGGAAGAATTGCTATGTGACTACATATGGCTGAGAGTTATCTTCAAAGAACCAGTTATCATAGTGCCTGTGACTGGAGGCCTGGAAGAGACACTGCCTAATATTTAATCTTGTTCTTTATTTGTTTGAATATTGCCTCATAAGCATGTAACAGTAGTTAATTTCAAAGTTACATTAATAATGCTAGAAGGCTGCCTTTTTAAAAATAACTTTTAACATAAATGGCTGCTTTCTTCTCTCTGACTGTAAAAAAGATGGTTTATGGCTTCCAAAAGAAAGAGGTGTCCTGATACAGTTTAGACTTTTAATTGTGAACCTCAACCGCTTCAGTTGATCCTGCCTGTAATTAGTCCCCAAATGACAACACCACCCATGAAGGACAGTCCATGACAAAGAGGAAGAGACTAATTTATATATGGTTGCAGTATTTCCCAAACAAGTTAAACTTTCTGTCATTGCGAGTTGTTACGTGGCTTTTACTGTAGTTGTGTTTTCAGCTGTAGTGGAAAAGACATCAGTAACAAAATTAAGTGTCAAACACACTGTGCTGAGCCAAGCACATAAAATATGTTGGACCAGAATTACCAGGACATGTCTTTTCTATTTTCTCTTTCGCTGCACTTGATTAGCAGAAAACATTTTTTGTTTACATGTGTTTGCTTTTATAGTTGTCTCCTTGCCTTTTTACTTCTTTCTTAGGTGCCTGCAATTACTTCTGAAAATTTTAGATTATCTTTATGACCAGAGTCTAGAAATCAACAGTTAACTGTATGTAGCAACACAACACAACACATGCACTATATACACCACTTTAGACAAAATACTAAGATTGTGAAGTCATTCAGAGTTAAGAAATTACTGTGGTTATCCAGCCTTGCCTTGTGCCTATAGCCTTGTCTTGAATCTTGATAACTTTCAACTATGCAATCATGTCCTATTTTTCCTATGGGGCTGCTGCATTGTTCAGTGAATGATACTCACTGGATTCCATATTTTATCTCTAGAGCTATGTGTACACCTTATTTATGGGACACTGTGCAAGCTCTGCTCTGAGTACAGAAGTACTCACTTCCTTTTGGCATGACCATTAACTCCAAATACAGTTGGAATGCTGCACAGGTCTTAATTGTCCTTGCAATGTTCCTTTGAGATAAGAGGATGGCATGTTCACTAACCCCAGGTAATCAAGGCAGACAGATTATAGGAAAGGCATCTGCTGATTTTGGGTGCTTAATGTGAGATGCGTAATGTTCTGCAAAACCAAGTTCTGACTTTTAATGCAGTTTTCTTCACATTTGAAGTAAAATCCCTTTAATTCCACTTGCAACCAAGAGTTAACAACACTGCAGTCAGACACCCAGAAAATGGAAAACATGGCAAACAATTTTTTTTTTTTTTAATGTAATTCTAATTTGCTTAGCATCACACAGACATAGCAGCATTCTGGTGTGATGTTCATCTGCCTTATCCGTGAGACCAGCCTTCCTCTTGGAGACTGGGTTGTTGCTATCTGGATATTGAGGGCATTTTGCTTTGACTTATTTTGTGGACTTGCTCTGGGCTTTGTATTTTTCTGCCAAGTGTTTGACTAAGTCTTTCATTCTCCTTATAGCGGCTATAGCCTTTGGTTGGATAGCGCATCAGGGTTCTACCTGGTTWACCCAGCCACCCTAGAGAAAGTGCAGAGCGGCAAAAGCAGTGTCCCTCTCTAAAAAAGGAATGAAGGGATACCTCCTGGACTACTGGTGGGGGGGCTTCATGTTGTTCCCTCGGTGTGTAGGGTGACCAGCTCCCAGCACCTCATGTTCGGTGTTCCAGGAAGTGAGGGCTGCAGTTGACTTCCAGAAGACTTGTGGTGTTCTACCCTTGTCGTCTGGGATCTGTTTTCCAATCCCCCCTACTACCTGCATCATATAAGCAGACTAAAAGACGCTGGCTGGTCTGCCTCCAAACTGTACCACTTCGGCCACCTCTTATGTAGTCATATTCCACCTGCTATGTGTCCATTGCACAGACATCTGTTGCTGTCCAAGGAGGGTGACAAGAGGTGCACGATCATTAGTTTTGTCTGTGACCCAGAAAGGACATAATCAACATGGGTGTTTGTAGTGTGGATCTCGGCATCCCCTGACTCGCCGTTTTTGTGGTAAGGAGGCCTTAACAAATGTTTGCATTGAGCAAGCTGGGTCGTACCCCTTCTTCTGGCTCTTCCAGGTTCTCGTGCTGAGCTGCTGATGCGTGTCCTGGCAGAAAGCCAGTGCTTTTGCCAAACTTCGTTGCTCTGAAGCAAGCCTACAGGGAAAAAGGACAAAGGAGAAATAGGTTCCACTAATGCTTAAGTTGTTTGTTTATTTAACTTGGGAAGTGATTTAATTTTCCTGAACCTTGCTTTCTGTAACAGTTGAACTGTTGTGATTGAACTTTCCAAAAATTCTGGAAACTTGTCTTGGAAAATGTCAGCCCATATATTTGCCAAATGAGACAGTGCTGGTAGCTTCAGCAGGTGTCAGACGGTATTTGTAATAGGTAGTGGTAATTCACTCCCAGGAAGAGGGAGAATGTGTCTGTCTTCTCCATATAGCTAGGGTGAAAAGTGGAGAAGATACCTGGATAGAGTTAGAGGAGGACAGAGGGAGAGCTTGCTACAGTATTCTTGGGCACAGGAAAGTGTTGGGACAGCTGGAAAGTTAGTGACTGACACCCTTCACTAGAGAAGAGTTATTGCCCAGAGTTTTGGAGTGGGTAGCTTGCAGCTTGGAGGCTAAAGAGACTGAGAGAGGAAAGGAAGCTTCAGTCATCGTGATCCTATTGCTGCTAGTCACATAGGGAGAGATCACAGTGATGGGAGGAGTAGAAGTGAGAAAGACCTTTCAAGACCTGCTCGCCAACAAAGCCAGGCTCAAAGATGTGTGCGGCGCTGGGGGTGTGGGGCTCTGGAGGTGGGCGCCGGGCAGCCAGTGGAAAGCCAAAGCTGGTTCCACCCTCCGAGAAAATGAGGGGAGTCACTTTTCTAGAGTTTAGMAGATGAGTTTTTTGCCAAAATAGATCTCTCCAATTCCTATCTATCACGCCCAGAGAGGCAGAAGTGCTAAAGCTGAGTGACTAACTCCTACTTTCTGTTCTGTCTGGAGGGGAAATTGGCTGGTACTTCGAGGTTTCCAGGTAGAATTTCTYTTCCCTCTTCTGCTGTGCAGTCCATGGTTGGCACAGCGTTGGCAGCCATTGCCAGTCCTCAGACCAGATTCTTTTGTTATCACGATCTGCCAGCTGTGCGGAAAGCAGGGCTGTGSCAGAGCAGGTTGTGGACTTTTCTCCCAGCTTGGTCCCAAGGAGATCCAGAAAATTTGACCTCTGAAGCTACATCARTAAGTGGGATTACTGCTCTGCTTGGTACTACTGTTGCTAGCTTGTCCTTCCCTCTCCAGCATTTCCAAATCCTTCTCCTTTCTTCATCTCAGTATTTGGTTTTGTTTGTTTGTTTTGTTTTACTGTCACTTTCCTCTCGCCACCCCCGACAGATTCAACTTTTCCTTTTTATTCTCCAACTCTTTGCTCCTTAAGGGCTCTCTGCCTTGATGTACAGCCCTTCCTGAGGAGAGCTGGCACACCAGTACTGATGTTATAAATAATGTTGGCTCCTCTCCCTGCTCCTTCCCCTCCCTGCATGGAGCATGATTGGCTTGATTACAGAATTTGCCCTGTTTAATATCACCAAGACAATAAGACACCTCCAGCCTGTGTAGCAGAAGCTTTCAAAGATATTTACACTTTAAAAATGGAAATGAATAGTTTTTTCTCTTTTGTAGGCTGTTAGCTTCTCTATGAGATTCAGAGCTATCCTTACGGGAAACCTCTCCTTTGAACACATTCATTGCGCAGCATATGAACACGCTGTACCAAAGGAAGGTCTGAGAGTTAAAGTGCCTTTTATACGCCCACTTTGAATCATTGATTCTCTTTACAGAGCTGTGCCGGCAGCAACCACTTTGCAAAGTCTTACGTGTTGTGGTTTCTAGATTCTTAATCTGCATTCTTCTAACATTTGCAAGAAAACAATTACTGCTGTTAATTTAAACAACCACCAGAAAGCCCCAAGTTCTTTAAACAGAGTCAGGAAGAGCTGAATCTGTCTAATCCTTGGAGCTGGTGAATCTCAGGCTTGCAGTAATTGAATACAACATGCAATGCCAACCTGGTTAGTAAACTAAAGAACTTAGGCTGACAAGCTGTAAACACATTCAAAACAGCCAAGGCTTGGGGCCAGTGTATGCACRCTCTCTAATATCTACAGTGCTTCTGACCACTCTGATTGACCTTGGTTCAGGTCGCAAGATTGCACTTATGGCTGTGACTCAATCTTTTGGTTTTTAAGTCTTTGGAGTAGCAAGAAGCACCACCCAGTTGAGAAGAAAACACCAGAACCTTTTAGGCATGAGATACCTGTGAAACTTCCTTTATACTGCTTTCCACCTTCCTTTTTGTTTTCTTTTCTTTTTTTAAACATAGTTCATGAGGAGTGGGAGTGGAGCACTGATTTCTTGCTTGCTTGTTCCGAACTGGCTGGGTGTTGGGTCCTCGCAGCTCCCATGGCAGACAGACAGGAATGCTCTGGCTGCTGCCCCACAATAGTCTTGTAAGATAGATTTATTCTGAAACGTGTGGGTAGAGAGATAGCCAAAGCATGGAAGGGCAATGGAGAAAGGCTAGAAATGGATGCTGGCATCAAGGCGGTAGGGACAGAGTCAGAACATGAAATACTAGTCAGACTTGTACAATTAAAACAACAGGCTAACCAGGCTGGGTAGGAGGCCTGGGATGGACTGCTGACCACCTGGCACTCCCTGCTGCGTGGCTGGAGTTTGCCAATACAGGCTGCTCCCACATCCTGCTGGGAACATCCCATCTGCACTTCGGTTAATAGGTGTATTTTCCCCTAGCTAGTGTGGCCTGGTAGATGTCTTGCCAGCTCCTCCCCTTGCCACAAGCAGCTCAAAGATTTCTGACGGCTTCCTTCTTGCCAGGCTTGGGGAAAGGAGTCCTCAGCCTTGGCAGGACTCCCTGAAACAGCGGGGAGCTTGATACCTACGCCCAGGATGTTTCCTCTCTTAACTGCCCTCCCGCCTGGAGTGCAGAAACAGAGCAGTCAGCGAGGCTGTTGTGGTCACAGAGTTGCTCTTTGTTTCGCTTTTTTGTCAGATATGGGCAAAGCAGAAAATGCCCTTGGCACTGGGTGCGTCACATCTTGGCGTGCTGCAAGGGGAGAGTGGAAGGACAGACTTGCAGCATCTCTGCCTGCTAATTGCTCTGTCTTGTTTTGGGTGAGCAGGTGAGCCTGTTTCCAATTCTGTAAGTGAGGAATGTTGTAATCCCAAATAATAAATTTGCTCCTCTTCTTCCTGATGTTGGCACCAGCTCCCAGTGAATTTCTCAGTCCTGGAGTACGTTTCATAACAAGTGTGCCTTAAAAAGCACCCTGAGGCTGAAGAAGCACCGGGGCTGTTTTCCAGACGTTCATCTAGCAGCAAGAGCTGCTGCTGAGCGCGGCCCCAGATGACATTGTCGGAAAAGGCCTCCCTCAGCAGGAGGCTCGTGTTGGGGCAGGGGCTCTCGGGAGGACGTACCCAGTGCAGACGGCAGCGCCSGGGCGTCCCGTTGATCCCTGACACAGCGGGAACAGCAGGAGCTCGGCTTTTCACATAGGAGGAATCTGTACGTAAATCTGAGGTAGCGCATTGGAAACCTTGTAATGTGCTATGTGATTGTTGGATAAACTCCCCGGAGGGTTTCTTCAGCAACTGCTGGAGCTTAAAGCAGCCAGGCCCTGCCCTGTCTGGCTGCATCTGAGGGCTAGAKTTTTGCAAGCATCACGCCTGGAAAATGCTTCTATTAAAAAGGGTTAGGACAATACCGTAGACTTTGCAAAGTGACCTTGAGGTAATGACCAGGAAGGAAGGCCTCTAGTGTGTCCTGGGAGATGTTTGTSTCTCTGAAAGCACATCTCTTTTGGAGAGAGGAAATTAACATTCAGGCAGAAAATGCTGTCTCTGTCAGCTGACGGTGCCCAGCAAGAACTGGCTTGTAAATTAAAGCTTTTATTTGTGAAGAGGAAAACTGTTCTCAGTGCTATAAGGAAAACTGTTGTGCCACTGTCGTGATGGGGAAGTTTGAATAATTTAAATAATTTGTCATTGTGTGCTGCTCTTTACAGATGTTACAAACATACCCAGCTGGTTTTCAAATCCTCACCTCCTCCAAGAGAACCTCCTAAAGCTAATAATAGTGCTGTGTCAATATTGACCAGTTACCTCATCCTCAGCAGTGGGGACTTCGGAGCACTGTTTTTCTCAATGCTTCTTTGTGAAGCTGCATTTTTCTTTTGTAAGTGTTGTAAGAAATCTTTGGAAACCAAGAGGTATTGTGTTTTCCTTCCACCGGGACTGCTGGGAGCTTCACGCAGACAGCTAAGCCTCTGCCTCTTTGGAAGAAGGCAATCTTTGTTAAACATCTTGGGGCTGTCTGTCTTGGTTACGTGTATGTACCGTGCCTTACAAAATGGTCYGTGAGGTGGACATCCAGGCACTACCGGTACAGAAATCATAAGGAACGGTCATAATGTTGTTGCACGTTTCTGATTGAGCTGTAGCAGGCAGCCGCACGGGTGCTCTGTAGGTGCACAGAATCTGTTGCAGCATTCATTTTACCATGTAGTTTTTCTGGTGTTTTTCTGAAATCCKCTGAATGCGACTGCTGAATTACAAATTCCTAGCTTCTTTGAGATGCCCTTTCAAGATTTTAAAAGGCACTGTGGTTCTTACTGAACCTCACTGGAGGGTGGGATGCAAAGACAAGTTCTTCTTTCCATGTAGTACCTGACGTGTGTGTAAATTTTACTCATGTCCTTAGAACAGCTTCTRTCTGCTACTTTTATTTAAGAGGTGATGGTGGTATTTGACACCTCACAAATTTTTTATAAAGTAGTTGCTGCAAGGTCTTTTAGCCTAGCAAATAGCTTGTGAAATTTAATGAAAGTGTTCAGAAATCAGGATGGTTATTGATGAGACTGAATCCAGAAATATCTGGGAGCGTGAGGATCCGTTTCTTTCTTCGTGTGGTGCGTAGGCTCAAAGTCACACTCATAATGTGATAGTTACTGTAAGCTTACCTGTAGCCAAGATACCTTCCCTCCACAATGAACCTCATATATACATCTGCAGGGTTCAAAGCACAGACCCTAAACTAAATGGAGCTTTTCTTTGTCAGCTATAGAAGGGCTTTATGTTCAGCCAATCCTCCTGCTGCTGAAATCAATAGCTGAAGATTCCTCTGGTTATTAACAGGAGTAGGATGGAGCCCTAAACAACCTACCCAGAGCCCTTGAAAGGTATCTACCCTTTCAGATCCAACTACTGACTCTATTCTCGGAGACATTTAACAACATAAAAAGGTTGCAAGAATTGTAAAAAGCCATTTCTGTGAATGACAGAAATAAAAAGAACTGGAAATAAGATTGTGTAAAAGGGGGGTGTTTCTCATTATTTGTAACCTTCATTGTTTGGCCACATTTTCTTCAGAGTTTATGGAAATATTCAATTTCACTTTATCAGGTTAAACGTTTTTCAGGTAACAGTTTTGAGAGGAAGGGTAGTTGAAATTCAACAGAGGGGATTACTGCTTCTCCTAACACTTGATGTTAGTCTTCCCTTGATGTGTGCATTTGCCCATGAATGTATTTATTTTCTTCTTCTCTTTCTTCAGTTGTTTTGGTTAAGAACTCCTTCATGGAATCCCAATAAGAAAATCAGCGTGTGCATTCCAAGCAGTGCTGATTATTCCATCCGCTAACTAAAAATAGACATTGTGCAAACTGGCGCTGAAAAATAATTTAATGAATAGTAGAGAGTGGGAGAAAGAACAGCCATCTTAACAGCAATGTCAGGCTGTAACTGCTGTATATTCATGCACATCTGTGTAGATGCAGGGGAAGTGATCCTGTCTGCACAGAGAAACATGGCTTTGGAGTTAGATCATGGAGAACTCTCGTGGGAGGAGGGCATGAATTGCACATAACCAAGGCTCCCTAAGATTTGTTTAGGAGGATAAATTCTGAATGTGTAAGTTCTGTGTTTTGAATTTTGTGAAGAATCCGGGTACCTAATTGAGGCACCAAAGTTGGATGACCAAAGCTAACACCTGTAAATAATCTAAGTGACATCAGTTGCTGGTAAATAAAAATTTCTTTAATGTTTTATGTTTGCGTGTTTCTAGAAACAGGACACTGAGCACAGGTGGGTTTTTTGTTTGGTTGATTTTTCTTTTTAGTCTGAAAGTAAACAAAAAACCCAAGTATGCTATGGTCAGCTAAAGGATACCTTTTACTCTCCATCCTCATTCCTGTTTTTTTCTTTCTCCCCCACCCTCTTTTTTTTTTATTTGTTTTTTYCTTTTTCATTTTTTTCTCCTAAACAACTTCTTTGTAGAGTGAGCCAGACCTGGAGAAAGGCCTGGAGATGAGAAAATGGGTCTTGTCAGGAATCCTAGCCAGTGAGGAGACCTACCTGAGTCACCTGGAGGCTCTGCTGCTGGTAAGCGCTGGTGGCAGGTACCATTTCAAACACCACTACTTGAATTTTCACTGCTGCTTCCATCCAAAGTTTCCCAGAACTTCACATACCGTGGTTACAAGTTGCSGGGTGTAAAGGGTACTTGTTACTCCTCTTCTCCAGTAGAGAGAGAGAGGCTTAAAGAAAGGACTGGATATGGCACAACCAGGGAGTTATTAGTGTGGTAGTATCCAGGAGCCTTTCAGCGCTGTGCTATTTATTAGACACATTGCTGTACAGTTGGACAGAGATTAAGGAAATGGAGTGCAAAGGGATTTTAATTGCAYCATTAATATCCTGGGAAAATCCACCTACCAGGGGTGGCTGATCCCCATGAGAGAATTTGTTAATGTCTAGCTTTCAGGAGTTGTGTGAATGCAAATATCACTTATTAATAGGATGAAAAACAACTCTCTGGAGGGATGTGTTGTTACGTGGCAAGGGTGAATGTACTTGGTTTGCATGATAACGATTTCCTTCATTCCTCATTTCAGCCTATGAAGCCTTTGAAAGCAGCTGCCACCACCTCTCAGCCTGTGCTGACTAGTCAGCAGATTGAGACAATATTCTTCAAAGTGCCTGAGCTCTACGAGATCCACAAAGAATTCTACGATGGGCTCTTTCCCCGAGTGCAGCAGTGGAGTCATCAGCAACGTGTAGGGGACCTCTTCCAAAAGTTGGTGAGTCAGCTGCCATCACCAAAGCTTCTGTTACCTCTCACTCATCTCACAGGTGCTGGTACAATTCCCTTTGGTGACTACGCATAGACCAAAGGGATGAAAGCCCAYAGCTGGATTAGACGAGAGGCTTCTAGCTTTGCCTCACTGCAGTGAAGGGCTTATAGCAAAAGTGGCTGTTTCACTGTCTTTGATTAAAGACTCCAGCAAGCTATGCTACTAATACAAATACAATTTCACAGAAATGTTGAATCTCCAGGTGTCYGCAGTGTTGTCAGACCATTTGCTTTAGAGGAAGATGGGAGAATGGCGGTGTTAAAAAGGGCGCTTTTTAACACCGACAGCGAAGTGTTTCTCATTATTGCTGAGCTCCCTCACACATATTTCCTTCTCTCTGTGGTGCTTTGCTCTATCTTGTKCTGATTTTCTCTGTTTTATGGTCATGACCTTTGGCTTTGCTTTTCTACCACCATTCTGGCCTTGATATTCCTCTTGCTGCTATGCTGATGCAGCCAACCTGCTGCTGAGAATCTCCAAGCAACCTCAACAAAATTCTCTGAGTGCAGAACAGGACAAAGACATATACAGCATATTCCTGAGGCTGAATTAAAATTGCTGAGTTTCTGAGCCAGATGACAAATTGTTTGCATTCTAGGAGATTCCTTTGGCCCCCTTAGCCTCTCCCCTAGCATGTGCAGAGAGCAAAGGATTAAAGGAGCTGTTTTTTCTTTTTTAGAAAAGAAAGGAATCTCTGCATTCCTGAGGTGCCTCTGATTCTCAGGGTAGGAGTGACATTCCAGTGAGGGGTTTTATTGGATGGGGAGTGCGCTTTACCAGGGTCACTCAATTGTTAGCAGCTGTGTAGCCCAGCACCAGCCCCGTCCCCTATGGAGCAGGGGGGAGATGGGCCTGGAAGACGATGTTTTCCATGCACGCCAGCAGCTCGAGATCARAACATGGGAATCTGCTTTTCACTGCCAGCGTGTTTTAGCCAGGAGGGGTCAAGTTGGTGCCTTGGTGGGTAGTTCATGGTATGCAATTTCAGCAACTGGTTTAAGAAGACAAAGCCACCTGCTGCTGGTTGCTGAAGCACAGATACGAAGGCTGCTGAAAGTGGAGGCCTCATAAACTGTATTGCAAGTGTAGTGCAGCAATGAAGATAGCGCTAATTGMAGAGGACCTAGTTCTTTACAGCTGCTGGCTGTCGAGCAAGCTTTGACTCACCGTACAGCTACTTAGGCCTTTGTTTAAGACCATTTCTTGCTGGTRGTGATCACAGGTCCAGGAGTTAAGCCCTTCTGGCACTCTATTTTTATGTTCCCCTGATTTTTGTGCATTTGTAACAGAATTGTTGATTTTGTTGGATTAGTATTGGAAGCAAAGGAACAAATTACCATAGTGCAGGAAGCTTTGAGCTAGCTTAGCAGTTTCAGTTTCTGGTGGTTTGGTACAGTATTAGTGGGAATTGCGAACCCTTTGCTAGATGAGATAAAGCTAATAATTCTTGGCAGGCAGCGGGAAGCAGCTAGATGAGAGAGACGGCAAGAACATCAGGCATTACAAGACATCTATACAGGATATACATCATATCTTTTGCAGCAGACTGTTTACTTGTGGTCATGTCATGCAATCTGATGATAAACACTGAAATCCTTGTTATTATCCTGRGGTCCCTGGGGACATTAATTTTCTTTAATATCACACAAAACAAAGCACCGTAGATTGAAGTTATAGATAGTGCATGCAAGGAGTTTTAGAATTTCATGTGGTCTGGCACAAAGTACGATCCATTTGCAACATCAGTGACTGTTATTCCACCTTTTTCCTGTTGAAACTAAGGAAAAGAAAAAAAAAGATGCTAGGCATGTGGGAGTGAAATATGCTTCTCATTTTTGGGGAATATTTGTACGTGTTTTTATAACTAGAAAGGAAACACTTTAGAACTGTTTTTAGAAATGAAGAAATATTTAGCAAATATTATCACTGGTGGTTTTCAGGAACGGAAAAAATTTTAACCAAAAGCTAATTATTTCTACCAAAGCATGTTTAATTTTCAGTGTGTTCTTTTTAATTGAAAAAGAGAAAACTTCAACCAACATGAAAACTCTGTGTGAGCATTATTGCTTTRATTGGAAGCTCAGTTTTTAATGAAAAAGATGTTTTCGTGACAGCATGTTTAGAGGAGGAAAACAAAAACTTAGAAAGACTGTTCAGGAGTAGCAGGAAATGAAAGAGCCACACAGGAATGGAGAAACTTTAAAGCTCTGCCATGTTAGCTGGCATCATCCAAACTCAAATGTCATAAGCCCTGCAAATGATCAGTAATTCTGACAGCAGCTTCTTCACAGAATTGTGCAATACAGATTTTAGTCTCTCTACACTGCTGGKGCCAGGTCATCCCTGGCATAAGTGAGCACAGTTTCCTTCAGCTTCACTCATACCCRTGTTATTTTGTATGAGGGTTGAGAGTGGTTCCTGATCTTTCGGTAAAATGTGCCCTACGAAATAGCTCACTGTTTCTTAGCCTCTGTTAGCTAAAGAAATTTGTGCAGGGAATGTTCTCCTGAGAGTGGCTTTTTGTTTTTCATCGTGCCTTGCACAAAGCTCCATAGAGAGTGGGGAACACAATGATTATGAGAGAGCAGGAGAGGAAAAGAGCACAGTCTGTGGGAAAGTTAACTGCTCTGCCTGGTGCACATCTTGGGCAGAAGTRTCAGGGAAGTTGCAGAAATAATAAGGTAAGTGCAAGCTCTTCTGATAACAAACTTCTCTTTAATGGAGCCCTTTCCAGCGCTCCACGTGTTGGCTCGTTACTGACCATGCACTTGCAAGCATGTTCAAGCTGCTGAGGAGTTCACGGCACAGCCTGTGCAGCTCCGCAATACAAAACCAGCTCTGCAATCCAGACAAGCTTGGAAGCTACCCAGGGATTTCCTGAGCTGGATCTTATGTTCTCTGGCATGAATATGGCTGCAATTCCTAAGTCAGCGAACGGGATCAGTGCTAAGACTCAAGTGATAATAAAGGCTTATTACTGCACTCTGAGGCCTGTTCCATCTTCTGGACCAATTGCATATTCCTTCTGCTGGAAAAAACTGCAATTTTCTGTCACCTAGTGCTGCAGTTACTGCCTTCCAAACAGATTGTGCTCTGGATCTCTCTTCTGTATTTTCAGCACTCTGCTGCCCTTATAACGATGTCCACTAATGCAGATATGGATTAATATCTGGGTTTGATTTAGCGTGTCCATCTTGCAAAAGCCAACAAGTAGCTTACTGGGGTCACATTTGTGCTGTTGGGCTGAATCATTCCTGTCTGATTCATATTTTGTGGCAAATAGCCAGCAGCTCCAGTTACATCAATGAGCTAAAATATTAATAGATACTAATCTGGCAGTTCAGAAGGGAAAAATAGATGGCGGTAATAAGTATGTGTCATTCTCGCAGGCTTCCACATCCTTCACAAGTGAACTTTTTCAGCGTAGATGTAACTGGGTGCATGGGAGCCCCTGTGCTGGTTAAGCAAAGCTGACAGCTCACCATTCCCTGCAATTCTTTGGCATGAAGGAACATGACCTGATCATTAGATACTGAGGCTGGCCATCCCAAACTGTCTTCTTCCCCAGAGTTTATTTTATTTTGTTTTGCTTCCTGCAGGCCAGCCAGCTGGGAGTGTACCGGGCCTTTGTGGATAACTATGAAGTTGCTATGGAGACAGCAGAGAAATGCTGCCAAGCCAATGCTCAGTTTGCTGAAATCTCTGAGGTAATGTCACGGTATTCAGACACACGAGCTGTCTGGATCTGACTAATACCCTGCGATGTCACGCCTGCCTGTCCTCCAAGTATCTTTGCAGCCCTGCCTTCTGGAGGAGTTGTGAGCTCCCGTAGACTCACTGCTTCAGCTCATGTTCTTACAGTGATTTATGCTTTGGGCTAATAGAGGTTATCACATAGACAGCCTTTATGTGCTGTCCCCACCCAGGGAATCTTGTAAAAACTGGCATTGCTTTGAACTTCTCAGCTCTGTGCCACCTTCATGCATTTCTGGAAGGGAAAGCTGTATTTGAGTTGCTCGAATATTTCTATTGCTAATGATGATGTTGACTGTGGTGTAAAAAGCCATCCTTAATGGCTTGCATTATGGCTGTCAGTGGAATTGCGGGTTTCACTGGCATGGAGAAGAGGAGAGGGTAGCTCTCTGTTTAAAAATGCCTGGGTGTCAACCRTAATCTATAGTATTATTCATTGGGCTGCTCTGATTTCTCCTCTTTAGGAGGAATACCTTGTGTCAAAGCATTTTGAATACTTTTTCAGGCTTCCCAGGCCACCAGCTTTGCCTGCAGTGCATGGTCTCATTGACYCTTTTTATTGCGGTGATTGTATCTTGAAGAACTCAGTTGCAAAGAAAACCTGAATGTCTTATGTGTGTCCTTAAAAACAAGCAGATAAATAATCAGAGCTGAATAATACTGGGGGCGTTTATTGCTCTGAAAAAACTCCTGAGTACAGTCAATATTGCATGTCCCTTTAGATTTTTATGATAAAGAGGTAAAATACAACATGTTCTCTCTGTGAAATGAGGGAAGCTAGGCTTGCCTTTTGGGACCTGCTGTACTACTCACCAGAGTGCAAATGTCTTCTACTCTCTCCTTTCCTGAGGATTTCCATCAGGTTCTGGTCCTTTGCCTGACCACTTCTGTGCTCTAGTGGTCTCAACTCRTTAGTAAAGTAGCTTCCCCTGTGCTTACTTTTCTTTCAGTACTAAAATGGATTTCATGGACTTCCCAATTTATTGAGAGTAATATGTATAGATAGTATAACGGTAGTCCCTRGAAGACAGAATAGAGATTAAGGCTGCGGGGTCCTGGGCTCTGTGCAAATGTGATCCCTTGGTTTTGCTGTTTTCTGAAGGATAATTCTGAAATCATGCTAGTATCTACTGTATTTGGAATTATGGTGATGATACTTTTGCATTTGTGTCCTGGTGARGATTTCAGAGCTCAGCACATTAATGCATGTGGCTTCACAGTCCATGTGCAAGGAGAAGAGTCACAGRCATTGTTCCTTTTCTGCCAGGAAAGAGAGCTGACTTGTCCAAAGTCACCCAGCTCTCAATACAGGTATAAGGAAGTATAACCTGGGGGTACCGAAGCCCAATCCTGTACTTTATTGGTGGTACACACATGCTGTGACAAGGTTGCATTCTTATGGACATGTCTTTCTTCTGCAAGTGATTTAAAAACTCCACCACCATCCCTGTCACTATAGGTGGTTCCCTGCTTTGCTGCATCTCCATTGACATGCACTCCTAAGAAAATTGCTTAATATTTGAGATGTGTGGGTGCCTGTGACATGGCAATGGTGGATTTTCCAAGRAGGAAAGCACACTTTTCCTTCACTGATTTGAACTGTGATAGGGCTGTCTTCTGTTCACACTTAGGCCCTCCCTTGGAGGAGCAGATAGTCTCTTACATTCCCATGTGATATTTCAAGGTGATTGACTGTCTGCTACATGGGTTTTCTTTTTCTTTTAGAATCTAAAGGCTAGAAGCACAAAGGAATCTAAAGATCAGACGACGAAAAATTCCTTGGAAAGTGAGTGATCCATGCAGGGGAGRCTGTGGTTTGTCAGGACTGTGTGGAGGCTGTTGCCAAACCTCCGCTCRCCCTTTTTCTTTTTAAATGCTGGAAGGTTATGGGGTCTCTGCTGGCTCTACCTGGGAAATCAGTTCCCTTTTGCTAAGTAGCAGAGCTCATGCATAGTAAGCTGCATGCATCCGTGGGGAAGCCCCTGCCCAGCTTAAAACCTCATCAGTCCCTTTGGGCAAAACCAGGCCAACCAAAGGACTGCTGTGATTTTAAGAGAACATCTGCTACCCAGTGATAGCACAAACTCAGTCCTAGCAGTTATATGGGTTTTGCCCTGTGGTAGCATCTAGAGAGCCTGGTCAAGATCAGGTTCCATGGTGCTTTAAGTAGAAGACACCCATGTTATAAGAAGCTTCCATACTCACTAATATAAGAGCCAGTCCCCTTCCTGTTCTGGCCTATTATCAGGATTTGGAAGCACTCAACACGTCTTGCTGAACTCCAGAAGGAGGGATGYACTGCCAACCTTTCAGGGACCTCCTTGGCAACTTTAAGAGTGCGAGGCCCGATTCTGACCTGTGGGAGCAGGCARGTTGCCAGGGAATTGTCGGAAGTGTGCCGTGCTGTGTGCAGTTGTTCTGTACTGTCCTGTGTGCTCCTCATCCAGCGTCTGGCAGGGCRTGCTCAAAAGTGGGCGTCTGTTTGCTGTGGGGCGTGTTTATTTCCTCTGTGTGCTTTATTGGCTGTGCAGCACATTAGCCTTAGAGAAGGGAATTTTCCAGTAGCTYGTTGGTTAATAAACCTGTGCCTGTACATGCAGTTGCATTGGACAAGTTGCTCTGTAGGGGCTGTATTTAGGTACCTCTTCCTTACGTTCCTGCTGCGTTTTTTTTTCACAGCTCTATTATACAAGCCGGTGGATCGAGTGACTCGCAGCACACTTGTCCTGCATGTAAGTATCTGTAGGGTGGTTTTCAAACTTTAGGCCCCTTTCCTGTTCGCGCTTCACATTTTCCATGGAGCTGCAGGACTGCAAAAATAAACCTGTTGTGCTGCCTAAAAGCCTCTTAGACTAAGGGGAGGGAGTCCATAGGTAGGACCCTGCTACCTCTTCAGTGGTGTTATCAAGAAGTGGAGAGTATTATGCTCTTCCTCTAGAGATAAAACCTTGCTCTAATCCGTAAGAAGAAGCTGGAGCATCTTGTCCTACAGCTCTAGTTAGGGGCCCTCAGACCCTTCTGCTTTCCAGTGCTGCTCATGGTTCTGTTCTTTGTGTTCCTGGTGTCAGGATTTGCTCAAGCACACTCCAGTGAGCCACCCTGATCATCCACTCCTGCAGGATGCTCTGCGGATCTCGCAGAACTTCCTCTCCAGCATYAATGAGGAGATCACTCCTCGTCGGCAGTCCATGACTGTAAAGAAGGGGGAGGTGAGTCTTTGCTTTYGTTATTTTCTCAGTTTCTACATGCTGGTTGTGCCTTTTCTGTAGAGCGGACTAGGAAGTTAACACTATTAATTCGTTTGTTGCTAAGATACAGTTTATGCAGTGTCCTTATTCTCTAATGGATGTGGTACAGCTTCTCTCTGTTTTCTGTTCGGAAAACAGTTTGGAAACCCAGAGGAAAAGGATGATTAGAGTTTTGTYCTTAGCATTGTTATAATCATTTGTCATGCATAATTTCTATGATGCATATTACTGTGTGCTAAATAGATTTGTATTTTACCTGCAAATTGAAACCAAACAGGAAGCCTGGGAGGAGAAAAAGGCGAGGAAACATCAGAAATCATAAAAGATTAGGAAAAGCTGTTTTCCAGAATCTTCATTCTTGCCATAAAACTCATTTTTTGCATCCTCATTTCTAAAGAASACTGTTGTAAATGGGATTAGGAAGCAAAACAAATGGAATGGGTTGGGAAAGCTAAGAGAGGTGATTGACTCCTAGGGGTGTAGTAGAACTCTTCTCAGCTCTGCTARGAGCTGGACTACACCCAAAAAGTTCTAAGATGTGCAGTTCCTTTAGAATCATAGAATCATTAAGGTTGGAAAAGACCTCTAAGATCATCGAGTCCAACCATCAACCCAGTACCCATGCCCACTAAACCATGTCCCGAAGCACCTCATCCACACGTTTTTTGAACACCTCCAGGGATGGTGACTCCACCACTTCCCTGGGCAGCCTGTTAATATTTACCTGCATGCAATGTTGTGCAAGGAGAGCATGGAGCTACACAGCGGTAAAGTCCTGCATGCCTCAATGGGCTTGATTCATCTGCTTCGTAATTTCATTAGAAAGCAGTTCAGTCCTTCCTGATGAGGAAAGGCCAGGACTGACAGAAGTATTAAGAGAGAGAAGGATGTAGGAGCCTGAACAAAAGAGAGGTGCAGCTCAGATAGTGTATGTGTAAGAGGAATTGTAGCAGCATGCCAGAGTCATTGGCTGATCAAAAGTGACCCAAATTACCCTGTACAAAAACATCTCCTACAAAACCCAGGAGATTGTTAAGATACCATGAACCTTCATGATGTATTCCCAAATTCTGTCAGCTAAACATGCTTGCTTTTAGCTGTTAAACTGATTTTCAGCTGACAGAGATTTGCTAGAAGCTGGAGTGCTGGGAATTTGGTGCACTTTGTCCTGCAAGTCTTGCTCATTGTCTCATTTTGTCAGCTGAGGAAGTCTGCAGCTGAGGAAAGAAGAGGAGTGGCTGAGCAATTGGAGGCTGAGGTAGAAGCTCAGACATCAGTCACCAGGGCCTCGGCGGTAGTCGATGGCCTCATTAAAGTGGATGCTGATTGAGTCGTAGCAGAAATCGCAGGCTAGAATGCCCCCTCGCAGGGGAGGGAGCATTTTGTGTTCTCTGGTTGTCTGTCAGCATCTCAATGAGGGATGCAGGCTTTGAAAAGTGTCATGGAGAATCCTAATGAGGTGCCRGAGCTCAGGCAGAGGGGCAGGCTCAGGAGGATGATCTGATGTTCTCTTTTTGGAGTGGTGTATTTGTCAGATCTTAGAAAGCAGGAAGGTGAGGCTTGTCAGGATTGGGCTCAGCAGGCCTGTTCACACTCTCGCTGGTCCTGCAGGGACTCCGTGTATGACGTGGAGAGGGAATGAAGAGGAGATACCCAAGGAGAGGGCTGTGGGTGTGCTGGAGGGGACTGGGAACCCTTTGTGCTCTCCCTCACCGCACACAGGTTGCACTGAGCCCAGGGAAGAAAAGGACTTGCTTCTGGTGCTTCCCAGAGTTTGCATTCCACTCTGGGGATCTGATGGTGGATATTTTCTTTAGTCATTTGGCACCAATATCCCACTTTTTTCAAAGCAGTAATGCCCCAGTTGACACCACTCTGTGTCTAGAGAGTAGGTATGTTCGCTCTCTGCATAGTAATCCAGAGATGCAAGTCTGCTCCCCGCTACTCTGTGTGGGTTAGTGGTGGCTGCTCCTTCCTACAAGCTACTCAGCTTGGGGTCATAGCTGGGTTTTGTTTATGACTGTAAATCTTTCCTTTTCTGCTTATCCTTTCCTCCCACTCACCTTGCTTGTGCTTCCCCTGGGGTGACAGGACAGTGTGCAGTTTGCATCTCCTAATTGACTGCTCTCAATGCATAATGCATTTTTTATTTTAATGAATCACCAGCTTGCTTTGATGGCTTTTTTCAGTACTTGTCTTCCTCCCATTGAGATTTCCCTGGTGGAAAGGAAGGAGGGAAGACAGCCCTTTCCCCTCATGTATTGCTTAGGTGCTGATCTCAGTTATCTTTTTTTCCCAGTCCTTGCCTTTTATGTGGAATATTTTTCCCCTTTGAGCGTGTTGTGGGGAGGAGTCAAATCTCCTTTGCCAGCCTCTTGCTCCAGCTCTTTTTTTTCAGGATTGCTTTGAACTGGGGAAAGCAGCCAGTTGTTAATCTCCCTAGTGACAGGCTGCTAAGGAGAGGAGTGCAGGTCAGGAGAGAGTACAGGCTCATCAGCACAGTATTCCTCCCTTTTGCAAAAGGTGATTCCCTGCGCTGGGAGCATCGACTCAGTCTGACCTGCCTGCTGTTTTCCTGCGTGATGTCGGGTGTCCTTCCCGCACGCCAGCCCCCTGGTTCTGCTTGGCTCAGTAGGCTTTTTCCTAATTCCAGATTTATGCATATAAACTGAAAGTTTTCTGTGATGTGTGGACCTGGTTTAATTTGCTAGGCTGAATGAGTACTTCAGGTAGTGCAAGGAGATGGGAACAAAGGGAGTAAAACCATTCACCAGAGAGACAGAACGGGCTACCACAGAGAAGGCAGTATTGGTGGGTTAAGCCTATGAACACATAGTTTGGTCCTTGCTGCCTGCCAGGCTGACTGTAGCTAGTCTTCTCTGCTTTGTGGTTTGCTGAGGGCTGCGGTACGGAGGAGCCAGGAGAGCACCAGCCCCAGCCTGGCAACACAGGGGAGCCAGGATGGCTTGTCTGGGCTTTTGGGTCTGTTTCCATTCAGCCTGATCTGCTACATTCTCTTGCTCCCCCCTTTTCTTCCCATCTTCCTACTTTTGTGGTTTTACTTTTTTACTTTTTTTTGATGGATTAGCTGCAGGTATCCACTTTGCCAACCCTCTAAATAACCAAACAAATGCATGGAGGAAAAGGGGATCTGAGTAGCACTGTACCTTCTGACTCAGAATGCGAGTGGTGGAGAATCTTCCACCCCTTAGGACCATGGAGCAGGCATGTTATTTGCTCACCGCTGATCCTTCTTCACCACTATCCTCTTGGCTTAAACAGGGAACCTGTTTAAGGTTCTACTGGGGGTGGTCCCTTGGGGAGGCAGGAAAACGAATGCTTTGAGGTGAAGGATGTGCCACTATTATGTGCCAGAAGGAAGGGAGTAATAACCTTTCTAGTCTTATTAACAGACAGCTATATCGACTGAATGTGTGATTTTTTTTTGTTTGTTTGTTTGTTTGTTTTTGGTTTGGTTTTTTTTTTCCATCTCAGCCTGGATGCAAATGACTGTAGAGCTTGTGTCGTCTTTCCCTGCCAGAAGTAAAGGCTTGTGTTTCCAGCTAATTCCGCCCGTTCTTGTAAAGCAGGAGTTAATGAAACTGCAAAAAAAATTGCAGAGCTCATTTGGGAGATGGTGGTTCCTTTCTTGACTGCTGCTTGTCTCATGTTCTTTGCAGAATGTTGTTTCAGGGCAGTTCAGACCAACCTGAGTGGTGGTGGCTGCCATTCTGCCTTGCTCCTGGCCGTGCAGTCCCACCCYCTCTGAAGTGTTCACACTGGTATTTGTGTGATCCCACAGTGGCATGGAGGAATGGAGCTGCCTAAAAACGAAGCCTTTTTGAGTTTTGGGTCACTCTGCTGGCTGGGTGGCTTAGTGTCTGGTCTCATCAGCACCAGTCCAGACACAAGAGGGCTGACAGGCAGTTCCTTCTGGGATCAAGCCCACTAGAACACATGTTGGATCAGCTTATGCTACTGTGCACCTTTTCCCTTGCCCTGGAGAGAAGAGGCTGCTTGGCAAGCTGCTCTACCACCTTTCTAAATGTGGTTTTAAACTGCAGTCAAAGGACTGGGTATCATCSCCTTAGGCTCCCGTTTAACTTGGTAGACACCAAGTGTGCTAGGGAAGGGAAAGGACAAAGGACATTAGCAAGGGAGCAGAAGTGCAAACTAAAGCCTTTGAAAAGCTGGGAGCTAAGCTTAGATGCACAGCTTGAGGCCTGGTGCCTACTGCTTCTGGAGGCCTTGGGCAGATGTTGGCAACAGAGCACTCAAAAATTATCTTGGATGCTTCACACTCTATCTTACAGCTGGAGTCAGAGAGCTCCTGGTGACCGGAGCTTTGGAAAGAAAAAAGAAAGGCTATTAAAACGCTCAAAGAGCAGCCAGTTTAGCTCCCTGGGCAGAGCATCCCTTTATTCTGCAATGCTGGTCTTGCAACACATGCGCACACACAAGGAATCATTTTCTTCCTACGCTCTGCAGAAAGCCAAACCACCTCTTCCTCCCTGACATACGCCAATACCCGTCTCCCGCTTTTACCCTCCTCCTCCTGTATCACACGTGTTCCGGTCCTTCCCGGGGCTCTTCCACACGCGCTGCAGGCCCTGCTGTCACCGCGTCGGATGAGCTCTGTCCTCGGCACACGAGTCAGGAGTTGGCCTTTTGTACAGCTGTGGTTCTGCATGAATAGATTTTTAAATTCCACTTTTCGTAACGTGTCTCAGGCAAGCTGGTCTTCTGCCACGCTTCCTGGAGTTAAACAGTACGTGGCAGCAGCAGGATTTATCGTATGCAAACAGCACAAAACCACTGTCGGATGAATAGATGAGCGCACAGGTAGTCGTGAGGCTGGTAGCAGAGGACGGGGAGATGCTCACTGCTCCTGGTAAGCGGAGGAGGAGAGCAACAGGCAAGCCAAAGAGGATATCCAAGCACTGAAAGGTGTACAGGGAGAGCTCTTTTGTCCAAGCACCGAGGTGGGTGGGAGAAGAAGCAGGTGAAAATACGCAAAGGAAAGCAGGGCCTAGAAAGGAGACACATACTGCGCCAGTACAGGAACTTTGTGAGAGCCACTGAAGGGGTCAGCCCAGGCCCTGTTGGAGACATTAAAGGTGATCCTAATTCACTCCATTATGATACAAAATAGGAAGTTTTCCCCCGGGCCTCCTGGAACATCTTTCTATAGCTGAGCTGAGCTCCTGTGCTGGACACCTGACAATCTTGGGGCTGGGAGSATGTCTGTGGAAGAGAGGGGTCACTCTGCCACTGCACTGCCACTCTGATCCTAAGCTTATGTTTTCTTGGATGTTTATTTGGTGTTTCTGTAGTCTATCTGTCATTTCAGGGTATTTTAGGAAACCTTTAGCACCTTTGGTAACTTAGCAAACAGAGTAACTTTGGAAACAAGGTAGAGAGGTGGTTTCCCACATACAGGCTGTTGTACGTCATGTACAGCAGGATCAGCCAGCCAAAAGACCTCATGTTTCAGGAGACCCTGTTCAACAGGAGGCCACCAAAGGAATAGCTGTCGCTGGCCCTGGGTGGGAGGACTTGACCAAAGTGGGCTTTGGTTCCCAAACTGCTAGAGAAGGCCTGTGGAGCTGAGGTGGCACGGGCGTCTGCCCGGCACGAGTCCTGTCTGAGGGGGTCACTGGCTCCCCCAGCGTGGGGTAGGGTGCGCTGACTCATGTCAGGAGTCCGGGAAGGTGCCCTGCAGTCCCTCACTGTGGGGTTTGGCAGGGATCTGGTAAGCCAGTTGGGAAATCCTTTTATTGTTTCCCTCTGACCTGCTGCACCCTCCCAGCAAGATGAATCATTTGCAACGAAGGATGTGACCCTTTGCTGGAAGCGCTCCTCCTCTGCTCCACTGATGCTGAGCAGCCGGGGGCATGCCTGTTGTGCCCAGCCCTAACACAAGTCCTRTTTTCCCGAGGGAAGCTGGTAGTGAGATCTAATATCAAGCTCCACACCTCTGTGAGGGGAGATTTCCTGACTTGATCCACAAATGTTTTCTCCTGTCCTTTCCTCCCCAGATACTTGATTGCTTTTGTGGCAGTTTACCCCTGCTGCTTGCTGAAGGGAGACCTTCCCAACTAGCTCAYGAGCGAGAAGATATGAAGAATGAAAGATCTGGGAAGCTGAGTGTTTTCCTCTGAGTGGCTGACTGGAATACATCCCTTTCACCTCTTCTGGTCCAGTCAAGCTTAGGAAATACAGCTCTGTCGTCTTCCCACCCAGCTCTCTGGGAGATCATGCTGCCAAAGACTTTTTGCTGCCTCATGGTAGCACTGTCTCATGTCAGTAAGGGTATTCTGTACCCAGGAGTGCTAGCCAAAATAAACTCAGTGTCAATGAGTGGTACCTCGGTCCCAGATGRGGGGATGTAGGCTGTATGAAGGCTGTTGAATTGCACCCCTGTTTTGGCATCATRTGGCTGAGCTTTCTGCTTGGGTTTTGGGGAGATCTGGGACAGAGAACATGGCTGTTTGGAGGAAGTCTGCTTGGATGGTGACAGCCAAGGACTGTGCAGCGGCAGGTTAGGTGCAACTTCAGAAAGCAGGAGAAGGGGTGGCCTGGTTGGACCAGGCAGGCCATGTGGGGAGGTCTGTAGCCTTGCTGCAGGGAATACTGGTGGGCTCTTCTTTTCTCACTTTGTGGAGCCTGACACAAAGGCTTCCAGTCACTGGTGCCTCTGTATGGGCTTCCCCTTCACTCGAGGACACACTTGTCTTCAAAATGCTCTGGTCTAGATGATAGTACTGGAATACTGCCAAAACCAAGGGACTGATCTAGGGCTGAGCAGTAGTCCTTCACAGTCCTCCAACAGCTCTCCTTGGCCTGTGCCCTCCCTTGCCTATGAAGAAACACATTGCTGGCCACGTTGTTGGCCTGTCTCTGCCACCAGAGACATCTTCCCAGGATGGGGTGCTGAGTCTGTGCCCTGGACTAGCCTGGGGTATTTTTCAGCCAGGAATTCTCGGCAGGGTGCTGGGCTGGGGTCTTGGCTGAGCTCACACACTGCCAGTGCCTGGCAGAGGGGGACAGAAGGCCAGGTCAGGACTGTGCCGTGTCCCTGCCAGGTAGGGAAGGGACCGTGCCGCATCCTGCTGGGTAGCAGAGTTGAGTGAGCTGTGAGAACATCTTTACACCTACGAACAATGAGCAGAGGTTGAGCTGGCAACAAGCAGCTATTCTCATTGCCCCGGAGGAGCTGAGCTGATTTGCAGTGTAATTAATATGCATCGGATCTAGAAACCTGATATCAGGGTTTTGGCTTGCTCAGAAAATATCTTCCCCTGCTTCATTATTGCTCCCAAATGAAATTCTTTGCAGCTGTGTAGAGTGTTTTTGCTACTGACAACATACCTCCTCCTTTTTATTTATTTATTTTTAAAGCTCAGTGTTTCTAGTTTCCTACCTGGGGTTTGTTCACCAGATAGGAGGGGGAGGCATGCACAAGTGCACATCAGCAGCAGAGACATTAATGCAGGCAGGCGTTCTCTCCAAAACCACTGAGAAGCCAGGAGGATCACGCCCACCTAAAAATAAACATTAACATATGTACAGGCCTTTCTGAGCCTGAATCACTGCTGGATGCCAGATCTCCACAGACTCCTGCCCAGAGATGGTGCAACAGTCTGCTAGGGAGCAGCCTTGCTTCCTGGCACTATGGGAAAGTGCAGTTTTTGCTGCTGCTCACAGCTTTTCAGGACCTTTGTGTAATGGAAGGCAGCACCAAGATGAGATGCTGACACTGCTGTGGGTGCTTTCACAGCCAGCTGTGGTGTGAGTGCAGCTGCAGGCAGGAAAATGCAGACTCTTAGTCCAGGTCAGGAAGTTTAGGGTGCTGTAGGACAGAGTGTGGAAATAAGAATTATGTCTGCAAGGGCATTTCTCTGCCTTGTGTTCCTTCCCATGGCGCCTGCTGGGCTCAGGATATGTGGTTTGTTTTCATTTTGGAGAGGCAAGGTGGGAAGAATGGTAGGCGGAAGGAGAGGCAGCGTGGGGGTTTTGCACTCCCACACCCTCCGCAGCAAATGTGTTCAGGGCTTGTTAAGTCACGCAGCAAACAAAACCCATGGGGCGTCACCTGAGAAACCGGGGCATCAGTTCTGGTTTGGATGTCCCGACCTTGCTCAGGTTAACCGCTTGCCTGGTGCGTACTGCTGCATAGCTGAGCACAGCGACCTCCTGGAAATGGACGGTTTTTGTGTACGCGTTTCCCAGCCTGGGGATCAGGGATACTGCAGGTCGGGAGCGAGTCGTACTGCCAAGTCCCATGGAGAAGGCTGTCAGTGAGACGGCACGGGGAGGTGTTGGTTAGCGCTGGACGGTGTTGGCGATTGCTCCTGTCCCCAGCCACGGTGCTGTGCAGGCATATGGGGTATGTGTAACGTGTCGCCCATCGGTGTCAGGGCAGCTTCCTCGCAGCTGGAATAGCAAGGAAGCAGTATGGGTCAGGAAGAAGTACCTTAGTGTACCTGTGTGGAGAAGCTGATGGTTCCTGCTTGTCCTGGCTGTGAAGCAAGGCAGCACTGACAGTTATACATATTGGTGGGAATAAAATTTGCCCAAAGTTGAATACCCCTGACTTCTGTTCAAAAATCAGTGGGAGATATCTATTCCAGATGTGCACTCAGAGTCCTATTGATCCTGACATCAGAGCAGAAGGCCTGAGTGTAGGGCAGGGCTTGAAGCTGGGGGCTTGGTCACTGGTAAGAGCACACGGCCATCTGTCTCGGTGCCAGTGCTCCAGCCTTTTTGTCTTTCAACTATRGAGTCCCCATAAGGGAATTAGGAAAGCGATGCTTCTGCCTACCAACATGTGCCTCTTATTTAGGAGGTTGTAAAGCTCACTGGAACTGGAAACAGGAATAAAGACATCAGGGTTGTGCAGCTTCTTTGCATCTTCTAGGTTTGGGGAACGTTTATATGATATATAAAAGATTTAAACAGGCATGGGATGGGGGCATATCCAGATGGTCCTATTTAAACACAGGCTGATAAGGGACTGCTGACAAGTTTGCTAGATACACCTTTTGTTCAGGAATTATCCCTTAACAGCACTTGTAATAAAGAAGCAGCAATGGCATTCGGCTGTTAATGTTGACAAACCACTGTTGTGAATGGGGGGTGGAGGTGTTTGTGGAGGTGTTGGCTTCTCTTTCTCCCTGGTGGGGTAGCTGAAGCTGAACGGCTGGGTGAGTGACTCCGGAGAAAAGTGGTGTTTGCTGCTCTCTGCTGGTTCGGGAGGGGATGATGTGCTGTCAGGGATTCCGGCCCTCGGGTACGCAGAAGCTGGGCAATGACTCGCAATAAATTACACTTGAGCTCAGGAATAGGTGATGGAAAGAAGCCTGGAGTCTGACCCAGAACCAGATAATAAAGGACATGCACGGCCGTTTCTGCCCCTGGGAGAGAGGGCAGCAGCAGGGAGCAGAGCTTACAGCAAGGAACATCTAATAGCCTTTTTTTCTTTTTTCTGAATTAGACCAATTTACTGACCTGGCTCTGGTAGGAGTCATGTCTAAAAAATGTGTTGCCTCAGTGCCAAATCTGGGCCTCATATTGCACTAACTAAAACATTTTTTTCTGTTTTTTCACCAGCACCGGCAGCTGCTGAAGGACAGTTTCATGGTGGAGCTGGTTGAGGGGGCTCGCAAGCTACGTCATGTCTTTCTTTTTACTGATCTGTTCCTGTGTGCCAAGCTTAAGAAGCAGATAGGAGGGTGAGGTTTTCCTTCTGGACTACGTGCTTTGCACCTCAGCTTCATCAGAATCCTGGGTTTAGCCAGCAATTTTGGTTGAATTTGAATACCCCAGACCTGGGTAACCATAATCCACAAGATGTAGTTAGACAAGGAACGATCAGCAAGGTAGTACTGTCTATTATATGAGACCTTGGTCAAGTCCTAATCCCTCAGGAAAGGTTAATTCCTCCCGCCCCTGCCCCGAGCCTTCCTAGGAAAATAGGATGTGCTGTAGCTGCTGGTGTTCTGGACAAATGCCATTCATTTTTCTACTTCCCCTTTCTTTTAATAGGTTACATTCTTCACTTTCTTTTGTTACTAAGGTTATTAATTTTGGCCTTGCAGCTACAGCCAGTTAATAGTTTTGCAGAAAAATGGAAAAGGTACAATAAACAGGCTATGTGTCAACCCCAAAGTGCAGCTATACAAACAGTTTTGTTGATATTTTTCACAAATGAGAGGGGAGGAACCTTTACCAACATACATGCCTCAAACAGGGCTTCTCTTCGTTTGGTAAATGTTCTGCTCGGGGAGACCTCTCTTATCTTCTTGCCCTCCTCAAGCAAAAAGTTGTCCCTGCCCCTTCTGAAGCACATACTTGTGAGGAAAGAACCTTCAAAAGAGTGGGACATTCCCAAGAGTGGATGCTCCTGACAGTAGGGGTGGAGAGGGAATAAATCACATGAAACATTATAAAAGTGAACTGGTTATCCTGGTGAAATCACCAGAGAATGGCAGTTACGAGCTGTAGTTTTCTGGTTGGATTACACAGGTTGGCTCACCTGCCCCAATTGGCCCTCGTAGCTCAGGCAGGAGGGACCTGGGTTTAGATCATAGGTAGCAGCCASGTCAGAGGCATGGCATGGCTTTTGAATTTTGCCTCTATGGAGGCTTCAAAGGGAGCGCACGCAGGACTGAAAGAGTTTGCAAAAGATCATTGTGGTTTCTTATGATAAAAAGAACTAGATAACAAACAAAATAAGTTGCCTTGGTATGTGCCGTACTGGCTATTGGCCCTTCTAGGCTTTCTTGCTGGAAAGCAGCCCTTTACCAGACTTCTTCCACATGGGAATCACAGTGAAGTTGTGCTCATTTCTGTATCTTATGCACTATAGCGGGGAAGGACTTTTTGGAAGGGGGAGTGGGTGTTGCCAAACACCGGTAATAGTAAAAGGTTTGGACCTTCTGTCTTGCAGAAAAAGCCAGCAATATGACTGCAAATGGTACATCCCGCTCACTGACCTTAGTTTCCAGATGGTGGATGAGTCTGAGGCAGTGCCCAATATCCCATTGGTACCTGATGAGGAACTGGATGCCATGAAGATCAAGATATCCCAGATCAAGAATGACATCCAGCGTGAAAAGGTAAAAGGGGTTGAGCACTCCATGCCAAGTACAGACTCAGTGTCTCTGCTGAGATGAGGTGCTGATAAAAGCAGCATTCCCAGAGCTGCACAGCATGGGGGGTCATGCTAAAACAGGCTGTTCAACAGGGGCTTGTGGTGCAGCTCTGTTATCGGTGATATCCAGATGCTCTGTAGCCCATCGTTGCTCATCCTAGCGTGCGGCTTGAATGATGGTGTCCTGTGGGGAGGCAAAACCAAAAAGACCCTGTAGATGTACCCATTAGCTTGCCTACTTGCATGGGACCGCCTGTGACTGCTCTCCCCAGGCATCCATGTGGAGGGTGGGGCTCTTATGCTGTGGACACGAGAAGGACTGGGAGTGTGGCATGCCAATTTCTGGCTGTTAAAGTATGATCCTGCAAGTGGTTTGGTTAGAAGCCATGTACTTCTGAATTTTTTGTATGCTCAGTTATGCTTTTGAAGCTTTTTCTGGCTTCACCAGCGTCAAAGCAGCAGCAAATATATGGAGAACACCAATTACGCTGACTGGACAGTCTGACATAGATATGGTGTCTCTGGCCTAGGCTTCTCTTTGCTTGCAAGACATGTTTTGTCAGAGATGTTAGACTCAAAACCTTCCTGGAACCCAAAAGAGAAATAAGAGTTTGAAAACTGATAGCCTGCTGGTGTGTAGAACAGGATATGAATAACATTACTCATACTGTGAGAAGACTTGCCCCTGCACTTCCAAAGAACATGCTTCTGCCTCTCTGCCCTGGCTGGCTTTCAGAGAGGGCTTCTTGGAAAAAGTAAGATATTAGGAGGAACACCGCATGAAAGCCTCTTACTCACAAGGTGCAGGTGTCTGAGATACGTACTTCGGTGGATCAGTGCCAAGCTGGGTTTGGGACTGGGTTTTTCCCAAGAAAAACCTTGGTTTTAGCTGTCATCTTTTGAAAATGGATCAGTGAGTGGGAGAGAATTTTGGCAACAGCGTTCTGGGCAGCTTCTGGAGAAGTTACTTATAGTCTCCTTAGTTAAGGATGCTTGTGGAGGACCTGGCAGTGCTATGGCTGCCCAGTGACATGCTGCTGCTGCAGCCTCTGGAACAAAAAACAGAGGGTATTTCGGGCACAGTCTCCATGCACCTCTGCACCTTTGTCTGGGGCAGCTGGAATTGGGGAACAGAGCTAATTCTGAGTTACTAGAGATACTGCAGGTAGCATCTTCCTGAGCAGCTGGGAGCCCTACGGATCCTGTTGACAGCATTTCTCCTGCCTGGGGCCATTTGGCTACTCACAGAGGGAAGGGACTGTGGATCCTAAAATGTCTGTCAGCGTAAATGGGGGCAGATGTTGGAGAATGACGTGTGTCCTCTGTCTCCTTCTCTCCTCCACCCTTCAGAGGGCCAATAAAGGCAGCAAGGTCATTGAGAGGTTAAAAAAGAAGCTCTCCGAGCAGGAATCCCTCCTACTGCTGATGTCTCCCAACATGGCCTTCCGGGTACACAATCGCAATGGCAAGGTGAGTGGCTCTCCTGGGCTCCCTCAGTGTACAAGACAGAGGTCAAGGGGTATGTGTGTGTGTTTGTATACGCTGTTGTACAAGAAGGTCTTCATGCCCTCTGCTGTCTGGCCACTTTCCAAGCAGCAGACACCTAACCCTTGCTACACCAAAGGTTGTGATGACATCTTGTAAGGCTATGACTAATTTATATGCAACATTGGCATTTAAAAAATAACGTTAGAAATTAATCCCCTACCTCCGCACCTGCCCTGGCAGAGCAATAGGAACAGCTCTCTTCACCTAAGACAAAGCTCTGCAGCAGCTGCCTTCTAGACTCCCCTTCAAATTCCAGGCTTAGCACACTCAGGGCTGTCTCCCCAGGACCGTGTGCTGCACTTGGCGCCAGGGATGCTGAATGGTCGCGAACAACCTCCTTTAGCGCTGTGGGATGCTCAGTGTGCCCGAAGTATCCCCTGCTCTGGCAGAGCTGTAACTTGTCACTGTGGCCTTTCCACGCGCATGGCAAAGGATTCTCACGAGGTCCTGTTATTACTCAGTGAAAATTCACAAGCTGCTCACTGCTTCCTCAGCTTGCATCAGTGTCCAGGCCTGTGGTAGAGGCTTTTGGGTTTCCTGGTGCAAGTGTTGTGAGAACAGCCCAGAGCTGCCATGGGACCTCATGCTGCCCGGGACACGGCTGTTGTTTGCAGGGTGGAGCTCTGGGAACGCTCCGACTGCAGGAGTCCGCGTTGGTACCGCTGGCACATCGCTGAGAAGGCACATTGCCAGAGTCCTGCCTGTCACTGCCAATGCTGGGATGCAGGGCAACTGGCCGGAGTGCCAGAGGGACARTATATCCCACAATTCCCACTGGAGGGTGGGAGGCAGGCAGGCCTGCTCTTGGTGGTCAGTCAGACTAATGCATATCCCATTTTCTTCTTTTTCCTGGGTAGAGTTACACGTTCCTCATTTCGTCGGACTATGAAAGGGCAGAGTGGAGGGAGAACATCCGGGAGCAGCAGAAGAAATGTGAGTGTCTCTCAGCTGGGCATTGGTACAAATACTGTGATCTTATTAGCGAGCAGGAGTCCAGAGGATGAGGTGTGGGGCAGGGCTCCTTGCGAAAAGAGAGATGTGTGTTGAAATCCACAGCACAAYGTGGATGTCTTCTGTCTCCGCACATCTGAGCCTGTCTGGGGGACTTTTGCTTGCAGCAACATGTAGGGAATGTGTAGGGAGGGCACTTAGTAACTATGTGTGGAGATATTCTCCCATTTACCCTAGGGATGAGAGCTCTGTGCAGTTCCAGRTAGAGGGAACAGCTGCACCCTTTTACCTGGCTCCAGTCCGAAGAAACTTATTTACTTTTTTGGCATGGGTGTTTTTGGCTTTGCAAGAAAATAAGACCCACYCCCCCACTCCCTTTCCTGTGAACCATCCTGAGACTTTTTACTCCCGAGAGTAACTAGATATGCCCTCAGTACTGCTGGGCTGCAGCAGCAGTACAGACCTGAGCACCACCGTACCGTTGCTGAGCATTGCCAAGGGAGCAACTATCCTACCTATGCCCAGGATGAGGGAGCATGCATCCAACCTCTGCTTTAAATTTTAATACCTCCCTCTTTGAATCTCCTTTGCAGGCTTTAAAAGCTTCTCACTCACATCGGTGGAGCTCCAGATGCTGACAAACTCCTGTGTGAAGCTTCAGACAGTCCACAACATCCCCCTCACTATCAATAAGGAAGGTGAGACCTTTATGCTTTCACATGGTACAGCTGCAGTGAAAACCTACCTCTGCCTGCTTTTCTGCATTTCCCCTAGAACTGCTCTTACTGTTTCTTTTTGCTACAGGCTTCAACCTGGTGATGAGTTACAGACAGAGAGCTCCTGTAAAACAAAAGCTGAGACCATATGTACCCAACTTGTGTAATTTAGTTGCGGTAGATGATGGCGTACAAAAAGAGAGCAGCAGGAACAAGATCCCAATGTTACTTGCTGCAACAATAAAAAGACAAGATCCAAATTATATGGCTACATGTAAATTAGTCAAATATTCCTGGACATCCTCCAAAATATATTCATTGACTATTAAATGGTCTTTACATGCAGCCATCATGCCGGGGATTGGAGTGCCTGTTGGAGTCCTAGCCTGGGACAACTTTGAACTATACCTGGGAATCCTTTGGAAGAACACTAGTTGTTCAGAGACCAGTTGTGTCAGGGACCATCCTAAATTAATATTTAATCTGCTACTATAGACTTAGCCTCTATATTTTACTTTTTCTCCCTTGAATTTCTTCCATGCTGTCTTGCTGACCCTAGAAATGTCATTGTAAAAGCCACACATTGCCAGAAGGTATTACGGGTGACACTGACACTGAACCTGGAACAGTCTCCTCTTTTGCTGAAACGGCTAGGTTACATGCTCCTGCCATCCTTTTTAAGGACAGTTTACCCTCTGCTCATTAACCTGTGTAATATCAGTCTCATCACTCTGTCTTTCACTCTYGGCTCCTCTGTGACCGTAACAAAATTCCTTGGGTCTTTTGTACAGATGATGAATCCCCAGGTCTCTACGGGTTCCTGAATGTCATTGTCCACTCTGCCACAGGATTCAAGCAAAGTTCAAGTGAGTTGCAGTTCTGTAATACCCAGAGGCATTGATAGGGGTTAGRTAATTCAGGTGCTGGGACAGCTGGGCGCGGACTGGTTTAGGATTGCAACATCTGGGATGATGGCGAGGAGAAGAGGTAATTTGGGGAACTGGAAGTGAAATCGGGGCATTAGYGAAAATCTAGGGGAATGCAATTTTTTAATGCTACTATTAACTCTCAGAAAGATCAGGATCAAGGATTAAGCATGCAGCATTATATTATTATTTTTTTTAGGCCTAATCTGTTGGTATTTTTTTTAAGCAGTGTTTGCTAATTACCCAACAGTTTTAGATACAAGTCAGCCCTTATCCTGAATTCTTTCAACTGTATTTTGTTTTGCAATGAAGAATGGGAAGCATTCTCTGACATACAGAAWTTTTAGTGTGAAGAAAGAGGTGTTAAAATTCAGGGGAGTGATTTGACAGAAGGATCAAAAAAGGTGAAAAAATAGAGTGAAGTGGACACCTGTAGAAATAAACCTGCTTCTCAGCCRTTGCTGAGGATAATCGAAGAACAGCCACAAAGCTTACCCAGCCATGTGGCTGGAGATCCTGTCCTTGCCTAAGCTGCGTGTGCAGCCTCAGGAGAAAGGAGTGAAGCGGGGGTACATGCTTTCTGTCAGCCTTCCTCCTGCTGAACCACTGACTTCCCAGACGCTGGCTCACATCACTTACAACATAACTTACGAATAGGGGCAACGTCTACAGCTCATTACTAGCTCTTCAGAAACACCAGATACCACGTAATTAACCACTTTGTGAAGATAATGAGTTTTTGATGGCTGGCCCCTAACCTACTCTCTGAGGGATATTGTACTGGTGCTGTTCTCAGTGAAATCGGTTCTGATGTGTTGGTGGGGTCCAATATCTACCTGGGGAAGTTTCATTTCTCATTGGTGTACACCTTCTGCTCATTTTGTGGATCGATTTAGGAAATTTTGGATAATAGCAATCACCTGACTCATGATAGAGGTAAAGGGCTTGTCTGTGTTGAGGTCATTTATACGGCTGTGCTGGTACTTCAGCTTCACAAAGGCAACTCTGCTGGTCCGGATGATGAGATTTGTGCTGGATAGTGTTACTGGTACTAATACAGAGAAGATGCAAATGAAAACACACCCTGAAAGTGATCAATGCAAGTAAGGAGATTCTAGAAATTTTTAAGAAGTTTCTGTCCCTGTCTCTCCTCCTCAGATTTGTACTGCACATTAGAGGTGGATTCTTTTGGGTATTTTGTGAACAAGGCTAAAACTAGAGTTTACAGAGACACCACGGAACCCAACTGGAACGAGGTAGGTTGGATTTTTCTTTGTGACTTGTTCTATGTGCCAAACATCAACGCATGATGGGCAGAAAACCCGCAAATGGAGGAACTTGCTGCATGCTCAGCACTTGTGCTGCATATACTGCCTCTCAGAAAACACTTTTATGCCAGGTTCATTTGACTGTCAGGACTTGAAGAAAATTTTCTCTTGGGTTATCTATGGTTAAACAAACATTTCAGTACAAATGAGTCTTGTCCAGCATTTCATCATTTAAACAGATGCGTGTTTGATTATTTTTTTAAAGACACAAGTGATAATGTTTTGAAGGAGGTGGTTTTATTTATTTGTTGTGAGGGGGAAGAATTAGCTATAGGCATTTTGCCTGTTTACAGCCAACTCAAACCTGCTGGGGAGCAAAATTAAATACAAGGGAGGTGGGTGAGTTTGTTTCTTTGAATGATACTTTGCTGAAACTCAGTGAAACCTGACTAAGGAGTCAACCATCTTAGTCTCTGATTTGACCACCTTATATATACAAAATACAATTTTTGTTTATTTCTAGACCAACTCCATTAGGGAGGAGGTTTTGGTCAGTCATTAAGTTCTCCCTCCTGATGAGTTTCGAGGAGACTATACTGATTATTAAGGGAGTAGTGTCCTGCTGTGATGTATTCATTGCTCTTTTCTTTCCTGGTGCCATGCAGGAGTTTGAGATTGAGCTGGAAGGCTCACAAACTCTGCGGATTCTGTGCTATGAAAAGTGCTACAACAAAACCAAGCTCACCAAAGAGGACGGAGAGAGCACAGATCGCATAATGGGGAAAGGACAGATCCAGGTAAGACTCTGCTTACTCATTCCTGCTACCCTTCCTGCAAAACATAACAGGACTTTTGAATCCTGGAGTGCACCAGGGAGGTTTTTTTTCTGTCTTCTGATTGTGTCAGCATTGGAGATTTTTCTCCAGATAGTGAGGTATACAGTGTCATTCACAGGCAGGAAGTCAGCAGCTTTTTCCCTCTTGCCTTGTCCCCTATGCCTACTTCAGTACCCTTATGGAATAGATGTTTTTTCATGAAAATTTATGTTTTGATCTCTGGTTTGCCTGTTAACTTCAAAACTYCCAGCACAGTATATAGGAACTGCACTGTCACTGAGCCCTGGGCACTGTTGAGGATGCTCCRCTTGTGACAAAAGAGGAAGCAATGAATATACCATCCCCTTGGTAAATYATGTGGAAGAAATGCTGCCTTCTGTACGTGCTGAAAGTTGATTGATGTGATAGCAAGGCCTTGGAGGACAGGCTTATTGTCCTGATAACTGCCATGTCCAGAGTTTAGTGTCCATGACAACAGGCTGCATCTGAGAGAGATTTCCACTGCTGAGAATCAGCATGGGACACTTTGTCTATGTGGCAAATTTGTAATACAATGGGGAGGTGATGAGATGATTGCAAACGGGTGCTGCTCTCGGGGAGCTGCGGTGTGATAAAGCACTAAAGCTCCATGCAGGAGAAATCAGGCCACTCAGTGGAGGAGAACATGGAGAACATATGTTCCCCCCCTTTTCCAGTTTGTCGCACTGTCTGTCCACAGCTTTAGGAGGGTGTTTAAATGCTTGCTCTGAGGACACATTCTTTGTGTTGGACTGGCTATTGTATAGAGCAGAGACCCTGCCCAGATACCTTTTTCTTTCTGGCACGCTGAAAAATACCACCGGTTCTCCTCCATTTACGTTTGACTCCATCGCTCCACGGATGACAGCTTTCTCCAACGTTTGAGTGATGGTCACACTCTTTGTGGGATTTCAGAAACAGCTCTGACTGAGGGCGGGATCATATCTCACCTCTGCTCTGAAGGGCTTATGTCTAAATGAGTTTCATTCGACCTGTTCCTTCCCCTCCCTYCTTGCAGCCCTGAGGCTGCCATGCCATTTTCAGGGAAAGCTTTTGTTCGCCAAATGCGTGGTGGGTGTTTGAAAGAAAACGTGTGTACAAATCAATAAATGCTAGCACAGGCTGCCTCCTGTGTGTGTGTCTCAGGCTAACCGGAACTCTGTATGTCCCTTCTGCTAACAAAACCTTATTTTCCATGAAGCTGAGCAACTACAAAAGAGCAAGTTTTCAGCCCTGAAATGCCCTGGAGATTTGTGTGCTTATATTRGAGAACCCTGAAATCCCTGACCCTCTAAATTCTTCAAATATTTTACATAGAAAKATTAAAAAAATGAATAAAATCTTTTAAATTTTCAACAAATTTTTTTTCACAAGAGTGGGCATTTTTATGCACAGCACTTGTACATTCTGTTAAAACATTTTATACTTACGTGAATAAGTAAAATATTCTTTGGTGACATTTGAATATTAATTGCTTCTTAATTATTTTAGAGAAACCTAAACAGTGGAAAGTAAAAAAAAAATCAATAAAAATGTTTTTGATCAATATGCAAAAGTTGCATTCAGTTGTATCATAAAAGGCAAATGCAAAAGTTCTCTAGCTTTCAGTTGATCCCCCTTGCAATTTATAAAGAAACTTGGTGAAGTCTCAGAACATCCTCTTAATTCTCAGTGATTTCTGTCCCATGACACAATTTTTAACACTATTGAATTAACTGCAAAGAGAAGTCATAAGAGAGTCTGGTAAGATTTTGGGTTGATAACAATTATTAAAGGGTTTTGTTTTATTTTTAAAGCAAACACCATTTCTCTATTAAGAAATCATAATAATGCAACAACAAAATCAAATTACAACCTGTGGCTGAAGGTTAGCTGTATTAATGCTGTCAGCATCTTTTCCAATCACTGGGTTTATAGTCATTTTCTCTGAGGATTTTCCCAGGTGCTTTTACATTAAGTTTTGTTTACTTTAGAGTTGCTAGTGTATCTAGGGCTCTCGGTGGTGGTGGTGGAGTTGCATTGTCATTATTCAGCCAAAGTCCGTCATGCGTAAAGGCAAGGTCTGTGAAGTTGGATGAGGGCTTTTTTCCTAAATTCCCTTTAGTTAAAAACTCTGGGAACATCAAGAGTCACGTCTGCATCCTCCTGCTGATAAAAACAGGGAAATTTCTGTTTTGGCTAAATTGCAATGTATTGTTAAGCCATGTATTACTGTAAATCTGCAACTTCCCACTACTGGGATTTCTGACTCACCAAATTTTCTGAGCTGCAGTGATGAAGACAATGCATCAAGGAGACGAGGGCTATTTTGGCTGTGAAATGTTTATTAAATCTCTCTGTTACATAATGACATTGGAGGAAGAAAGACTGGAAATTGGTCCATGTGGTCAGAAGCTTCCAGGAATGGGCAGCAATTTTAATAGCTCCCATTGCTCATATTTTCTTTTCCTATGGAATATTTTATTTACCTGTTTTTATAGCCACATGCAAGACCTTCATTGCTTGCCAACCTGCAAGTTTTATCCTTGAAAAATAAAACCACGAGGTTGTAATATGGGAGAACCTCCTGTAAATGTAGAAGTGAAGTCCTCGTCAGACCTTCTGGGAATGGCAGCACTGGATGTGCCGTGTTTAACTAGTCAGCACACGTGGTTGGGGGCTTCTGTTACATCTCAGGCATGAGAAATAGAGGGAGAACGTGCCACTCCTGGGTACACTGTGGAACTGAAATTATTGGGGGGCCTGGGGGAGGAAGAAATGGACATCATCTTATAGGAGGAAACATGAGGCTTAGTTCAGTTGTAAGAATTAGCTCCTCTCATTTTAAACTCTTTTTTTTTTTTTYTTTTTTTTTTTTTTTTCTTTCTTCCTTTCTGTTGTTACCTTGCAATCCATCTTCTGCACTTGGGAGGCTGGCCCTTTTGCTCTCTGAATTTTGCACCTCACGTGGCAGGCACGACCCCATGTTTTGAGTGTAGCAGCCTTTTGTTTGGTCYTGAGACTCTGCATCTAAGTGGGCACATATGTCAGCAAAGCTGGCCTCTGCCTTGGGAACAGGCTGCATGAGTAAACTGATACTTCAGCCTGTGATCCATCTCCTCCACTTGGTGCCTCCTAGAAATGCTGTTTCCTTTATTTATTTTCTTTCTGCATGATCAGCTCAGACAAATCATTTCCTTCTCCCTCACAGCAGTGCTGGAAAATCAGAGAGGATGTGACCTTAGATCAGTCATTCGGTGGTAGCAACGCAACACCATTCCTCTGTTGCCATGCAAAACAATCACTCTTATCTGCTTAATTATCTGGGATGTCTCATAGCAGTGCACATGGCTGTTTCAGACATCTAGGTTGCTTTCCATGTAAAACAGATTGTCACCTGCTGTACCTCCCAAGTGTCACTCAGAAAACCTTTTACACACTCGAGTTCATTTRAACAGTTTGTTCATGCAGAACAGTATCCCAGCAATGAAAATAGGGTGGAAATGAAGAAGGCAATGGGTCATGTCTAAAAGGTGATGGTGGGAAAGATTAAGATGTCAGTGGGGAGCTTTGAGAARAATGGGGTTATGGCTGGACTGGGAGTTTCCAGCAGCAGTGAGACTCTGACAACATGTATGTCACATCAGTTACAGTTAAAAATTGATGGGGTGTAAAGTTGCCAGGGAGATTTAATAAAGGGAGGAAGTAATGTGAATAAATAGTATAAAACACACTAACCTTAAGGTTGCCTCAGTCCTTGCTCCCAGGCGTTTCATTTCCACGGATGCTTCTTTGTTTTTATCTCTTTCTGTATGTTTTATTTTCTCTTTGGGGAGGGGGGGGGAGGAATAAATCATCAAACTCTCTGTGGTGGCTTCCCAAGGCAGAGCACAGACTCCCTCCTTCTTAGTGCCTGGCTTGCGTTTGTTACTGCCCAGCATCCTCAGGTCACCTTTTTCCCAGGTCCTCACCACTCTGTTCTGCACACTCAGCCGCTGCTGCCTGCTGTACACTAATTGTCTGTCTGAATTCAGCGCTAGGCTGCTACGAGGGCCAGAGACTTGCACTCAGAAATCCCGGTGGTGCTGGGCTGCTTTGTTCTATTGTTTTGTGCAGGATACAGAGGCATTTGCTTGATTCATTAGTGAATTTGGGACTGTAGCTTGGCACTGCGGATGCCAAAGAACAGGCCACAAGGGGACTGGAGGTGCTGGGGGAGTAAAGACAAACTGGTTGGTTGTATTTTTCCTGCGCAGCATGCRCTTTTGGTGGGGACTGTGCAAACAAGCCCGTGCGATACAGTCTTTGAGGGTTTTAGCAGGTCCGTCCGATTTGCACAGGTCATGGAAACACCACCATTTTTCACAGTTTCAGTGGAGRTGGGACAGGTCCTCTTGTCACTCAAACCAAGCAACTGTTTGAAGGAAATGTTTATAGAGGTGCAGTAAATTTTACTGTCAAATCAGTGCAGAGGCAGCCATTTCACAGTGCCTCTCCCTGCTTCAGCTGGCAAAGTGAGCGCTGTGGGCTTGCTCGCTCGGAGCAGCCTCCTGTTGGCACGCTGTCTGTAGATTGCATTCTTCTACTCAGTGTTCCTTCTTCCAGGTCATTGAGCTCCAAATCAGGCCAGAAGACAGCATGATCCCGTTTGTCACAGGCCCTCTCTGTGCTGGAGCATCATGCTCACTAGCTCTTTGTCTTCAGTCTGCCCTGTAATCTGTCTGCTCCAGCTGCCTGTGTTKCTCTTGCTGGCCTTCGAAGGTCAGTCATCAGTAGGGTCCAGGACTGAAAGCTTGCTCAAAGTCTAAATGACATTCTTAGTTTCCTGTTGACTCTGTTATTTCCTCCTGTGACTTTATCAGACTGTTAGACCTGATCTTCCTGTCTCACTCAGTATTGCKGAGAGCTTACTCAAGCTTTGCTCTTTTATTAGCTTCCATCATTTCGCTTTGTTATTTAAAAAGCACCTTGGGGGGGATTTTTATTTTTTTTTTTTAATTGCTGCTGTTATTGCCAGTGACTTATGCAGGGTTGGCTGCAGTCAGCCAGACCCACTCCCTGTGCTCGTTCTCCCGAGCTGTCTCCGTTCAATGCAAGCTGTTCTCCAGCAGGACTGAACAGCAGGCGGGAGTACGGGGGCCCTTGCCACCGAGTTCAGAGGTAAGGGAGCAAGAGGAGGCAGCAGGTACACTCACAGTCCTTGCTCAGCTCCGGTAGTTACCCACCAAGGAAGAGTCTCTGTGAGCCCCCGGCTCCAGCACGCTGCTTTTCCTAGTCCTTTGCAGCCATATGATATTCACTCTTGAGACAGAGTAGGACTTTGTTTGGCTCGTACTTTTTAACAGCTATTTACTTGCTTTCGTTTTGTACAGTGGTAGGAGTTCCCTGGTCATCACCGAGAYGTAATCGGTAATACCTGTCAGCTTAAATAAACCGTAACTGGAGCCTGCTGGACTCTTCCTTTAACTTTTTTGGCAAATATTCAAAACCCTCTTTCCTCTTCAGTCTTAAGCAGTCTCTCTCTGCTACAAATAATACACTCTCAGTGACTCCATTCTAAAAGCATATGGAAAACTGCTTCTGAGCCGGAGGATCGGCTGTGGCTGTGTCTATCAGCAGGGCCATTTTGGCAGCTTAATGAGATGACTATTTAGGCAGCTGGAGATCAAGCTTTCAGGAATACTGAGCATGGTTGCTCTTAATAGGAAACCAGACACTTCAGAAATGGTTTCCTCTTGATTCTGGGAAAGAATGCAGTTGTTGAAAGAAACCAAACTTCCAGCACGGAAATTCAGGGAAGAACAGCCTAGATTCTGGCCAACTTGTAGGGACCTTGGCCAGCCGCACAGGCGGGGGCGGATCTGTTCCGCCAGAGTTATAAGCAAACCCTCTTGGCAAGCAGTCTGTTATTTGGGTTTGCTGAAGCACTGAAGCTAAGCACTCCTGCCCGTTGGCCTCCTGGACCTTTGTGCAGACCCAAAATGTGGGAGCTACTGGTTACTGACTATTCCTTACAAGGGGTCTTCAGGAATTTCTGCCAGAGTTGCACCTACAGGAACCGGTCCAATTCGACAGGAAAGCACGTGTGTGCTGGCAGCATCCCGCTGTGGGCTCACGTCCGTAACAAAGTGCGCAGAGAGAAGGTTGGCCTGATTTGCTTGTCCGGTGCTTCTTGGGGTCTGCAGTGAGCGAGCAGAGAGAACCTTTTCTCTCTGCTGGTCGTCTTTTTTGGGGAGTGGGGAAGGGCATGGGGGGGACTTGCCTCTAGCTGTCAGCAGCACTGGGGTAGTTTGTTAATGATTTGAAAGAGTGTGAGCGTGATTGCATCTGAGCTCTCCCAGAATATACTGCAGCTGCCGTTGTTTCAACGTTTGTCAGAGAACTCTGCTTTTGCACGGGGTTCTGCGAGAGGGAGGAGCTGTGCTGCAGAAATAGCCGTAGCTACTGAGTGTCTTTTTGTTTGCTGACGACAGTAAACTCAAACCAGTGAGTCTAACGCGGTTGCCTCCTTCCTGTCTTACTGTGTCTCAGGGTTCAAGAGCCAAGTGTTACGAAGCCATCTCAGGCGGCACCGAAGTCGGCTTGCTTTGGCTGGTTCTGATGGCTGATAGAAGTCCCCATGCAGACAGGGCTTTTCTCTCTTTTGCCASTCTAGCTTGAGCTGAGTGCCACTCTTCAGCTATTCAGATGTGTTTGGCCTCTCCCAGGCAGTACTGGAACTGCTGGGTGATGTTTGAGTACTTGGGTCAGCTGCTCCCCAGCCTCGCAACTGTCCACTCAAAAGAGATTAAGCAAAGCTGAAAATGGGAGATCAAGGCTTTGCATCAGAACTTGTTTCTGCTTAATGAATTCTTGCAGTAGCAGGGCCAGGTGTTCTTCCTGCCTCCGTGCTCAAGCTGAAATGAAAAGGAATAGGCAGGTTGAAGTAGGAGAACTTGCCGTGATTTCAGGGCCAATTCTCTCCATTTCTTCTCTGTCAGATCCCGACAGAGGTTTGGTTTGTTTAAAGTTACTTGTCTCTACGGATCACTTCATATTTCTTTTCCTTGATTTCACTGTTAGGATCATTATGTCTTTTGAATTCAGTGGAACATAGTCCTTCTTGGAAGCTGTTAGCTTCATAGCCAAGAGCTATGAAGTTCTCCAGCCTGGCTTTTTATTTCAGTGCAGTAATTTCACACTCATCCAACCTCACCTGTTTCTAGAAAACTGCAGAGGGAGACAGTTTCCTCTATTTCAAATCAGAGTTATTTTAGAAATCTCTCCTCCCTGTTTCTGACTCCTAGCCCTGTGGGATGGGACAAATGTGGCTGTCTGTTAATGTGCCTGTTGTGCTACAGCAATAAACGCAGTCTCTCTTTCTTTGAAAGCTGAGGTTATTGGCTTTCAAACATTGATTTTGCTTGCTGAGGTTTCCCTTGTTGTTGAGCAGACACTGCACACGTGTTGCTGGAGTTTCCATGTGTGTGAGTCCTCGTCAGCCCTGCTTAGAGAACCACTTGATAGCTGAGTGTCTCGTTACCTGAAATCTGGGAAACCTTGGAATGYGTGTTTTCCCATGGAAAAGAAATAACATGGTGAAAGGGGTAGCGCTCTGCTCACTTACAGAAGCCTTTCAGGCTAGCTGATTTCTCTGAGGTCTGTTCCTAGCTCATGGGTAACTTCCATGTTTTTCAGCTGGACCCACAGGCGTTGCAGGACAAAGATTGGCAACGTACAGTCATCTCAATGAATGGAGTAAGTACGGAAAACAGAAGTTAGCACTGCTGCTTCTGTGCTACCACTACCTCTTATGTGCTTTATTTCTTTGCTCTTCATTGCAGCATTTAAAAAAAAAAAAAAAAGTTTTGAAATGTAACAGTCGTTCTCTTTTGTTCAGGTTGAAGTGAAGCTGTCGGTGAAGTTTACCAGTCGGGAGTTTAGCCTGAAAAGGATGCCGTCCCGGAAACAGACGGGGGTTTTTGGGGTCAAGATCGCTATTGTCACCAAGTGAGCTGATGGGTCACGTTTCAACCTATAGTTTTTAGAAAGCCAACTGGCCAGTGGGTTGCCAGTGGCCACTGAGGGATTTGTCAGTCCAGTCTGCTCCACTCMGGCAGTAGCGTAGCTGGCTGTGGCTGCAGAAAAGAGATGCTGTACATTCTCTGCACTTCATTTTTTTCAGGGGAAAAAAAACAGCGTGCACACAGGCTTTGAAACCTAGGGTGTTTACTTGCAGCATATCACTTTTCTGAGTTCCGGAAATACCCTTTGCCCTTTTACTCTGTAGTTAGCTGACTCGGTCACAGATTTCCAGAGCCACTGAACAGTGATGTTTCCTTTCCATGATCGGAAATGTTCAAGTTCTTTGGATCCTGTGGTATTATTTTAACCCCTGATCTTTTGTCATGAATCGTTTGCCAGAAGAAACCTGTTTGTTTTKTTATATGGTTTGGGAATTGTGGTATTTCCTCCCTATGGAATTGCATTGATTTGAAAGCGGCAGTGTTGGTATGTATCCAAGGACTGTTTGGGAATCCTCGGATTACCTGCACAAAGTCGCAGACTCTAGGGGCACTAGGACCTGGCCAGAAGCTCAAGCGCTCAGRGCAGCTGCAGAACAGCCAAAGCCAGGCTGAGACAGTCAGAAAACCCTCTCCAGTTTTAAAAGTTTTTCAGCTCAGTCTTGATTGCCGGCTCAAAATTTCTCCCACCCCATTTTCCACAAGAGGTTTGCACAGCAAAATGATGGGGTGATTTTAGCCAGCCTGGCTGGCTGGGGTAACAAGCATCGAGGGCTGTACTGAACTCTTCTGTCTGGCTTTCTGAAGGAGAGAGAGATCGAAGGTGCCTTACATAGTGCGCCAGTGCGTGGAGGAGATAGAGCGGCGTGGAATGGAGGAGGTGGGCATCTACCGTGTCTCGGGGGTTGCAACCGATATCCAAGCTTTGAAAGCTGCCTTTGATGTCAGTAAGTATTTGTGTCTGACGTTTTCCTTTGCACTGTGAGAAACTGCGTGAGCTCCCTGTCAGGTGGCCATGCTATTTTTAATCTTACGTTCCCCAAGAAGCATKAAGAGGTAGAAATTCTTGCACAAGGAGAATCATTTTAACGGTGGCTGCATGTTTTATTCATATTCTTCAGCTACAGATGTAACCCAAAACATATGATGTGATGGATCCTKGTACCAAATAATGCATTTGTTATTCTTCCCAGCAGAGATGAAATGGTGGGTTTGCCCGCCTTGCCAAATCTTTGTAAATGGCAGACACCTTCCCCAGGGGAAGCGGCAGCAATCAGAAGTTGTAACTTCCTCACGGTTGTGTGGTCTCCAAATTAATAGAAGTCCTTGAAATTCAGAATGCTTTGTGAAAGGAAGCCAGCAAAAAAATTTTTTAAGGTTGATTAGGAAGTGTGTGTACGAAACTGGAGTTGGGTGGTCAGGGCTCTCGAGTTCTCTTCTTAACTCTGTGTCTAGATTTATGTGTGCAGATCGTAAAGTTAGATAATTTTGACCAGCCTTTGTAAAGCTTTCTTTGATCTTGAGCAGAAAAGGGTTCCTTACTGGTGCTGCATTTAAAAGAATGGCATGTATGTCCCAAAAGGCATCCAAGATCAGGCAGATGAAACACCTCCAAATTGCCGAGGTACAAAACATGAAATTCTGCCCTACTTCCAGCCTCCACATGATGGTCCAAGGACCGCTCAAGCCACATGCGAGCTGCCTTTTGATGCAAGCAGTCATGAGGCCTGTGCCGGGTCCCCAAATTCACCCTCCCTGCACTTTTTCTTCACTTATTTAGTGAAATTCCTTCCTTCTTGTATTTTCTTTTCAATCCCTCTAAGCTACCAAACACATTGATTTATCAATCTTCACTAGTTGCAAGTAAGTGTTTCACATTTTGGAAAACAACTTTTTTCATTTATATTAAATGCTGTTTTACACTAAGCTTCATGAAACCAGTGCTGGCTCTGATGGTTGATCTGTTTGTTGTAGGGAAAGGGGGTGGTTTTGTTGTTCTTAATAAACAAAACTGAAATGTGAGCCCTGAATTGCCTGTGTACTTTAGCTACACTCAGTGGGGAGTTAGCCTCAGAGTCTCTAAGCTGTTAGAGGCAGGGAATTGGAATAACAACTGTTGTCACTAACGGAAATTGAAATGCGTATGAATGCAGTCAAGCAGGGCTTGTGTGTTCCAGATGAGGCCGAGGTCGCTGGCACAGCATAGCTAACCCTGGGTAGTGTGAGGTTCCCTCTACTCGATTTAAAGCTATAAACTGCTTGCAGTCATTTGTGCAGCACTTCTCAGTTGTCAGAAGGTAGCTCGTTTAATCTGGAGAAATGTAAACAGGAAAACTCTCAGCTATGTGGGCAAAGACAAAGGATAAACAAAGAGAGCCAAAGCAAGAAAAAGAACGAATGCAAGCCCAGCAGCTTCTTAATCCTGCTTCCCCTCTTCCCTCTTTCAGATAACAAAGACGTGTCAGTGATGATGAGCGAGATGGACGTCAATGCCATCGCAGGCACCTTGAAACTGTACTTCCGGGAACTGCCTGAACCCCTCTTCACAGATGAACTGTACCCCAACTTTGCTGAGGGCATTGGTAGGTACAAGCAGAAATAACCCTCGATAGCCGGGTCTGTGTTAAAGACACTGTTCTGTAGGAGGCTGCTCCTAAAGCAACACAAAAACCAACACAAAAAAATCCCAGAAGCCTGGGACAAGCTGTTAGGGAAGTGAAACGGAGCTCAGAGATGAGCGTGGGAATGACATATTCTTCCAATGAGCGTGAATATGGGCAATTGCCATGCCTTTTTGTAAATCGAAAATGCCCGGGTTTCTGCAGGATAGGTTAAGAACAGAATGACAGCCTGCTTGTTGGGGCTGTGCTTGCCGTTTGCCCCGTTCAGTCTTCCAGGGAAGGCCTCTCTGGGGGGGTGGWATACCTTGTCCTGTCTTAATGCAGGGGACAAAAATCCTAACGGCTGAGAAGTCTGAAAGCATTTGAACTGCTTGAGAGAAAAGGATTCTCTACATACCTATGAGATAAAGGAARGGGATCCTGTGGGGTATTGATGTGCAACTCTGGCCTTCCAGCCTATGATGCAATTACAGTCCATTCAGGACCATCCRTATTTGTTGGTTTGGGAAATAACACCATCAGTCAAATTCTCGTTCGCTGCCTATGGTGATGTTTTGTTATTTTCTGTCTTGTAGCACTTTCAGATCCTGTTGCAAAGGAAAGCTGTATGTTGAATCTATTGTTATCGCTTCCAGAACCCAACCTTGTGACATTCCTTTTCCTTTTGGACCATTTAAAAAGGTAATATGTGTATCCTTTAGACACGTATTTAATGTGTAAAGCGTCATTATTTTGAAAAGAGGAGCCTTTTCCTTGAATTTGTGCTGAATCACACAAATGAAGAAGCATTTGCTGATTTGCTGTGAATGCTCATCAGATAACTATTGTCTCACACTCACTTAGTGAGGTACTAAATCCTGAATTCCATTCCCACTTATACGGAAAAGATTAGAACTGGAGGAAAGGGGTAACAAAAGTCTCAGGGCTTATCRAGTGCAAATGCAAATTCCTGCTGCAATATTGCTGCAAAACTCCACCTGCATCTGGATACAAAGATCGGCAAAATAGTATAAATCATGAAGCTTTGGCCGTGTTTAAGGACGTGTGAGCCCTGTCTCAAAAGTTGTCTGCAATCTAATATGATATATTTTTAAAAACTCCGGCGCTTCTGCTAACTGGAGTTGTCAGTTTGTTGCTTAGACTAGTCTTTCTGATCTTGTCTATCTCTTTGTAATATGGTTTTAACTGTGGAAAAGTATTTCTGTGTGTTTGATATTAATGCAATAAGCTTGCTTAATACATGCACAATATATGAATTTACAYATGTATTTTGTACATACCAGAGACTGTCACTAGAGAGATGAAAGATAATCTTGTGACTGAAGTTCTGGATTAAAATCCAGGAAATCTGGTTGGATAMAATTTTTAACCTTTGTGCCTCAGTTTCTCATTTATGAAACTGGGATGAAAAACATTCCTTTATTCCTGTCCCACTTCTGTCTGTCCAGACAGTAAGCAGCAGTCCCCTTCCCAAGTTTAAGCCGTGTCTGTGGAGTGCCTGGAGACCGTGGTTGTGTCAGATCAAGGTATTCTTATATACAGAGTTCTTTTAGGCACATATGGAGAGAGTGGTTGATTGAATGTACCTAAAACTTGTTACAAAAGGAATAAATACGGTTTCTTACTTAAGAACACTTCCAATCTCAGATATTTATACAGCTCTGCCTTGTTCATTGTTTCTTCTCCCAGGGTTGCTGAGAGGGAAAGCGTTAACAAGATGTCCCTGCATAATCTTGCAACAGTCTTTGGACCAACGCTGCTCAGACCTTCAGAGAAGGACAGTAAAATCCCTGCCAACCCAACCCAGCCTATCACAATGACTGATAGCTGGTCACTAGAAGTCATGTCCCAGGTAAAATCCTAAATGTGCTATTGAATCTTGTGAAGACAGTAGAAGACAGGGAAACTGCAGTCCTCTAGCAAGACCTGGTTCAGCTATCCTTCTGTGTTTTCCTGACAGGTTTTTTTGAGAAACATAAACAACTTTCACCCTTCCACAGACATTTTAGACTGTTTGTAGAACTCTGTTTCTTCAGGCAGTTCTGTTTGCATCTGTACTAATACAGCTTTTCATGAAAAAATGTCAATGCGCACGCAATCCTGCATGTTTCATGTTTGTGCACAGTAAGATTTTTTAAGAGCTGTCTCAGCGCCATATTGCTAGCCTGGGATGAAAGGACCATCAGTGGTTTTCTGTGATGCTCCTCAACACTTAAACCACCTTCACTGATGCACAACAAAATTATTTGCTAAATTCAGATTTCTTTGGCCACTGCTGCCTTTTGGAGGCGATGCAGAGGATTTGAACATAGAGGCTGTGTTAGCTGGTCAGGCTGGTTTGTACTTTCTTGAYTGAGTAATGGCAAATTATAGATCAGATTTTTGCAGTGCAGTGGAACACCAACACCATTGTTATATCCTGGAAGCTGAAAAGAGTGTCTCTGAAGCACTGCAAGTTTTAATATTCCTGCTATTATACACTGTATTAACACAAATACATAACTGCRGGATGTTCTGTGGAGAGAGCTGGAGGCATGTCTGCCAACTCTCAAATAGCCAGGATGAGAATGAGGTAACAGAGCTTTATTATTACCTCTTTCTTTCTCTTTCCAGGTTCAAGTTCTTCTGTACTTCCTGCAGCTAGAGACTATCCCTACCCCAGACAGCAAGAGGCAAAGCATTCTCTTTTCCACAGAGGTGTAGGAGCCTGTGATACCCACAGGACACAAAAAACTGCTCTTGGCATAAATCTGCCACACCTGAGAAAAAGACAGCTGGTGTTTCTTCAGACATTACTGGCCTGTTCCTGTCCCGGGGAATTACGGCCCTCAGTGCTTCTGCTGTTTGTTAACCAGAGACAAGCTGAAGAGAAAGGGGAAAAATCTCTACTTCGGATTGGACCAGAACTGAACCGGAGATGGAGCTGTGCAGAATCTCCACTAGAAGGAGCAATAGCACTTGAACAAATGCACCACAGAGTGTGGCTATTATTCTTGCTGGGAATGTGACAGAAGGTATTCCTCATTTTATGGATTTAATTTATCATAAAGAAACTTCAATATTTCTACTGGACCACTTGATAGGATACCCCTTTTTGGGTGAGGGGGAGTTAAAGGATATATCACAACTGTGTCTTTAATAACTGCTGTTTTTAAAGTACTGTTCTAGGCCACAAATAGCATTGCTTTGCAAGAGAGGAGAAGGGAAGGGTCTGGGATCTAACATTCCCTCCTCAGAAATTCAAGTCTTGATTTGAACAGGGTTCTAAAGAAACRAAACAGTTTTGCATACAACTAGAACTGTTGGTTTGTTTGGGGTTTGGGTTTTTTTTTGTTTCACCCACCCGTTCCTTTGCAGATGTTTATACAAACTCTAGGGAAGGAGATGCCCTGCTCTTGCCTATGTTGCACTTCTGATGGGTTTTTTGGGTTAAGGGAGCCAGACCCAATGATGTTACACTATAAATAAATATAACAAATTAAAGAGAGGCAGGGAGATTAGAGTCAGTGATTCTGTCTGTGATTCTGTTGTTAGTTTGCATATAAAAGCAGGGGCAATATCCAGACAGGATTGCTAAATTCCTTAGACCCCACCAAACTTAATGAAAATTAATTGGGAAGACTGTTAATTCCCAACACTGCAAYGAAAAGATGTTATCAGTGCAAAAATAATTGAAGCATTTGTGGACAAAAAAAAAATAATCAATGGCTATCAGTTCGGCTGGCTGCTTACTCCAAACTTTTATCAGAACATCTTTTTTTTTGATACTTGAATTTTTGGAGGCTTTGTACATTGCTTCTACAAGAGTCTTTTTCTGATAGATACAAATACTTTGATAAAAGGTGTCAGAATGTACTTTATGGACAATCTAGCAAGTAGCATGCATTGTGTATTCTCCAGAGATTCCAACCCTGTTTTAAATAAGAGCAGTGAAGAAATTTCTATGGAACTACACAGAGCAGTACAAAAGGTCTAGCCMAATACCAACTTTGTGTTCCCCTGCCTAAATCAGTTAAAGCCTCAGGGGTTACATAGGCGTACAGGGCAGCAGTATTTGCCGAGGGAACTGAAAGCATAAGCTCGTTGCTGGTATCCAGAGCGAAGTATTCTGGGTACGAAGCAGTTGTGCCAAACATCCRGGGGGGAATGATTCCATTTTCATAAGCTACTCCAGCCCCCTCTACTTCCTGCCCAGTTATGCAGCATCCATTTAGTGGCATCCGTCCATCATCATCCTGGCGAGAAGAAAAGTACAGCTTGAAGATAAGGGAAGGAATCAGCAYGAGAAGGGGAGGGAGGGACAGATTTTGAAAGATTGGAAGAGGTAGGTTGTCAACATCATTTGAGGGGGAATACAACAAAGAAAGCAACCCCTGTTATGCTGAATTTCGCATTTTCTGRTGGGTGATCTGCAACCTCTCAAAAAAAAATAACAAAGGAGTCGTTCAAACAAATGGGAAGAAAAAAAATAAAGGGAAATGGTTTTGTAGTCATTGTAATTCTGACTGCTGCATAATATTAGAAATTATTGTACTGTGAAGTTGCAAATTCAAAAAGAAACAAACATAAATTTCAATTTTGTGAGTATATCAATATTTTGCATGCTTTGTAAGGATTCTTATAGGAATTTAATATTGCTTAGTATCCCTCCCTCCTTAGGTCTGGGAGCAAACCTCTTTGTAATGTAATGTACAACTAGAAATTCCTTCTCTTGTATGTATTTCCACTACATTCCAACTTCTGAACCCATAAAACAGAAAAAGTGTTTATAGTAGGAGGTGCTTTTTTGGGGGAGGGAGGGAATGAAGGCAAGGAAACTTGAAGGCTTAAGATTTTGATATTTTTTTTTTTTTGCCTTTTTGAAGGTGAAAATTAGTCACAATCCTGAAAAACATTGACTTAAGAAAAGTCATGCAGACCAGTAAACCACACTCTATGGTTTTGTTTTTATGTATTTGTTCTTACTTTTACATAGCGGTTCTATAGCAATCCTTTTACTGCAAGCTGCACACCCACCCATTCCAAGCCGTTGTTTGATGTATCTGAGGCAGTAGCACTGCTGAGGACTTCATTTAAAAGGAAAAAAAACCCAACCAAACTACACCAGGTGGTTGGGTGATCGCCTTTTCTTTTTGGTGTTTGGAATCTGTGGCTGCTCYTTGCAGTGTTGAAACTGGAAAGCAATACCATAATGACTGTGCCAATTTACTTTTGCCCGACTTTTTTATTTTTATTTATATAGGAAGTTAATTTTAATATTAAATTACTGATCTATAGTATGTAACCATGAGAAAATTGCTTTTGCTTTGGTTACTGTTACAGGTTGTTGCTTTTAGTCTCTCATTACAATGCTCAGTTCTAATGTAACGTTATCTAACATGCAGGCATGTGGATCAGGGAAAAAAAGTTAATTTAACTTAACCCGTTAATTATTTCTGTTAAGTATGAATATGTTTTCCCCAAAGCTGGTAATTTTGGGCTGGAAAAGAGAGCGCATCTTATTATTGATGATGAAATCATGGACTGATTTGAAACACGAGAATTGATTTCTTGAATTTCCTTTAATTTTGCAATTAAGTTTTTTCAAATAGTCTTATGTTTTCAGAAATTAAGTATTTCCAAAAGGCTTCTATGTTATTTTCCCAGGGATGTTGGTTGGGGTTTTTGTTTGGTTTTTGTTTGTTTTTTTTACTTTGTTATTTTTTTTTAATAAGCGTTATCATACTTAAACAAAAAGGGAATTGCAAAACTTGGCTTTAAAGAAGGCCGCCTGATTTCTACTCTTATATATTCTCTTGCGAGTTGTGTCAGAAAACCTAACTCTTCCATTTTCTATGTCAAAAAGGTACAATATAAACAACAKAAGAGCAAACTAGCAAAAAATTACCCTTTACATGTGCACTGGGRGTTTATGCTCTTTCAGTTTCTAGTGTATTGGAGAGACCTTTCGAAAAGCGTAGCTTTCAGCAACAGGAATCTGAAATGTTAAGACTTTCAACTGAAGAAATTCAGGTGATTAGGATAGTCTGCATATCTCCAGTTTAAGGAGAGGAATAAGCATCAGTTTCCTAGCATTTAGAAACTATTTTAAAATTCTCATGGATTTTTTTTTTTTAACACTGAATAGGTTTTTAAGTAAAATTTTAAAAAGTTAAGTAAAGCAAACCATGGGAAAAGTTTTCAGAGATGGACAAGGAGTAACAGTTACTACATCAGTTTCAGCTTTGTGTTTGTGTGTGCTTTGTGTGGGAGGGGCGTGTCTGGAACCAAATCGAAACACATCCATTAAAATGCTGCTGGTGTTCTTTATTCTTGCACAATTTTAACAAGTTGAGGTAGTAGCTAAGCTATTTCAGGCTGTATTTTAATGCTGCTATTTTTCAGTGTATCAGCTAAGGGCAGAATACAGCAGTGTGGTGACTATATTTGCTGATGCCCACTGCCCGCCTCGATCCTGACCTTCAGTTGCTAGTACGAGGCAATCAGCATGCGCCGTAGGAAGCAAAACTGCSTCTTTTTTGTTGGCCACAAGGTGGTGGAACCACAGAGTATGTTTATGGGAGATGCAGGATTTTTACAGTTTATTCATTTTACCTGTTTAAAAATCTGTTTTATGGTTGTTTATGTTAGTTTTCGATGAGTTTATTTAAACAAATGTACTGTTCTTTAAAGCATACATGGATCTCCAAACTTGTCACCCTTGTAACACTGGAAGGCATCACAATGTGTTCATTTATCTTAATGTGCCATTCTTTCAAGTACGTATAAAATGTAAATTGACCAACATGGCTTTTCGAAGTGTTTAAAATCTGATGGCAAAAAAACAACCCTCTCTGATTCCTTACTGGTTAATCCTTTTGTTTCAGTGCTTGGTCATCTACTGGGATAACATTATAAGATGTGGCATTCTTATTACGGAAATTTTAGTAAGAAATGGGAAATGTTTTAAGAAAAACTCCTTCCCTTTCTTTTTTTACTTTAATTCAAGAAGAGAGGGACTTGTAATAACAGAAGACCAGTACGTTCATGCTAGATTTAAGGGATTTGCTTCCGTTCCTTGAAGAAGAAAAATCTGAAAAGGCAATTCCTAAGTAGATACAATCAAATTAATCAAATTCTTGGTGTAGTTACTAAGTCACTTGTTTATTCCCTCTTAAATTTGTAGTCCAGGTATATTTTTCTTTGTAAAATTTGCTAACATTGTCATAGTGCTGTTACTGGAAAAATAAGTCTGATACCATTCACTTCCTTTAACATAGGGTATGTGCAGCTGRGATACTGGAGCCTTAGATTAGTATTAGCAAGTCTCCATTCCGAACTAGACTGAAGTGAATGTTCATATGTATTCTACAAAATTKCTCACTGAATAGGATTAAATACATGGATTGCCCTTAAAACCAAGAGAAGCTCTAAAGGAAGCACGCACAGTTAATGATTATTCCTTAACAAGGTTTTAGGGAAGAAAAGTAACACAAATGGAGAAGAGAAGCATAAATAGGAATCACTCGGCTCACATGGTCTGGAACTATGAAGAAATCCTCATTTCACACCACTGCAAAGAAGGAARAAGCTAATAGAAGCAGAAAGTTAGACTATCGTTTATGCTAAAAGTCTGTTTCTGGGCTGCAAGGGTAAAATGCCACRATGTGCTATAATGATGAAATGGTTGAAACGGTAGGACCAAAGCAAACCTGAGTGTACATGCTATCTTGATTTTCCTCCTTCCATGAACACGTCACTAGATTTAGGCCTTCCAGGTCAAGCAAATACATAAATGCTATTGCCAAGAATTAGAAAATTATTAAATGACCTAGTTTGCCTCCACTGTTGATTCTCTTTGTTACCATTTCATAGTGGAATTGCGGGAGACTATTGTAAAAACATGCAGGTGAACCATGTGAATATTTTCCATGTCATTTATTTCCTACTGTCATGTTTCACCTTTCAGTAAGGAAGACCCCTCCTTTTCCAACAGAAACCACTTCACATCATTCTGTACTGTAGAAACTACCACACTGGGAGGTTCAGTTCGTAGCAAAGCTATCCCTGGAGATAACCAAAATATTTCCAGTCTTATGGTGCAGAATGGACCAGGTACTGCTAAAGCTCTGGGCTTGTGTTGGCCTGTTTTGCGAGTTAAGTAAGATTCTATTATTTACACATGTTCAAGCATACTTGGGAATTAATATGATTACAGAGTCCCCAAGCCTAGCAGAAGTGTTTGCTCTACTGCTTTGTCTTAATTGCGGTCATGTTCAAATCCTCTTGTCAAGCGTGGTTCACCAGAATGGAGAAAACTTTTTCTTGTATTTTCCACTAGAGCTTTTGTTTAACTGTTACAGTCTTTTTCCCCCCATGGTAAGATGTTCTGAGAACCCAAGACATTCTACAGATGAACTATTTCTGTAACCTGCAGAATGATTTATATGACAAGGCCATTTTATATCCCTGTGTATGTACGAAGGGGCAGGCTTGTGTACAAAACAGCTTCCTGCCTGGAAGGAGAATACAACAGCTTTCTGGAGATGACCCAAGCCGAGGATCACAAGGGGTGGAGCCCACCAGTGAGCAGATGGCCTTGGTCCTTTGATGCTCACATCTCCCCTGGGCCAGTTTGAGCGAGACCCAGAAGGCAGCTACGGGAAGACTCATCCAGTTCCTTCTTACTGTGCCTAACTGAATGATCAAATGCCTATCTACGTAGAGTAGCTCCAATTTCCTCCATTTTAGTCCCATTTTGGGAGAAATTGGGACTAYACTAACTCTAGGGATTATACCAATTGTCAGCTGAAAACTGATCCATATCTAAAAACTATTTCATATATAGTAGGTAGTAATGTAAAAGCTGCCATAGCAAAAGGACATTTCTTTACAACAGCCTCTTCTAGTCCCTTCTTTACTGCTTCTCACAGCCTGAAAGAAATCTTGGTTTGGGCTTCGCAGTTACGTGCCAAACTTGTGGAATCCTGGATAAAACTTAGCTACGTAGGGACAGATGTTTCAAGAGTTGGGATATCAGTACTAAAAGTGATCACCAAGGCAGCGAAAAGAGGGTAAGGAATTGTTGTGTTGGATGACTGAGAAGCACCACAATGAAACAGTGAATTTAAATACGATCTCACAGCAGGAGACTGTGAAACATTGTCCTTTCTATGTCTGTCCAGCAAAAAGAAAAAATAAAACTAAGCCTTTTCTTGCTTATCTAAGTTGTGTAGTTTGTTCTTATCTCCAGTGTTACAAGTGTTWATAATCCATGAAGAATTTCAAGGAAAGGAGTTAACGCTATTTATTTAAGTATAAATACAATTAAATTATATTATTAGTGCTAAATTATCAGGTGTAGAAGACAAACCACTTGTTATTGTTTGGATAATTTTGGGTTTCATCAGAGTTAATATTGTTGGCATTGTTTTAACTCTACCATGTTAAGGAGTCAGTTTTTGACATTTTATCCTGCTGTTGCTAGTGCTTCGGTATCTCATAGTGCTCTGTTTTTGGAAAAGAAAACCTAATCCTAATAGTTTAATACTGAAAGGTGTTGAAACTGTACTGCTGAACATATCTCAGTTTAGGCGCAAAGAGAGGGGGAAAAAGGAAAGGGAAAAAAGGGGGGAAAATTGTCATTCTGGATTTTTTTTTTTTTTTTTCATTTTCTGAGAAAAGTGGTATGAAAAAGGGATCCAAAACCTGTATTTTGGGGGAAAAAAGTCTAAGGCATTTGTAGCCTTTCTTTGTACACAATGTTAAATAAAATCTCCTGTATCTATGTTTGTCAGGTTCTTGTGGTCTTCTTTAACTAAAAACTGGGCCTACATTAAACTGAATGTGTGAACTGCATTCAATGGAGTTTGCTAGAGGTATGCAATTTAACACTGGTGTTTCAAAATAAAAGCTATTTCATGTTTTACAAGTTAAAAGCTATGTCACTTAAATCTAGAGGTTAGCACAGGGTTATTGCTGAATTAAACAACTATAACGTGTGGAAATAGTTTATGTGTAAGGTGGAACTAGTTTATGTGTAAGGTAGAAATAGCTGGGCAAACTGGTCTATTTTCAGATCTGTATTAATCCTTTTGTAGGAGTACTGCTTCAAAATGCAGCCACTCTCAAACCCTGTAACCTTTACATTTGTGTGCAGAGCACTTTAGCTGTAGTTACATATTTGCTAAGAAATCAGCTCTAGCCTCTAGTTCTTCAAACATTGCATGAAATTAATGTTTTTTGTAGGAATCAATATGGAAGCTGAATTAGTTATTTAAATCAAGTTCTCTTGGTGCTTTATTTAAATTAAATAATATTTAAATTATTAATGTAATTAAAGTACATCTATATTTTAATATAGTCCAAATTTAATATAAAATATAAACCTCTCTATAATAAAGATACCTGTTCAAAAGCGCTCTAACCGATTTTCATTCAGTGTGGTTCACAAAGATGCCATGTCTCAATGGCAATATCCAAACCAGAGAAAAATGTAGCTGACTGTACAGTGTTCAAAACTACACTGAAATGAGATGCAGGTCAAGAAAAAATGTCCTGCTTACCCCTGAACTGGAAAAAGAAGGGGAACTCAAYGACTATTTATTAATACTTCCTAGCAGTGGTGCATCTGTATAATATAAAATAGTTTCAAAGTAGTTTTCAGATAGCTTCAATGTGGAATTCTGCTGCAAAATGGTTCTCTCTCAATTAGAAAGCATACCTCTGTAGTGCAACCACACTGAACAGTATTAAGATGCCCCTGAGTGAGCCTGGAAAGTGTCACACAATCATAGAATATCTCAAGTTGGAAAGTACCAACTCCCTGCTCCTCGCAGGACTACCTAAAACGAAACCATATAACTAAGAGCATTGTGCAGACGCTCCTTGARCTCGACAGGCTTGGTGCTGTGGGGAGCCTGTTCCAGTCACTGACCACCCTCTCAGTGAAGAACCTTTTCCTAACATCCAATCTGAACTTCCCCTGACGCAGCTTCATTCCATTTCCTCACGTCCTATCACTGGTCACCAGAGAGAGGAGATCAGCACCTCCCCCTCCGCTGCCCCCCATGAGGAACTTGTAGACTGCAATGAGGTCAYCCCTCAGCCTTCTCTTCTACAAGCTGAAGAAGCCAAGTGACCTTAGCMGCTCCTCATAAGTCTTGCCCTTGAGGTCTTCCACCATCTTGGTTGCTCTCCTCTGGACACACTCTCATAGTTTGATGTCCTTCTTATATTGAGGTGCCCAAAACTGTACACATCTACAAGAAGGGCCAGAAGGAGGATCCGGGGAACTACAGGCCTGTCAGCCTGACCTCAGGACTGGGGAAGATTATGGAGCGGTTCATCTTGAGGGCGCTCACAAGGCAGGTGCAGGACAACCAGGGGATTGGGCACAGCCAGCATGAGTTCATGAAGGGCAGGTCCTGCTTGACCAACCTGATCTCCTTCTATGCCCAGGTGACCCGCCTAGTGGATGAGGGGGGAAGGCTGTGGATGTGGTCTGCCTGGACTTCAGTAAAGCCTTTGACACTGTCTCCCACAGCATTCTCCTGGAGAAGCTGGCAGCTCACGGCTTGGACGGGTGTACTCTTCACTGGGTAAAAAACTGGCTGGATGGCCAAGCCCAGAGAGTTGTGGTGAATGGAGTCAAATCCAGCTGGCAGCCGGTCACGAGCGGTGTKCCCCAGGGCTCAGTTTTGGGGCCGGTCTTGTTTAATATCTTTATCAATGATCTGGATGAGGGGATCGAGTGC